>OZ020517.1:18340015-18506140 GCA_963971425.1 Bryoerythrophyllum caledonicum
CTGGGCTCAGGCCCGCAGGCCGCCTGGGCTCGGGCCATGGCCGCCATGGCCATGGCCGTGGGCTCTGTCTGTCACTGCAGGAGCCGGGTGGAGGGCAGCGTTGCATTCCGGGTTGCTTCGCTGCGTTCCTGCATTGTGTCAAGGAAAGGGAGGTGGGATGGAGGTAAAGATGAAGGATGTTTTGGAGGACGTTTTCGGAGATGAAGGATGGAGCTGCAGGTGGAGGGTGTGCGCACGCACACCTCTGGTCTATGAGCTTGATGGGATCGTCTAGGACTCTATGGGAACACGGCCACTAGGGTTTGATTTTTTAGGGTTTGTGTTATTGGTTGCGGCGGCTAGGGTTTGGGTTGTTGGTTGCGGTGGCTAGGGTTTGGGTTGTTGATTGTGGCGGCTAGGATTTGAGTTAGGTTGGCGGTTTTTTCTACATGGCTGCTAGGGTTTAGCTTTGTCGGCTGGTGTGCATAGCTGCAGTCACAGATTAATTGTCACGCTATGGACTACCTCACCGTTTCAATTCTCAGTGGTTTTGAAGCCAACATTTCAGTACTATGCTGTGGACTGCACTCAGTAGTTAATGGCTATTATCATGTATAAATACTGGACTTCTAATGGATTTGAAATTTTAGAGATATTGAAGTTGGTGTATTTATTTCTGTGATCAATGATTGCCTCACCTCATTCTATCGTATTGACCTATACTTTGAGTTTCCTAGTTTTGATTCTGCAATGAGACAGAGTTAGAGAAGCGTACCAAACTCGCGTGATTTGCCTTGAAGCTCCACTTGCCTCCTCCAATCTACACACCACACAAAGCTAATTGTAATTAGCAAATGAACTAATGAAGACACTTGGTTTTGATGTTGCAATTCCAGGAGAGCTCACCTTTGAAAGTGGGTAGAGAAGCGAGCATTTAGGTTTGTATGGAAACCTTATATGCACGTTGAAACCTTGTGCCTCAAGTTGAACAGTCCAATTTTGACTTTTGGACTTTGGAAATTTTACTTTGTTTTCTGTTTGTTTAAACTTTTAACTTATTACATTAAATTATTCTCGTATATAAAATATACCAATACTTGGGAGTTTTCATCGCGTAGTTTCAACAAAGCATTGTATAAATTTTATGCAGGTTCCGCAAGTAGGAAAGAGTCGAAGAGCATGTCTACCAACAATAGGGGAATGGTGATTTAATGATAAGCGCCATCAAATATCGGTGCTTGTATCGCTAATACTTGCAACGTATCTTGAGGTGAGAAATTATACTTGCAACATATTTTGAGGTGAGAAATTACTTTGTTATTCATTTTTGGAATTGATTCCCTATCGATCTTTTGTTTTGTGTTGTTAGAATGAACTACATTTGGAATTAGAAATCCTTTCTTGTATTAGCGGTTGTAACAACTTTCAATGGTGTCAATAATAACAAGTAATATTATTTCTACATTAACCCAAATCAATCATTTGCCCACATGATCACGCATTGTAAGGCAAGGAATCAAAAAAACTTCTTCTTTTCCACATAAAACTTAGAGATCTTTATATTATTTTCATTTTATTTTCTCTCTCAAATGATGTGGTATAAACCTTCTCTTTCACCATAATACATACGGATTTTCATTCTAAGACATGGTTACGTCACAAAAAAATAAAGCGCAACTTGGTAAGTTTTGAATCTCTACCCCTTCTACAATGGTTTCGAATATGCTACACCCCTTTTAAACCTCTAAAAATTCATGTAGAAGAATATAACATCATCATTAATATAATGGTAATGAACTTAAACATTTTGTAGTGCAAAGACTCGACACCAAGTAAAGTCAAAGAAAATTCCCCTCAACCTAGGAAAGAAAGTTAACCGTGTTGTCTACTTCAAACTTTCATCTTTCAATTCGTGTGGTCAATCTTTACACTTAATAAGTATGAACTAAGGTCGTACGCTTAGACGTATCCATAAAACCTTTTTGTTTCCCACTTTACTCATGGCAATAGAATGAGCGGTTTTGAAGAGATTTTGTTGTGGAAATGCCTGTCCTTTAGGGATTAATCCCTAAGAGTCCAAGTGTACGTAAGGGGTACGTTTTAGATCTTGAGCAGGTTACTAAAATTCTAAACTAAATTTTTAAATAATTTTTTTTATTATACTAGATTGTCCCTGATGAGAGCTCCATGGAGATATTTTTAATTTGCTTTTTGGATTCATGGTGTGAAAGTTAGTACCACTGAAAGTTAGATATGGGGACTCCGGGGAGCTCTAAAATTTTGCTGAGAGTCTCTATTGACATTGAGATTTTCCATACAAGTAGATAATATTACCTTCTTTTAAAATTAAAAAAAAATCTTGTCTGTAGTGTAAAAAATAATTTTAATTGAAGTCTAACATTTTTACACCTTTCGGGCAAGCGGGGAAAAAAACTTATTCATTTCTACATAAAACCTAGGGATCTTCATATTTTTTACTTTTTATTTTTTCAACAAGAATATGAGGCATAAACCTTCTTATTGACCGTTTGGAATATCATTCTAAAACACATTAAATTCTCAAAAGAATATATTGTGAATTGACAATTTTTGAACATCCACTCCTTGCACACTTGTTTTGAATATGCTACAACCTTTCTCTACCTTTGAAAATTGGTGTAGTGGGAACTAACATCATGTTTATCACAATGGTAAAAGATTTAGACCTTCTGTAGTGCAAAAATTTAATACAAAGTCAAATCAAAGTCTGCTGATCCACTCAACGCTCGGAACATAATCAACCATTTTCTTGACTTGAAACACTATAATCTTTCAATCCGTGTGGTCAAAGTATATGAATTTTTTTGAGTATGTTACTTAGTAAGTCTTGATGGAGATCCTACGGTCAAAAGGATAAATTTAAGGTTTTATTTCCTTCCTTATCCATTGCACTAGAATGAATAATTTTGAAGTGTTTTTGGTGTGAAATTGTCACGGGCTTTTAGGGGTTAAGTAACATACTCACAAAGTTTCATAAAATTGACCGCACGGTTTGAATTTTTTAAATTTTTATAGTAGACAAAATTGGTTCATTTTTCCCCTAAATTGAGTCGATTACCGGAATTCTACTTTACTTGGTTTCAAAAGTTTGAATACATAGGGTCTAGATTCATTACCATTATGTCAAGAATGATATTAGTTTCTTGTACACCAATGTTTAGGAATGGAGAAGAAGTGTAGCATATTGGAAGAGACTTTGCAAGGAGTTGAAGCTCTTCAAATATTAAAAATTTTCATTTCGAAGAAGTTTATCAAAAGGTTTAGAATCATCATCATGTGATGAACACTATATATGTGATCAGAAACATATTTTATATCAGATGAATGGTGCTTTAGAGGTTAACAATTAGTATATGTATTTTGACTAATGTGCAACTATGATGTTTTTTTTTTCAATAGTGATAATGGAGAGCCCCTCGATTCAGACTCCTTCGATACAGCCACACATCCAAAGGGATAATATGCTTTCCACTAGCTCTGTAGGGGCTGGATTAGTACGAGCAGCGCGTGCAAGGCAAATTCAACAAAGATCTGTTGGGATCATGACATCTGAATTGGAAAGGATAGTAGAATTGCTCTCTGAAAGAGAAGATGTGGTGGGCTTAGCAACCAGGGAGCATGCATTCAAAAGTGGCATGGAATTGAATGGGTCGAAGCTGTTCCCATTCGAGGTGGCGGTGCGTATCACTAGGGTAGATGATGCATTGCATTGGACCGGAGAGATTGTAGGAGAACGCCTTGGCATGTGTGTGGGCTTGATCATTCGTTGGCCACGATCTTTGCTACGTGTAGTGGCTGTAGAACCTGATATTATAAGAGTCCATGGAGACATTGGATCACAGATAGCCCCTACACAAATGATGGCCCCAGAATTTGATTTTCCCGAGTTCATCAACATACCAGGATCCACTGAGAGGTCTCGACGTAGTAGTCAAGCTTCATTCGCCATTGATGAAAATTCGCCGTTTTCCCAGCCTACTCCTTCAAACATCCAAGATTTGCCCCATGTAGATGGATTTGTTTACGTTAGACCAGCACGCCGTCCCTATTCCATGCAAAATAAGAGAAGAAGAGTTTCAAGAGAGCCATCATTGACAGAAGCTGCACCATCAAAGGTATCATTTAGAAGCGTGCAAATTGCAATAGCACAAGGAGGATGCAAACACAATTGTTTGAGGGACGTTCCAGCAAGGTATCTATTGGACATGCAATATAATGCATGGGCTACTGAATTTTCAGTTCGAAGTACGTGGATGAGACAGATGCTGGTTTCTTTTTACACAAGGACGGAAGGAACTCGTCGAGACAAGTTTGTAACAAAGTTAGATGGGAAACAAGTTTGCAATGCTTGCTACGCTGTTGGGGTTGGATATTCACAGAGGCGCTTTAAGCAATTGAAGAAGGACTGTCTAATATATGGAAGAGTGACATCGATTCACGGCAATACCCTTTCAGATCCGATAAGAGAGAGTACTAGAATGTCTGCAGCAGAGGCTTGTTTTAAATCGTTTGTCGATGAAGTTGGTTGTCCTCAACCTCATCGTTGTATTCGCCGTAAGAGTGACAACGAAGTCGTGCCTCTCATTCTCCTTCCTATGAATACAGCCAAATTTGATGTATTCAATTACGTGAATGAGGAGATCAAGAGAATTTGTAATCGAGAAACCATTTCTATGAGTTCGTTCCGGAGGATGTGGCGCATAAAGTATCCCCACGTTCAGGTACCTCCATTCTCGAGATTCTCAAAGTGTTATCATTGTTGGGAGTATAAATGTGCCATGGAGGGAACCACCAATGCGGATGCAAGGATAAAGATAAAGGAGTTGTTTATGTTGCATCTGCGCAACCAGATGGAAGAACGTAGGCATTATTGGATATTCAAGAGGTCGTGTTATATTAGCCCTGAGTTGTACATGTGCATCATAATGGATGGCATGGACCAAAACACGACCATGGTACCGAGGATGCGGCAGACTGTAAAGAACATTGAACACCGGTTTGTGAAGACCCATCTGTGTGGTGCTCTTGTACATGGGATTGGTTTATATTGTGACGTGTGGTTTGGGGTTCACCACAAACACGATAGCAATCAAGTCGTGAGTACATTGTTGTACGTGATTGGAGATGTGCTGCGGAGGAAGGACTTTTTGCCACCAATACTACGAATTCAGGCCGACAACTGCACCCGTGAGAACAAAAACATTTATATGTTTGCTCTATGTGCTACATTGGTGGGATTGGGATTTTTTGAGGAGGTGGAACTATCTTTTCTTATAGTGGGCCATACCCATGAAGATATTGATCAACGCTTCAGTTGTATATCAAATACGTTGAAGAGGTCGGACGTGGACTCGTTGAAGGAAATGATTAGTCTTATAGAACGAGGAACATCTCCTACGGAGGCATTTGTTAGCGCTCGGCTGCTAGAGAATGTATGGGATTGAAAATTGTTCATAACTCCTCACTTACTGACAGGTCAGGATTCATTGGTGGGCATAACATTTCCGCACCACATGCGATTTTATATGGACAATCGAGAAGGGACTCGTGAGGTTCGAGTACAACACAAGCATTATTGCAAGGATCCATGGGGACCGGAGGCAGGGACGAAAACTTTGAGGTCGTTGCCAAATAGGGATGAACGACCATCGTTTGCGGAAGTATTTGCAGCGGACGAACGGGAGTTGAAGGCGTTGGATGACTTCATTGCATATAAACAAAGGTGCATTCAAAGGTTGCAGCATGAGGACAAGAATCGTGAAGCAAAAGTAGAGGCTGAAAGATTGAAACCCTAGATAGCTCAATTTCCACCCAAAGACCGTAGCAATGAGCATCGTACCTCACCGTTTTGGCCTTCAGAGTTCTCCAACACCGGACCTACAGGGAGCGCATCTTTGGATGTAATGGATGGTGCAAGTGAAGAAAATCGCGAGATAAATGTCGTAGAGCAGGTAGTGGCCATGCTTCCAAATGCGGAGGCTCAAGGATACTTTGGTCCTCGTAGAGGAAGACCCTCTAATCAAGTAGTGCGTAGGGCACAACAAATAGAGCGCAACTGTGTTGAGGAACGCGCCGAAGAAGGAGCAATGTATGAAGGTAATCATGACCCATTTCCACCATTTAATCCACAATCTGATATCCATTGTAGACAGTTTGTAGCCTTGAGTGTTGATCGAGCACAGATAGAAGTCGGTGTACCATTCTATGTGGGGAAAATGATTGAGGAAGGAAAAAACCGATGGAGACTTAAGAGAAAGGTTTGTTGGTATTGGCCCATCATCCAAAGGGGGGTTGCTGATGGACATGGGTCTTCTGCACAACGGTATGCAAATTGCATGGACTCAATCTGGGAGCCATCTGGGGAGAGTCATAGTTGGGTAGAGAAAGATGCATGCATTTTTTCATGGATAGACTCTTTGGAAAGAACTATGTCCGGAGCCAACGGGTGGAGAAAGCGCAATGTATTTGGAGTGCAGGTTGAAAGCAGGATTCGCATTCTTCAATCGGCAAAGGCTCACATCCTACAATATATTGCAATGCAAACCGAAGCTATCGATGACGACCGTTTGCAAGCAGCCCTAAATTCTATGGAGTAGATAGTGTGCCTTTTTGAGAGTATACTAGTTGTGTATGGTAATTGATATATAGTGTATGTAAAAGAGTAGTATATTCTAAGGGTGATGTAAGACGTTATGTCATTAATCCTTTAGAGTAAACCTGTGTTTACTATTGGTGCTAAGTCCAATTGTTGAAGTATCTATATTTAGTTTTCACCATTGTATGCATTATGTACTATGTAGAATTTCTTTTAATCAACTGCCAACCCTTGCATAAAATATGTTCTTTTGTAATTACGCCTGTTTATATACTACAATCCTTCAAATCTATCTTTGAAATATTGTGAAACTATATTAAATACACATTTATCTAGTATTAACGAGGGGCCACCACAAATTAGTTGAGAATGCCAAAAAATTGCTTCCCATATGAACAACCATGATTGTACGTAATACTGTTGCAGAAGTTCAATTTTTTTTCCTTTGGAAATTTTTTTTTTTCTTTGATTTTTTTTTTTTTTTCCAATTTTGCCACTTTTGATCGCAATGGCCGCCGTTGTACCCAAGTGCACTTTTAAATGGCCAAGTGCATAATTGCTTAATTGCGTGTTTGTATTACTTAATAAGCCTTTATTGAGATCCTACGGTCAGAACTAAAAATCAAAGTTTTTGTTACCTTCTTTATTCATTGCACTAGAATCCATTAATTTTGAAGTGTTTTTGGTGTAAAACTGTCACGGTACCTTAGGGGTTAATGACAACAACCCCATAGGTGGTCGCTCTAGAATATAGCTAGCGGGAAGATTTTGATGTTAGAATCTTTTTATTGGCTACATTCCGGAGCCACCACCTATGGGCAAAGGTCTCCTAAAAGGATTGATGTCATATTTTGAAGCATTGAAACGCACATGATGAAGCAAAGGTCTCCTAAACCCTAATCAACCTCTGATCATCCTAGGGTCTGTCTGCCCAGCCCTAATTTTCATCCCATTCAATAGTTGGTGAACCTTCTCCTTCCTCATGGTAGCAGATCTAGGGCATAATTGAGGAATTAAGAACTCACTGGTTCTGCTCTTCTTTGCCTAGCCTGGTAATCCTAATTTTTTGGTCTCGATTTTCTAAAAAAAAATTCTTCCTAAATGTAAAGCTAGTCAAAATCCAAAGTTACAATTCTCAACAATTAGTGTTCATGTTAACATTTTGTGTTGTAACATTAGCGGAGTTGTTGATGTATAACGATAGACTTTGTAATAAGTGTTGCAAACACTAATCTCAAATTTAGTGTAGCTAGACAAACATTTTCTATTTATGGCCAATCTATTCATCCATGATTTTGTTTCTACCGTACCCTGATCAGATCATCTGTTCAGCACAAGAAGAAGGGGTAATTTGACAGGGTTTATTTATTGTTTTCTAGGGCCCTTGTTCTTCTCCTATTTCTATCTTGCTTCCCTCCCTATTTGGACCTACGTACAACTGGTAAACAATGTTGCAATGTTAAGTTTATTGCAAAGTAGCAGCAAGGTTATAAGGTAAGCCCCCCATAACCAACAAAAACCCATAGCCAACGCCTATAAAATTGGGGTATATCCAACCCTCTTCCATCCCATTACCACCAACTCAGCTCCAAATGGAGGTTTGCTATTAGTCAAGACCCTTACTTTTGGTCGTTGGTTATGGAGGGTACCTACTGCTAGCCACCCACTAAACATGGCTGCACAATTTGAAAATTCATAACTAATTCATTTTTCATCGAAAAAATATGAAATCACTTGGGTTGGAATTGTAATTCTATTGGTTGTCTCTGAAAATGAATAGTATAATTATCTCCTCTCTCCATATATGCACATTCCTTAACTTGTCGGTTTTAGGGTGGCTTACCTTATATTGGGCATATGCAGCTTCATTGTCAAATGGATGCAGTACGTGTTGGGCCCTTGTTTTCTTTTTGCTCATTTAGTTGTGCTTCATTGAGGTCAAAATCTAGGGAGTTGTTTTATCTTAATCAATGGAGTAGAGATTCCTGTAAAATGCCCTGATCTTTTAGGGGTTAACTTAGGCAAGTATAGAATGAAAACTTATGGCAACGCATGTACGCACTGCCGAAGCTTTTATGATGTCAGCTGCTTTAGGTGATCAAATGGGTGACAGGCTCACCGACAGCATTTGCGAGATGTGATGTTTGCTCAAGAGAACATCTTCGCTGGAACATTAATATGAGAAAAGAGCTGAAAACCCATGGTATTCGCAAAACTTGCCGAAGTAGTGGGTTCAGGTTAGACCCAGGAAAAATGCCAAAGTCACAAGGACGTCCATAGCAGAAATACATACGATGAACTTAAAACATACATGATTCCAGAAACAGAAGACCAACAAGACCAACCGAAAAGAGGAGCGATGAAAACTCAAGAAAACATCGTTGAAGAATGTCCCATAACGCTAGCAGATTCTCGGCTCGACTCACGAATAGAAGAAGGCCCGGTTGTGAGAATAATGGAGCAAATTACCTATCAGATGTGGGAGGAATTCTCAGTTCTAGCTGCCCTTTTGAACAAACCACCGAGGATTGGGCTTCTTACCTGCAGTCACCATAACATCGGTATATACAGAAGCTCATGCATTTTTTTTCAGAACTTCAAGTCATCTACTTCTTTTGATAAAATGATGATGTGCTTTTGTTTCGACACATACGTTGTGATCCTATCAGTGCATGCTCCAACACTTCGACGTCAGTAACGAGGCATGTCTATCCGTGTCTGTTCAGGACGTTTCTCCACCGACCGATTATACACTGAGTCCTCTCTCGATGACGAGAAGGAGAGCACATTTCTTCTCTGCTTCGAAAGAAACTCTTACATATGAGCCTCTAAATCTAAAATGCTGCCCTAATCGTGGTCATGCTTCTTTCGTAACAGTGCGGGCTTTGCACCAGCGCCATCTCTGTACAATCAGAAGCTCATCTACGTTGTTCAGAACTTACAATCAACTGATTGTATCGATGGAAATGGAGGTCCTCTTCAATCAGGAGCGTTGCTTGTGACCCTATCAAGTGCTCCAACGCCTTCTCATGACATTAACCCTTAAACGCCGAAGCAGCCAGAAATTGGCTTCTCGGATGACATTGTTGGATGATAATCAACATAAACAACTGTTTTTCATCCTTTTTTTTTTAGGAGAGTTCCTTGTATGTACAAGCAGTAAGGTAAGTGGCTGTTGATACCATGTAATACTCATTCTATCCAAAACACACGCATTAAAAAATTATTTTGACACGCAGGTGTTGAAAGCGACAATGGCATACGGTATTACTAAATTACCGTAATAAATTGTGTACTATTTTTTTATTAGAAACTAATAAAATAGTAATTTGAATAGTAATTGAATAGTAATTGAGTAGTAAATTGGAAATAACTATGCTTTAAATGTATGTATTCTTTGCAACACTCAGACACATTAGATGCAATGTTGATTTTAAAATAGAAATTATGAAAAATGCATTCCAAATATTCATACAGGTGATTAGAAGCATGTTCTACTACCTTGTAATATTTTTTACTTCAATTTTTTTTTAATTCCAAATTGCATCACACTCAAATATTCTAAATGTGAAAAGAGAACGTACATGAAATAACCTTTAAAGGCCCAAGCCATTTTAGATCAATCTCTACTTTGATGATTGATTTGCAAAGATGAAGTTATTGAAAATATAACTGTAGGATCTTCTTCTAGACTTATATAAGATGATGTGGACTAAATTTCACGAGTTTTGACCGTACGAATTAAAACATAATTGCAATCAAAATGCACATTTTTAAATCCCGTGGGTACACTTGGGCCTATAGGGGTTAAGTTAGTGATATGATATGTTTTTTAATCTAAATGAAATATATTTACAAATGTAAATTGCCTAAGTACATAAGAAGAAGAAGAAGAACTCCGGTCTCTAGAAGGAGGTCGGCGTGAATAAAGTGTTTGTTCGTACCACCACCAAGTCCATGCCCACCGGACATGGGTTAGCAGTATCGAACTACTTTCCCTCTCGAGGGCGGACACTATGTACCACATAACAAGTAACCATGAACAAGTAGCCAATGCTGCTAGGGGGGCTTTATGTGATGAAATGCTTAGTAGCTTTTCAAGGTGAGTCAAGCATGTCCTAAATGGGTTGGTCATTTTCGAGTTTCCTTTTGTGTAGTAGTATGGATCTAAGTACGTATCCCTAATTTCAGCTGAGTATTCATTTTCAAGCAAGTGTGAGGTTGTCGCTAATTGAATGTAAATATTCACCTAGTGTAGAAACTCAAACTACTATATTCAACACTATATTTGGTGTTTGATGTCCCATTTCGTGAAAACCATCAAAATCAAAATTTTCTACTCTTCTATGTGACTTCTTATTCCCCTATTGATTTTCTACATGTTAGAAGTTTCTCGTTACATAGTGTCTACCCTCGAAAGGGGGAAGTAGTTCCAGCTCACTAATTCCTTATCCGGTGGACATGGTCTTGGAAGTGGAACGAACAGACGCTCTATTTACGCCGGTAGCTCCTTCGGGAACCGGCGTTCTTCTTCTTCTTCTACATGTTAGAATTTGAACTATTTGTTTCTAAAATCGTGGCAAATTATATTTGATTATCTAAATCACTTATGTCAAAAGATAAAGTATTTCGTGAGGAATCAAATAATTCACTTATAAAAAACAAATTTCATTCCATAAATGCTAAGTTCAACAATTTTGCTAAAAGGACATCAAACTATAAATTATGAAACATGTGTAGAAAATAATTTAATGGGATATTAGGGACTTATTTTACTACCTTCTGTCTATTGTTATTGTTTTCTTACTTATTGACCAAAATTACCACATCATCCCATTTAGAGTTAGAAGAAATTCCTAATCTTACATTTGGTGAGAATCATCTTCGCACTTTGTGTTTGATAGAGTGGACATTCATCTGAAGTACATTGCTCTTCTACAAAGGCACATCAATCTTTACTCTAACACACGGAGTTCAAAAGTCCTAAATGACCAAGGCATTGTAGGAGAAGCTTTACTGTATTCATTTCTTGGTTTGAAAGTTAGTACTAGCATTAAGAGTAAAGAAATGGGGCCTTCCGACATCTCCCTAACAATTGTCCTAAGCATTATATTGACATTGAGATTTTTCATGTGCATAGTGAATATTATATTCTCTTCAAAGGTCAAAACAATAATCTTTGTCTTTAGATTAAGAAAACATTTTTACGCAGGGCATATGTTATTCACAGATGTTGAGCAATAAGGAGAAAAGACTGTATCTTTTCTATATAAATTCAAGAGGTTTTCATTTTTTGTGTTTTCATTTTTTTCCTCAATAATGTGTAGTGAAAACCTTTTTGCTCACCTTTTGGATAATAATTCTAGATCATAAAAATTTCTCCAAAAAATCAAATGTGAAAAGTCAATTTCAAACTTCCACTCCTTGCATTAATGTTTTGCATATGCAACACCCCTTTTTTACTAACATCATGCTAAGTACGATGATAAAAAATTTAGACCTTGTCTAGTGCAAAAATGCCATCCCAAGTGAAGTCAAAATCTGCTTATCCACTCTACACAAGGAAGAAAATGTCAAATTCTTATGACTTCAAACACTATAATCTTTCAATCCATTTGGTGGATTGGTGCCAAATTTTTTATGTAGTCTACTAATCAAAAGCTTCTAGGAGCAACCCTTGATTAATCAAATTATCTTTTGTGGTACCTTATTTTTTACTTTCACAATTTTCATCTTTCAATTTGTCCAATGAATTAACAACATCCTCTCATTCAAGTTTGAAGGAGATTCTACAGTTACATTCTCCAAAAGTTCCTCTTCTCGCTTTCGCATCAAAGGAGTAGTGATTAATCTATATTGTTTAGGTCTGTAGTGGTTTCGGTTTAGAACTATATGATTTTCTTCTACACATCTTCAATTTTGTGGTAAAAAAAAAAGAATCTAATTGACAAGATGAAAGCACGCTTCAAAATGAAATATGTGAATTATGAATACGAATTAACAATATGTTATATACACGAAAGATATGGATGAAATAGATATGATAGACATAGATATTTGTTAGACATAGACAATTGTTAGACATAGATAAACTCATATTTGTTAGACATGGATAAACTCACATTTGTTTGACATATACAAACTCATATTTGTTTGACATGGATAGTAAATGAACAATACACATACTTTATTTATGTATCTAAAAACACATAAATTGGCATATACTATGAACCATCATACTAGACATTTGTCTATCTACGGTTGAGGCGCTCTTGCCATATTCAAAAACATCCCTTCTTGAAACACATGAATCTATTTCCACATGTTGAACAATAAGTACAAGTCCGCACTTTGCAAATGACACATACTCCAGAAGGATTTTGTGATTCTACCGGATAACATACGGATCCTCGATTGCAAATTGGAAGTACTTATTGCACATCTCTACGTTGCCAATTCTTGGTCAATGCCTTACACATTTCCTCCATAAACTGTAAATGTACTAGTGGATCTCTAGGTGGGGAGCGAGATTTGCATTTATCTACATAAATAACATACATATGTACCAATCTCATATCTAACAAGGAAAAAAAGATCCTATGCCACCACTTATAGGTCCGATCTTGTAGCATATGATGTCCTCAGTTGATCAACGACGTCTACCCCTCTCGTATGTGTGGTATATTCTAAATGAATCGGTGATGTTGTGATGTTTTCACAAACGGCTTCATGTCGTCAAGGAACCGTAATTTCCGGTAAACCAATAGTTACTCGAGGCAATGCATGCGTGGAAAGCAAATTACACGGTTTAGGATTTGAGGTTTAGAGTTTAGGGTTTAGGGTCAAATAAAGAAGATTTGTTTATTTCATTTTTATTGAATGCTTTGAAGACTCTTCTTGTATTCAAGTCTAATCCATGAAGAACCTAACTTCAAGTGGAGTGGATGAATGACGTGACCCTTTATTTTGTGAAGTGTCCCCAATTTCAAGCACTGCCATTTTCCAAAGTGCTTCATTTATTCCATAAATTCATGAAAATTATGGATTTTGCTATTTTAAGTCGTTTTTCTTTTATAATTAGTGAAGAAATATATTTTAAGTTTATGCCATTAGGATTCTCAAATGCAACAACTCAATGTATGAAAAAAACAATTTCATATCACCGAAGTAGTAACTGTCATCATTTTTACCCCCTTTCACTAAAGTATATATTTCTACATCTATTATCCCTTGAATTGACCTCATATTTTGCACACAAATAGCTAACAACATATGAGTCATATTGGTTAAAGATTTGATCACATTTCAATGTACAAACTAGAAGATATGCCTAGTCAAAGTAGGCTGACCTAGTCGGGCAAGGGGGAAAAATACTTTTTTTTGCACTTCAAACGCTATAATCTTCACATCCGAATGGTGGATTGCAACCAAATTTGTATTGTAAGTTTATATAGATTTCTATTTTAAGATTATATGGTTTAAAGTCTAAAATTAGACTTAAATGTTAGATTTTGTTGCCACTTATTGATGATGGCAGTTTTGAAGTGCTTCATGAGGGGACATGCGTTGGGCTTTTAGGGGTTATACATGTAATCACATTTATTCCATATTCTTTGCGTACAAGTCAAATATTCTTTCTTATTTAGCGATCCTACCTCATTGTGTACTTTTAAGCAATTTGGGAGAAGGGATGGCAGACACATAAGGTTTGGGAGTTGGGGTGCTTGTTGGATGCTAGTTTGCTAGTCGAGGCTTATAGTACTTGATTCAGCATTTTCAGGCACATCAATCAGGGTCAACAATCAAGCACATGTATTGTATGGAGCTTTTTTTTGTCTTTCTGTCTTTTTTTTTTCTTTAGAAAATTGCATGCAGATTGTAAGTCAACAGGTTTAGGAATCAATCAAGGATATGGAGCCTAAATTTTATTTGGTTTTTTCTTTTTTTTCCCTAGAAATTGCAATTTTTGTAATTGTATGCAAATTCATTTGTTGTTCAACCACTCATCAACAATCAAGCTCAGGTATAGGGCCTGATTTTTTATTTTTTATTTTTTATTTTTCAAAAAATTGCAATTTTCATGATTGTAGGCAAGGTATGGAGCGTGATTTTTTTTTAAAATCCTTTTTTTTCCTTTTTTTCCGAGAATTTTTTTAACAAATTGTTTTAATATTTTTAAAGATTGTTACTATAGTGGTTTAAATTTTCAAGTTGGAGGACGTGGCAGTGGGCAACAATAACCACAACAAGGCGTTCATCATTTAGTTTGCACCACACATCTACATTTATTTTTTACGAGGCCTCAATATTGATTTTATACCATTGATTTTTATTTTCGGCGTTTCTTTTCTAGTAGAGGCTTGCAATGGGCAAGGGCAGAGAGTTCACCTCTAAGGAGAAGCTAGAGATCATTTCCCATTATGACAGCTTAGTGGCTTCAGGGATGAAAATTAGTAAGAAGGTATTGACAGAGTCAGCAAATGTCAAATTTGATACCTCAGTTTTGCAGATGACTATTGGTAGAGTCTTGAAGAAGAAAGACTCACTTACCACTTTTGATGTGGGTCAATTGGTTGATTCAAATGCTACTATCGATTCGGTGGAGTACAATTGGCCTAAGATTACCGTTCAATTTGATACAAAAGCCCATTGTGCACACGCATACAGAAGTTTATGTGAGGAGCACAATACTCACACCAATCCGGCATGTTTCCGTGGTGCCATTTTTTGCAATTTTTTGGTGAAGATATGCGGTGAATTTGGGGTTGTGATCAACGTCAACCAATATGACTTGGCCAACCCTGAATTTCATCTAGATGTCAAACTGTGCTGTCACCTCTCCCGATGGAAGCGGATAATCAAGTTGATGGCTATGACTCACTTTCTCTACGGATCAAATGGATGCTTCGTGAACGAGTTCACGACCACCAAGATTGCTCTAGATAAGTGGCTTAAACGGCATGAGCTGGGGATGACAGCACCATTCCGAGAGGATGAGCAAGTGAGGAAGGAGGTCGGCCGACTCAAAGCCATCGAGTTGAAGGAGCAGTGCGATCGAGACAACTTGCGTAACGTGGGGCGCATGTTCAAATACGATAGGCAGTGAAACTACATCAACTAGATTCACTAACTTGCCCGGAGTCAAGTTGATTAAAGTCGAGGGCTATGTAGTAACTTTTTCAAATTGATGTAGTTTATACTGTTTTGGTGTGAATAGAGTCTCTAAATCCACTTGAATTAGGTTTTGTTATTTGAATACAAATCAAATGGATGTATAAAGTAGTTTGGTAGTTAGGATGTGAAACGGCTCAATTATGTATCCACCTAGAACTACAAGAGAAAGAGAGGAAGACCAAGGAAACACTACACACTTAGTTTTGAGCGATTACATTTTACAGTGTTAGTCATTATCTTAGCTTGATCTACTAGATCATGTTTCATCATCGATTAGAGAGTTTCGTGACTGTAAATTGTTAGTGGTTATGTTCTGAGCATATCAACTGGATTACTATACATATATATATATATATATATATATATATATATATATACACTATGTAATCGATGTGTGATCAACTAGATATGAGTCGGATTACTGGAGTTGTTTGGTTCCACCTGTAACATATCAACTCGATTCACTAACTTGTATACACCCTGATTGTAGCTATCTAATTGATCTTAAAGTCACGGATTGGGGAGTATTTTGAGTCATAGTTGGGAGTGTTAGGGGGAGTCCATAGTTAAGTTATCAACTCGATGAGAGAGAGAGAGATCAAGTTGATAAGTGGGAGTCCAGGAGAAGTCCAAGGTTGCTTGAGAGTTACAATCGTGACTATCTACTGGATGTTAAGAAGTTAATTGTAGAGATGACGATCTTACAATAGCTATGATTTGAATTTTCTATCAATTGAAGTTAAGTGTAGGTTACTAAGTGTGAGAGTAATATACATGCATCAAATTATATTATAGAAAATACAAAGTCAATAGGAAATGTGAATGCTTGATTGAATTATGTTATGATGGAAATGTGTTTGGCCAATCATATCCATTAGATGATTTACTGAATGGTTTGACATACAAAACTGGATTAATCCAATTGAGAATAATCTACTTGATAGGAGGTAATCTACTTGATTGGATTAGAATAATTTGATTGATTAGAATAATCTACTTGATTGGATTAATCCAATTGAGAATAATCTACTTGAGAATAATCTACTTGATTGGATTAATCCAATTGAGAATAATCTACTTGCGCAGCCTTCATCAAATAGAATATTATAACTAAGATTGGAATTAATTAAGTCTTTGTATTTAAAAAAGATCGGGATGGTAAATTGATGAATTGCAATCAAGGCATTTGACATACATAAAGTTATCTCAATGGAGAATTGAGATCAATTTACAAGAAATAAAGATGGAGTAAAGAGAAACCGAAGAATTGCATAAGCTAAGTATTAAAGCCCTTATTTCAATTACGCAACATGGCGTAATACAATTTGTAATATAGAATAAGTTGAAGGAATTTACAATGTTGTGACTATCAAATTAATTATGGATACATCAACTGGATACTAGGGTTACTATCAATTGAATTGGACTAAGAGTGTTCCAGGAATATTAATCAATTTCTTAAAGAAGTATATTTTGGGTTAATTCAATAACAAATACAATTACAACCTTCATGTGACCTTAAGCTACTTATGCACTAAACGAAAAGATCCATTCTCCATAGAAGTTCCTAGAATTGAATTGCATGGAGTGTTTTGATGGGTTCAATTGAAGATAGAATTTTCTATACTACAGTTGAGCGGGCATGGCATGGCATGCGAGAGTTACCATATCGACAATTCAAAATTGTTGGAGGCACATGGATATTCTTTTGATCTTTGATGAGAGGGAGATAGAGGAAGCTAGGCGCTTGGTAGAGGTTGATGAAGTTGCTACTCCACTTCATTAGCTGACGTTGTTGTCATGTGATAGTGAGGTGGATGACGTGATGAATGCTCATGAATACTTCAATTATGATATGGAGTTTGATTTAAACAACCCCTATAAACCAACCGATGAGGAGTTTTTGGATATGTATTCTTCATAACATCAAGAAATTGATGTTGATGAGGTTATGGTTGATGTGGTAGAAGAAGGTATATGATTGAGTGTTGCTGAGCATTCTTAAGAGACTTTGAAGAAATATTTTGAACAAAGACCAAATGATGCCCTATCACACATCAAGAGCATTCAAGGACTCCAGAAGGAAGTTTCATCTCATTGTTTAGAAGCTTCTCGTCAGCCTACTATAGACTCTTTCTTTTGGTTAGTTTAGTTGGAAGAATCTTGTCAAGTTACTACTATGAAGATTATTTCTTTCAATTAGTTTAGTTGAATTATGTATTATCATTTGTACTTTTATTTTTTATTTTTATAAAACGTCATTTTCTTCTTTTAAGAATTTTAAAGTGCTATTTCTATAAATGTTATTAATCATTGGTATGAATTCTATAAGTGTTACTTGTTATAATTCTATATAATAATGTTATTTTTTTTCTACTCCCGACCTGTAACATTTATAGAGTCCTGATTGTATTTGTAAAGTGGTTTGGTGCGTACATGCAATTTCCTACTTTTGTAAATCTTGATCTCTTGTCAATGAATGAAACTATTCCTATCCTCGAGTATGAAAATATTTCGATTTTTCTGGTTTCTACAAATACAAGGAATTTTCAAGGATGTACAAACCTCTAAGTGCAAACAGACTCTAAGATTTAGGGAGGTATCACACATGGTACCAAGGTACCAAGTGCTACTTAGTGCTACTTGCAATTTGATTGGTGTGGAGTCTTAACATCGGCCTTGGTCTGGACCTTGGGGTTTCACATACGGACTAAGGTACTAAGGTACGAAGGGCGCCTAAAATGTCTACATGGCAACACTTTTTGGAGGTTTTGGCGCAAAGACTTCGGTCTCTCAAGAGAAGTTTGGCTTTCTATTCTTGTTCGGACAAAACTCATGCCGAGGTGCCAAACAAATTTTCATTAAATTATTAAGATTTGACAAGATCTCAACCGTTAGATCAAAACAATAACTTATTGTACCCTAAAATATTTTATCCAAATTCTTTATCCAAATTTTTTATGCATATTTTTTACCTGAATTTTTCAATCCGAATTCTCACCTACATGTTTTTACCTCAATTTTTTTGTGCCGGCGCTTGTGCTAGAATTTTTTGTGTAAGGAGCATTTTGACCATTTTCTTGATTTTTTTTTACCAAAAATGTGTTCTCTTGTAGATTCCATGGCTAGAGAATGTGAGGAAAATTTCATATGAGTAAGACCTTTAATTCCTAAAGGCCCAAGAGTCCTCTCGGGGGACTCTTGAAGGTTTGGGCAGGTTCCTATGGTGTCAGTTTATAACATTCATTTTTGAACTTTCTACTCTAGATGGACATTGCTAAAAGCTTTGTGTGAGTCCATTTTTTCCCCTAAATCCCACAATTTATGAAAATGTTATAGGGTTTTGAATTTCAAATGGGGAAACCAGGCACATTGGGCAACTCCAAAAACTTTTGCTAAGACAATCTATTGAATGTGAGATTTTTGATACGAACAAATAATATTATTTCCTTTCATATTCTCAGAAAAAAATCTCTTTTCTTAAGTGGGAAATAGCATAATAATCTAAGTTAAACATTTTCACACATTGTCACACTTTGTCAGGTAAGGTACCAAAAAAGCTTCTTCATTTTCATTTTAAACTTTAGATATAATCTTCATATATCTTACATCTTATTTTTCTTCTACGAGATGTGGTGTAAACCTTCTTATTGACCATTTGGAATATCATTCTAAAACATCTTTAGCTCACAAAAAAATAAAACGTGAATTGGAAATTTTTGAACCTCGACTCATTGTACGTTTGTTTTGAATAGGCTACTCTTCTTCTCTACCTCTAAAATTTTTTGTACAATACGTTGACATTCAAATTGGCATTTGGGCAATTCCAGAGATGGTGTCCCACACTGCTGCCAACTTTGACACCTCCACATGGCTGAAAAATTGTTATTTTACCTTGAAATTTTGGGGACAACATCATCTCTATGTTGAAAAAATGCACACCAAATTTCAAGTCCAAGGGACTCAAAAAACAAAAGATATCAAAGATTAATCACCATGGGGTAGCTGTGAGATATGTTTCATAGCTACCAACTTTGACACCCTCCCAAGGATTGAGGAAATTTGTTTTGCCCATGGAATTTTTGGAGTGAAAAATCCTTTATATTGATTACATGTGTGGACACTTTCAAGTCCAAAAAATGCCCGAAATAAATCACATCCCAAATCTACCAACATGTGTAGTTGTGAGAAACAAAGGGAAAAACCATTTTACTACTTCCAACTTTGACACCCTCCCTAGGGTTGAGAGTTTGTTATTCCAACATGAAATTTTTGACACACGGTTATCTTTATATTGATAACATGTGGGAAAATTTTCAAGGCCAGAAAATGTATTCATAAGAAGATATTCAAAATCTACTAACATGAGGGTTAGCTGTGAGAAAAGTTTCACAGCTGCCCACTTTGACACCCTCCCAAGAATTCAAAACAAATTAGTTGTCCATGAAATTTTGGGTATGAAGTCACCTTCACGTCAAGCACAAGTGTGGAAAATTTCAAGTCCAAAAGATCTACACAAAAAACATATACCAAGTCTACCAACATGTGTTGTTGTGAGAAACAAAGGGGAAAGCTAACCACTACTTCCAACTTCAACACCCTTCCTAGGATTGAGTTTTTGTTGATCCATGATGAAATTTTGGCCACAATATCATCTCTATGTTGGTAACATGTAAGATAGATTTTAAAGCCAAAAGATGTATATACAAATAAAAATTATTCCATATCTACCAACGTGTATGTCCTCCTTTAGCGTCAATCACTGCTTGTAATCTTGAGGGCATAGAATGACATGGTTGAAGGAGCTTTGTACCACCGACCAAATCTCACTCTCTTTCAAGAACTACCTTGAACACTTCTAAGTTTCTAGGGCATTCCTTGCCATGTTTCACAACATCTTTTAGCATCCTGACATTCACGATTGAATTGAGATTGGGAGAGTTTGTTGGCCAATTAAACTTTTCGAGTTGGTGGATTTGTCTCCATTCTTCATATGTTTTTCTGCAATGGATACGTGCGCCATCTTCCATAAGCATTCCAACAGGAACTCTATACAAAAAATGAATCAATTTGCCATTGTAGACCACTTCCACAAACCCTTAGCAGAACGTCGACTTTTTGGCATAAAGAGAAGTTGTTACTTCTGTCCTCCAGCAAATGTACCCCAAATCATCAAAGACGTCCGTCCACTTCTATAAGTAAGAACTATACAACTTGATGAATAGCGCTCATATACACTTCTCCAAACATGAATTTGCCAAAAACTTTTTCGAATTTCAATAGTAGATATATTTGTCCAAACAATATGCTCCTACTCTTCTGGACTCCATCCGCGGTACTTCTGAGCAAAAGGTATCCCCTGAGAAATGTGACGGGGTGTCAATAAAGGTTTTTTGACTGTTATTCGACTAAAAATACCGCTTTTATATTATACCCTTTGAATAGTACATCTACACACTTGAGTACATCATATACTAGTAATCTCTAAGACCAAGGAGCGAAAATGAGTTTTTGCGTAACGCACAATATTATGCACATTTCTCTCACTAAGGATTTCAGAGTGACTTTCAGTGCAAGGTTTGCACTTGTAAGTTCCATCTTCTTTAAACGTTTTTACTAACCTCTGAATTGTTTTAACAGAAACTCCGGTAATGGCTGCAATTTGAACTCCTGTATTTCCTCCCTTACTCAAACCTATAATACAAACACAAATTTCATCTGAGATTGCCATTCTGGACTATTTTTTTATGATGTTGATACGATAGTAAACGCTCATCAACAAATAGTCAATATTACACTCAACCTATTGCATTTGGATTATATGGATCACTGAACACAAAGGACTGAGCCCACGGCATGTGCACTAAGTAAATCACTCAACAATATAATACTCACACTAGCATGTACATTAGGTGATCACCATGGCATGTGCATCAATTGAGTGAACCAGAAAATACTCTTGGACATACTCATGCGACATGTGATTTGTCTACACTCAACCATAAAAATGATGTGTCCACTCAATGAATCAGCCCACATGTGATATGTCCACTCAATCAGTCAGCAACACTCAACCCATATGTAATATGTCCACTCAATCAGTCAGCAACACTCAACCCATATGTAATATGTCCACTCAACCCATATGCCTCCATCTAAATTAACACACATGCATCACAATATGACATTCTTTGCTCTCAATATCATCTCAACATCTAGTCTATCACAAATCACATGACAAAACACACACAACATTTCCTTTGTATAGTGCTCAATAGATATTTGGAGGAGAAAACTCGTCATGCGTACATAATGCACACCTTATGACCAAGTGGATTCTTCTACATGAAACACCTCTTTACTTCTACATGTAGATTTTATTGATCTTTTTGAGAAGCATTTAACACGCAATTAAGCAATTATGCACTTGGCCAAGTGCGCTAATTGGCGCTCAATAACAACAAGATTTTGCACGGAAATGTCTTTTGGAAGGAAAAAAAATCCGACAATCCCTATTTTTTCTTTGCTATATTTTTGTGACAATTTCATTGAATATTGGTTTCTCAATGTGTACAGAAGTAAATCATTTTCACCATTTCGGTAAGATTATGCATAATATATGATTACGGTATTTCATTTTTATTCCATTGACAATATTACATTGACCATGTACTTACAAGAAACTGTTCATATACAACTTGTTGCATGAAATAAATTTTATATGAATTTAAATAAATTTTATATGAATTTAAATAAATTTTATATGAATTTAAATAAATTTTAGTATCGTGCTACAAATACAATTTGTAGAAGATGTAATGATAAAGCACGCAATACAATGATGAAGTGTGAGGTTTAGAACTCTATATTTTTCACATATATAAAACCATACATGATATAACTATTGAATACTACAAAGATCATATAGTACAATCAAACAAACCGTCTCTAAAGCAAATATACCAATCACACTGTACTAGTCACCTAAACATCATGTATGCTTAGCTACGGTATGACCTCAGAGTCTTCATCATCCTATGGCGATATTACTCCCGTAGCGTGTTCCATGGCAATATTTACCATTTCAGCCAACTCCTCTTCTTGCACCGGCCTATCTCCAAGACTGACTGATGTAAACTGTTCATATCTGTAGTCGCCAGGGTCGCCGTGCCGCGTGTGCCTTACGCCATCTGCATCATAATAGAAGCCATCTCTAAATGTCATTGGTGTAGTGAAGGTCTCCCGAAATTCAGCAACATCTTCCGGTTCGCTCTGTCTTGAAACATATGGCAATATTGGTCCAGTGCCACCTCCAATACCTTCAGCCCTCCCATGTGTCGCAGATCCAAGCTCTAATGGAGCAGGCCCCAAAGATTGTCCACCCCTACTCAACTCTGAAAAAAACATGAGAGAATCGGCTGTACATTGTTGTGATTCTGATAGTTGAGAAATGGATATGTTCATCCCATCTATTGGTGCCTCTGAAGGAACATCCAGTACCCTGGTATCATCCCCCATTTCAACGGGTGTCTCATGTACACAAACTCCCACATGCGGCTTGTCCAGCTATCGATTCACGGCCCCTGCCACGCGATGGCGATGTCCTGTCATGCAGTGTCGAGGCCCTGCCACGTGAAGTCTCTGAGCGGCCACGCGATGTCTCTGAACGGCCACGCGATGGCCGTCCATCAGAATGCGGATGCAATGCCAAGAAGTGGCTTCCGCTCTAAATCTGAAACTAATATGTACTTAAAGAATTACGGACTTGGCTAATTTCAGCAAATAAACCACAAAAATATGCCCGGATTTTTTTACAATTTTTTTACAATTTTTAAAATTTCATTCAAATTTTTCATATTTTCAAATTGGAATGGAAAGTAGGCTTCATAAACTTCATTTCATTATTTGGACTCAAAATCACAAAATATCATGTTAATGACTCAAATTCAGATTTAGAGCTGGAGCTAGAATCTACAAAATCGGAAGAAATTCTGCAAATCTTCACTATGGTGATTTCAGCAACCTTTGAGGATTTTTACAAAAAAGAGAAAAAATAAAAAAGGTCCGAAAAAATTGGGATGATACCTCCAAATTCAATCTACAAGGGAAAAAAAATTCAAGTTGTTTTGAATTGTTGAAAATTACTTATAGGCATTTCAGTTTCGTCCAAATCTTTGGAAAAAAAACTTTATTTATTTATTTATTTTTATTTATTTATTTATTTATTTTTCCCTTATAGCGATACAAGGTTTGACCGGGTATACGACTGGATCAGGGTATGACCGGATATATGATTAAATAATGGGCATCATCGAACTCTGGAAGGGGTATCAACCAAGAGCAAGGGCACAATTAAGAGCCTCGTGCGTACGCACGGGCCGTAAGAGAGTTGAGCCCGCTCAACATTGCCGACGCCGAACCCTAGCCCGCCTACACGGCCAACACCGCTCCGAATTCCACTACGCCGCTCTGACCCTAGCTACTTTCATACTATTGACTTCGACATGCACAACACATGGAGGAGAGAGAACGAGAGAGATGAGGGTGAAGTGAGGAGAGCGGACTAGTAGATTGGTTAGGATGTTTGCAAATTGGTGATGTTGCTTGCAAGTTGGTGATGTAGCTTGTAGGTTTTTTGCACGTTGTTCACTCATCTACTCGCAGGTTGTTCTCACGGCTTGGAGCGTTACTCACTCACTCACAGGTTGTACACTCGCACCTTGTTCTTTAGGTGAAACCCTAAAACACCCTAGGAGAAACCCTAAGACACCCTAGGTGAAAACCTAAGACACACTAGTCGAAAGCTAATGACACCCCCGCGTACGCACCCCCCTAAGGTGAGAAGTCCAGCCATGAAAATGGCGGCGCCGCCGAAATTAGGATTCCAAAAATTAGGGTTTCCAGATCGTCGACAAAGTTTAGATAATTAGGGTTCTCAGATGTAGTGTCTCATGTTTTCCAATTAAGTAATGACCCAACCTTAAACCCTAAACTAAAGTTCACAGGATAAAACGCAAACAAAATTAAATTATATGTAGTTTAGAATGGTTGTGCACCCGAGTAGTTTAGAAAGGACGTGCTACTTTCTGCTTTGAACCTGCAATCACATAAAAACCAGTGAACAACATGATAGGATGAAGTAGAAATCTTGACCATCTAAAAACATCTGAAAACATGATATGTGGAGCTCACCTTTGGATGATCATAAAAAAGAGACTCACTATTATGAAATGGCTACCTTGTATGGATTTCTAAACTTTGTGGTTAACTACTCTACTTTTATATAAAGAACGCCGGTCTCCGAAGGAGCTCGCGTGAATAAAGTGTCTGTTCGTTCCATTACTAAGACCATGCCCACCGGACAAGGAATTAGATCTACTTTTATACATATACCAAATATTATCTTCTTTTAAGAATATTACCTTGTGGTCAAACATTCTACTATTATACATATAAAGAATAATATTTTATGATCAAACAATCTACTTTTATACATATAAATATTACCGTCTTTTTTCTTACAAAAAAAAATTTGTTTAGTGTAAAAAGTACATTTTAACCCAAGTCGAACATTTTTGGACATTTTGAGGAAGGGGGAAAAAAAACTTGTTTTCTACATAAAAACTAGAGATCTTCAAAGTCTTTGCTATTATTTTTTTTACCACAATATGTGGTGAAAACCTTATTATCAACCATTTGAATTATCAAATTATTCCATATTTGTGTTTTAAAAAAAGGTAAAACGTGAATTGGTAATTTTTCATTTGTTTTCAATTAGACGTCAAAATTAGATGCTTTACCACTTTTTAGTTCTAGTAGTTTTGGGGTGTTTCTTGATGGAAAAAGGCTTGGAAATTTAGGGATTTGTTCCTTGAGGATACTTACGTTCATTGAAATTTTAATATGAAAATGTCCTTCATAACAACTTTTTGAAGGTATTTAAATTATTGTATTTGGGTTGATGGTTTGAAAGTTAGTTCATACCTAATATTGGAACTTACAACTTTTGCTATTACTCTCTATTGCCATTAAGATTTTCCATACCCATAAAGGAAAAATAAGACTTTTGACATTTTGCTTTGTTACTCCTTATATTTAAACTTGTTACATATTATATTAATATTTTGAGCTATACGTAATACAAAGATACTTAGGAGTTTTTATCACATAGTTTACCATATAAATTTTATGCATGTGTTGCAGGTAAAGTGGGAAGGGTTGAAAAACATGATCAACAACGACGAAATGGTGATTTAATGTTGAACGCCATCAAGCACCAATGCGTGTACCACTAACACCTGTAACGTATTTTGAGGTAAACATTTATTTTTAAACAAGTTTAAGATTGATTGTTGATTGATCTTCTGTACTATGTTGTTTGTAGAATAACCTTTATGTGGATGTACAAACCTTTTTTTTATTAGCGATTGTAACAAGATCCAATGGTGTCAGTAATAGCAAGTAGACAACATGGTTCATTTTCTTCCCTAGGTTCAGTGAATTCCCTTTGTTTCAGTTCACTTAGATTCAAAAGATTGCATGAGACATGATGTAGATTCATTATCATCATGTCAGAAATAATATTAGTTTAATTTTATACCAATGTTTAGGGATGCAAAAGAGGTGTAGCATATTTAACCCCTAAAGGATCAAGTGACAAAAATGGGCTTCTTGAAAGTTCGGTCAGATTCCTATGATGTCAATTTCTAACATTCCTCTTTGAAAATTTTACTATAGAAAGGCATTACCAAGACTTTTATGGGAAAACAATTTTTACCTAAATTGGACATTTAATCAAAAAGTTTTAGGGTTTTGAATTTCAAATGGGGAGAGCGGGCAAGTCGGGCATGTCCAAAAAGTTTTGCTAGAACACTCTGTTGAATGTGAGATTTTCAGTACTCGCAAGTAATATTATTTTCCTTGATGTTGTCAAAATAAGTTCTTGTCTTTAGTAATAAATAACATATCAACCTAAGTCAAACATTTTCATACATTGTCACTCATTGTTGGGCAAGGTACTAAAAAAACTTCTTGTTTTCCAAATAAAACCTAGATATCTTTTCATTTTTCACTTTTTATTTTTTCCACAACAATATGTGGTGTAAACCTTCTTATTGACCATTTGGAGTGCAGGTTGGAAGTAGGATTCGCATTCTTCAATCGGCAAAGGCTCACACACTACAATATATTGCAATGCAAACTGAAGCTATCGATGACGACCGTTTCCAAGCAGCCCTAAATTCTATGGAGTATATAGTGTGCCTTTATGAGAGTATACTAGTTGTGTATGTTAATTGCTATATAGTGTATGTGTAAGAATAGTATATTCTAAGGGTGATGTAAGACATTATGTCATTAATCCTATAGACTAAAGGTGTTTTTACTATTGGTGCTAAGTCCAATTGTAGAAGAATCTATATTTAGTTTCCACCATTGTATGCATTATGTACTACGTAGAATAACTTTTTATCAACTGCCAACCCTTTCATGATGTATGTTTTTTTGTGATTACGCCTGTTTGTATACTTCAATCCTTTAAATCTATCTTTGAAATATTGTGAAACTATATTAAATACACATTTATCTAGTATTAACGAGGGGCCACCAAAAACTAGTTGAAAATGCCAAAAAATCGCTTCCAATATTAACAACCATGATTGTACGTAATATTGTTGCAGAAGCTCAATTTATTTCCTTTGGAAAACATTTTTTTCTTTGATTTTTTTTTGTTGCAATTTTGCCACTTTTGTTCGCAATGGCCGCCGTTGTACCCAAGTGCACTTTTAAATGGCCAAGTGCATAATTGCTTAATTACGTGTTATTTATGTTTGGTTGCTTAGTCACATGAATAAAATCAATGAGGAGCACGGGTGTCAAAGATATTTTGACATTCTCAATATGCCCCTTTAATATAGTTTCTCAATGTTACAAACATTGGTAGATATGGAATAATTTTTATTTGTATATACATCTTTTGGCTTTAAAATCTATCTTACATGTTACCAACATAGAGATGATATTGTGGCCAAAATTTCATCATGGATCAACAAAAACTCAATCCTAGGAAGGGTGTTGAAGTTGGAAGTAGTGGTTAGCTTTCCCCTTTGTTTCTCACAACAACACATGTTGGTAGACTTGGTATATGTTTTTTGTGTAGATCTTTTGGACTTGAAATTTTCCACACTTGTGCTTGACGTGAAGGTGACTTCATACCCAAAATTTCATGGACAACTAATTTGTTTTGAATTCTTGGGAGGGTGTCAAAGTGGGCAGCTGTGAAACTTTTCTCACAGCTAACCCTCATGTTAGTAGATTTTGAATATCTTCTTATGAATACATTTTCTGGCCTTGAAAATTTTCCCACATGTTATCAATATAAAGATAACCGTGTGTCAAAAATTTCATGTTGGAATAACAAACTCTCAACCCTAGGGAGGGTGTCAAAGTTGGAAGTAGTAAAATGGTTTTTCCCTTTGTTTCTCACAACTACACATGTTGGTAGATTTGGGATGTGATTTATTTCGGGCATTTTTTGGACTTGAAAGTGTCCACACATGTAATCAATATAAAGGATTTTTCACTCCAAAAATTCCATGGGCAAAACAAATTTCCTCAATCCTTGGGAGGGTGTCAAAGTTGGTAGCTATGAAACATATCTCACAGCTACCCCATGGTGATTAATCTTTGGTATCTTTTGTTTTTTGAGTCCCTTGGACTTGAAATTTGGTGTGCATTTTTTCAACATAGAGATGATGTTGTCCCCAAAATTTCAAGGTAAAATAACAATTTTTCAGCCATGTGGAGGTGTCAAAGTTGGCAGCAGTGTGGGACACCATCTCTGGAATTGCCCAAATGCCAATTTGAATGTCAACCTACTGTAGAAGGAAATAACATCATGATTGAAATGATGGTAATGTTTTCAGACCTTGTGAAGGGCAACAATTTGTTGCCAAGTGAAGTCAAAGTCAGCTGATCCACTAAAAGCAGGGGGAAAAAAAGAACACTATAATCTTTCAATCCGTGGGTATTAGAGTTATCCGCAAAGTACCCCAAATCCTCAGTTTCTAACCTGTAGAATGGAAAAGCCAGGGTCGCCGAGTCCACTCGCAGGGTTTCATTGCAGACCTTAAATAGAACACTGGATAGACTAGTTTTTGAGCCCTAGAATTCCCAAACTCGAGTTTGTGCCTGGCTTTTATTTTAACCCCGAAAGGACCACGACGACTTTCGCTCTAAACCAGTCCAAAACTGCCACTGCCAAAAAGAGACATGAAAATCACATTTTAAAGTGAATTTTGGATTTTAAACCAAAAGATCTTAAAATAGACTTCTATACAAACATGCCATAAAATTTTGGTTGCAATTCACCGCACGGATTGATAGATTTTAGTGTTTGAAGTCAAAACAATGGTTCATTTTCTTCCCTGCGTTGAGTAGTTCAGCAGACTTTGACTTCACTTTGTATCAAATTTTTGCATTGTACAAGGTCTAAATTTTTTATCATTGTCTTAAGCATGATGTTATTTCCCAACACACCATTTTTTAGAGGTAAAAAAGGGGTGTAGCATATTCAAAACTAGTGTGCAAGGAGTGGAGGTTCAAAAATTGCCATTTCACGTTTTATTTTTTTGTGAACTACATATGTATTTGAATGATAATCCAAACGGTCAATAAGAAGGTTTTCACCACATATTGTTGTTGAAAAAAAAAAAAGTGAAAAATATGAAGATCTCTAGGTTTTATGTAGAAAAGATGAAGTTTTTTTCCCCTATTGCCTGACAATGTGTGAAAATGTTTGATTTGGAATAAAATGCCTTTTTACAATAAAGACAAGATTTTTTTTTGAAAATATCTAAATAAGGAAATATTCTTTATATGTGTGAAAAATCTCAATGTCAATAGAAACTTTTGTCAAAATTTTTGGAGGTGCCCGAAGTCCCCACTTTTGGCTGTAAGTGGTACTAACTTTCAAACCACAAATCCAAAAGAAAATAAAAAAATATCTCCACGAAGCTCTTATCAAATCCTATCTTGAAAAAATAATTCAATTAAAAAGGATTTTTTTTCGAATTGTAGATACATGCCCAAAATCCAAAATGATCCCGGGGGGACGTTTGGTCCTTTAGGGGTTAAGCAACTCTGACCCTTCACATCATGCACAACTCTAGGATTGTAGGATACATGCCAGAGCATGCGACTTGTGCCATAATTAACACCTCCTCAAAACCCTCAAACCCTGAATTTTATTTCACAGGAATACTTTGCGGCTACACTCAAATACAAGTTAGATTCTCTTTTGCATGAAATAAGGAGGACAAAAGACCGGTTCCCTTTACGAATAACTCAATTTATTCAGTGACTTGCTATGGCGACCGACAGAAAAAGTCTTCAGTGCCTGAGTTCCCTGCTACAGTTGAGCATGCTCTAGGGGACTAGGATATGGCATGAAAATATGAGCATATACCACCGCGTGAATGCGCTTGAGTCTAATGCATGTTTTTATTGCGCCGAGGGGAAAAAAAAAAAAAAACCACATGTGAAAATACGCGGTGCAATCAAATCTTCACAACACGAAGTCATGTGCGGCTCGTCGATGACAGTGGCGGAACGTGCGGACATTGAAACCGTCGTCACCTTATACTATAAGCATCCGATCCAATGATAGCACGAAGATTAGCACCGCGGTTGAGTTTCCTTTTGACAGAATTATCAACAGGAAACAACTTGCTCAGCAACTTGGTTCCAAATTTAGCAACAGACTCTCATCCGGGAACCGCAATCTCCGTTCACTCGGTTTTGTTTACATCTAGTATGCACAGTTGGGTGTGCAAGTTGCATTGATGTGAAGTAAGACAGATAACATCTTTGAGTTGACTTGTGATAGCTCTGCATCGAACTTTCTGATTGAAGTATGCTCCAGTGACAGTTGTAGAATGCAAGTGGACAGTGATCGAATCAGCGGATGATCTGTTGGAGGTTCTGGATCTTTAACCGCGGCGAAACTTTCGGACGTGTATTTTTCTTTCCATAAGTTAACCTCAGCGGCTACCGCAGACTGTCTCACATCGAGTTTGGCGCAACGCGACCAAAGGTACTGTACATGTGGTTTGACTGCGGTTGCTATTTAAGAAGGGTTGACTTTCCTTTCAGATCATGAACGTGGGGCCTAATGGTAGGCTGTAGTTCGAGCAGCGAAGTGATATTGCAAGCGCTTTGCGATGCGCTTCTTGTGAGGACGAGGAATTGGTAGCAGCTGTCTGTTACCACCAGATCTGCCTGTTACCACCAGATCTGAGGAATGATGGTGTTTGGTGGTGGTGTATGTTAAGGGAGAGGATTTTCTCGTGGCTCGACGTTGGAAGGGTCACATCGTGTGGTTGAAGCTCCGGGAGTGCAGAAGCGCGATGGCGAAGGGTGGTTACACTCTAGAGCAGACGCCGACATGGGCGGTGGCGTTGGTGTGCACGGTTGTGGTGTTCATCTCCGTCATCGTGGAGCGGTTCATCCACTGGGTGGGCCATGTAAGAATCCGCCCGCCCCTGCATTGCCTTACTCCGAGTACGTTGTGCGACAATTGACGCTCGTTGGTTTTTCAGAAACTGAAGGAGCACAAGCAGAAGCCGTTGTTCGAGGCGCTGGAGAAGCTGAAGGAGGAGCTGATGCTGATGGGATTCATGTCGCTGCTGCTGGTCGTGTTCCAGGGCAAGATCATCAACATCTGCATGCCAGAGGACTGGGCGGATTTCATGCTGCCCTGTCCGTACGACCCCACAGCGCGGGAGGCGTCCAGCGACTACGGCCGCCGCAAGCTACTCTCGGACGCCGTCGGCAGCGTGCACCGAAAGCTCCTGGACCCGCATCACATGCGCCGCTTGGTTCCCGCTGCGAAGCCTTGCGACGCGGTACGTGTGTCTCATGCGATCAGGGCTGCAATCTGAGTTGTTCACTCCCAGGGCTAACGCGGGACTCGTCATGTGCAGGGCAAAGTGCATGTCATCTCCTTGGAGGGCCTTCACCAGCTCCACATCTTCATATTCGTCTTGACGTGCGTGCACGTCTCTTACAGCATCTTCACCGTGTTCCTTGGGTTCTGGAAGATGCGGACTTGGAGGACATGGGAGATGGAGACGCGAGCTGCTGGTTATGACCAAGTTGGAGGTCTGTATACGCTCGTGTTTTCCAGTGTGTGCGCTTTGAGTTCTCATCGTTGAAGCTAATTATACCTCCTCTTCTTTCCCCAGCTTTGCAAAAGGGTTTCAAACTGAAGCGTACCAAGACTTACGTCGAGTCTACCGGTCGCCATCCCTTATCACCCGCAAGTTTACTCAGCTGGTTTGTATGTAACTCACCACTCATCACCTTCCAACTTTTGTATGCAATATCGGATCATGGGTTTGGTACTAATCTACGCCCTAATCTGTGTTGGTGATTGTGCAGGTGAGCTTCTTCCGACAATTCGGCCCCTGGGCAGTGGTGAAATCGGAATACTTAATTCTCCGTCTGGGATTCATTGTTGTAAGTTCTTTCTGTAGCAACCTTGCACAGACTTAGTTCCTTGCCCTTGCATTGTCATGTTTGTTGCTCCCTCGTGAAAGCGTGGTTCTGATACAGAACCGTGTATGTGCAGACTCACAATCTGACCAACAAGTTTGATTTCCATTCTTACATCAAGCGCTCCTTGGAAGACGACTTCAAGGTCGTCATTGGCATAAGGTACTTTTAAATACGAAGTTTGAGGCAGTCTAAGGCATAATGCAGTTTTCTCCTTAACTTTCAACAATGATCTGAAATGCTGTTTAGGGTTTAGCTTTGATCTGATGGATAGTGCACGTGGATATGTAATTTTTCAGCTCTCCCTTGTGGGCTTTCATGGTCGTCTTCCTGCTTCTCAATGTCTACGGTGAGTTTGCCGTCTCTCCTGTCAATCTCCGACTTCTTGGCTATGTGAATGATTCTCCAAGAGTGGTCTGCAAATTGGCTGTGAATTTGAGCCTGGCTGCCTGATTTTTGCTGAGCCGTCGTCAGAAAATAGACTCTGGTAGGAACTTCAAAGCTTTATGGATCATAACTCTAGTGCTTCTATCAATATAATGGAGCTTCTGGTGTTTCATATGCTGCAGGCTGGTACACATACTTCTGGATTGCGTACCTGCCTATGGTGGTAAGTGATCTCGGCACCTTGATCGCCCTGCTGAAATTGAATCTCTGTTGCGAAAAGCGGTCTTTCTAATTATGGCTCTTAAGGTGATTAAGTGGGGCGCCTGATGTTCATGCAGCTGATTCTTGTGGTGGGGACGAAGCTCCAGCATATCATTCAGCAGTTGGTGCTGGAGAACGCTCAGTCGCAGGGTGTTATTGGTGTTGGCATCGTCAAGGTTCGCGATTCCCTGTTCTGGTTCAACCGGCCCCATGTGATGCTGTCCCTCATCCACTTCGTCTTGTTCCAGAACGCCTTTGAGCTCGCCTTTTTCCTCTGGATCCTGGTAAGGACTGACCCGCTGCTGGATAATTATTATTGCAGTGCGAGTCTACAGCAGGCCTGACAACCTGCTTCGTGCTCTTGCAGGTCACATTTGGATTTGACTCGTGTATCATGGGGAAAGCTTTGCCTGCCGTTGCTCGCTTGGTTCTGGGGACGGCTGTTCAGATTCTGTGCAGCTACAGCACACTTCCGCTCTACGCTCTCGTTACCCAGGTCTGTAACAACATTATGGTCACATCTCCACAAGAGTTAATTTCGTACCAGGGGCTGAATTCTCTTCTTTGAATGCCAGATGGGCAGCCACTACAAGAAAGCCATCTTCCAAGAGAAGACGAAGGATGCGATTCTTGGGTGGGGTCAGAAGGCCAAGAACAAGCACAAGCACAAGGCATCAGCTGCCGAGGCGGAAGCAGGGCTTGCCATGACAGTGAGGGCCAGTGCCGATTCCGGTAAGCAGGAGACTTCAACCTTCACCCTAAAATTCTAGTGAAACCTCAAACTCTAAACTCATGATCTAAACTGGTGTTGGACAGCAGGAAATAACTCTTCGGCACAGGATGATACGGAGTTCCAACTGCATCTAACGCAGCCGGGAGATCCGAAGGACGCACCTCTATACAGATGATCATCTTCGGGAGAGTCTGATGGAGGTTTGATGTTGCGATGGAGCAAACAATTCCAGCTCTTCCGTCTCCACTGTTCATGCACAGTCGTAAGGCTCAAATTCCTTGAGCTTTGTCTAGAATTATTCCTCCGTCCTAACCCAGCTTGGCAAGCACATGATCAGCGCCTTAAGCTGGAGGAATATGCGTTTGCAGGCTCAGTACATATGACTGAGTCTAGCTTTTTTTACCTGCTTCGATTAGGATGTGGCAGCGTAGATCACTGAGGCCAGTCCATGAGGCATTCCCGTTCGTTGAGTTGTAAATTTATGGCGACTTTTTTATTCTAGCCGGTGATGATGTTGCTGTTGCTCGTACACCAGAAGTTACTCTCACCGCTGCGCACAATCTGTGCGCCACAATGTAATGTGCAGTCTTAATACATAATGCCAATTTTTCCTATGACTTTCGTTTCTTCGATGGAAATGACTGAATGAACTTCAAGCTTCGTCATAAATTCCGTCGCGGAACGGCAGGATTCTCTTTTGAAAGTCCGACAAATACACTCACTTTCCTACTGATAGCGATAAGAATTTCGTTACACATTCGGACCCCTTCAAATGTTAAAGGTCGGGAGCGGAAAAAATCATAACACATATAAAAAATAACATGTATCAAGTTTTCAACCAATTTTTTCAGCCGATTATCATCAACATCTTTCATTTATCATGATGATTTTAATCCGAAAGTCATCCTAAGCCCTCAAATGTGTTTTGCCGGGTCCATCTTACTACTCTGCATTGCGTTTTACTGCCCTGGCTCCTATCTACTGCACTGTAATTTCTCCAGCTTTACCAACTTTAAGACTTTTAGAGGTTTCTGAATGAAGAGGGCCAACTGTACTTGTAGTTGTCGGGCCTCTTTATTTCACAGTGACAAATGCCCTGGAGGATGGGTTTGGGTGGGTCTCAATTTTCTGGTATTTTTTAATTGGGGCCCAATGGCTTTTTTAAGAATATGGTGGGTAATATATGGCGCCTACAACCCCAATTATGGTCCCACTTCACTATGAATAGGGGCCTCTCCAACATAAAAATAGAGGGCCGGTTTTGTCCACACCCCCCTTCCCATGGCATTCGTGACCCGTCACCATTTAAAGGCATCTTGTGGTTTGTGGTTAAAGAGGTTTCTGAATGAAGAGGATTTTTGGAGAATTATTTTTCTAAGCATATTAGAGTTTTCCTGAAAGTCACCAAAATACATTGAGTAGGTACCCTGAATCTTAGGGTCTTATGTTAGTAACCGGGACCATATGCACATGGTGTCTTGGCTTGGGAAAGGTTTGGGGGAACTGTTGGTCAACCCTTTGAGAACTTAGGGTACTATGGGGGAACTTTAGCTTGTATGGGGTATTGCCCAAGAACATTAATTGCAGAGCATTTCATTGGTGCAGAAAAAGGCAATATGAAATTTCCTCATGCTCTCTTCTTTCCGTTTATAAGGTTGGATGACCTATAACCACCAACTTAAGCTTGTTGACCTATTTATAGCGTTTGTATACGTGGTAAGACATTTTTTGGGAATTCAAAATAGGATTTCATGAATATTGCAATTGTCGTGACCATTTATTTCTTCATATTGAAATTGCTACAAATTTTCAAAGTGGATAGTAAGCCGTGACCCATTCCTCGACATACAAAACTCTCTATTTCCACACTAAGTTGTACTAATGACCACTTTTGCATAGACTAAAAACAGACAGCTCTGAACCAATCATGAACTAACACCCAATCATATGTGACTTCCTAGAATTTCGGAAATGGGGTGGGTCTGTGGTGGTTTTGGTGCACTTTAGCTTGTTGGTTCTGGGGTTCGTGGTGGTTATAGGTCATCCAACCTTACATCTCATACTAGAGTTATCCGCAAAGTACCCCAAATCCTCAGTTTCTAACCTGTAAAATAGAAAAGCCAGGGTTGCCGAGTCCACTGGCAGGGTTTCACTGTAGACTTGAATAGAACATTGGATAGGTTAGTTTTAGAGCCCTAGAATTCCCAAACTCCCGTTTGTGCCTGGCTTTCATTTTAAGCAAACTCTAACCCTTCAAGTCATGCACAACTCTAGGATTGTAGATTCATGCTAGAGTGTGATGACGTTTGACATTGTTCTTGTTTGTTTTGGGGAGATTTGTGCCATTTGTGCCATAAATAACACCTCCATAAAACCCTCAAATCCTGAATTTATTTCACATGATTACTTTGCGGCTACACTCAAATACAGGTTAGATTCTCTTTTGCATGAAAAAAGGAGGACAAAAAGACTGGTTCCCTTTAGGAATAACTCAACTGTCTGGCACCATATTCCTCCTGACTTGCCCCTTCCGGTAGCACTTTCAGGAAAACTCTATTATACTCGGCTACCATATCTCTCATTTCCTGCGCATACGGCGACTCTTTCGTCCTGATGCTCTAGGCCATTGACTCTGCAACCACTAGACCGGCTTTTCAGCTTCGGACAATTGATTTCACATAGTTGCGTGACCGGCAAAGTAATATTGGAAAGAACGCTGTGAAAAAGGGGAGCCTAATATTAAAAAAAATTATGCCCCTCACTTTTCTTGACAAACCTTGAAGAATCAGCTGAAAATGACCTGTGAAAATCATTTCGTACACTCACGACATGAATGTTAGACGAGGTGTAACCCCTAAAGGACCAAGGCATTTTAGAGGAATTTCTATTCCATTGATTAAAAACTGCCATGGAGAACTTTTTGAGAATGTAACTGTAGGATCTTCCCCCAAACTTATATGAGATGATGTGGCAAAAGTTTTGTGAAATTCAATCGTACACATTGAAAGATAATTGCAGTCAAAGTGGAATGGCTTGTACCCCGTAGGTACATTTGGTCCTGTAGGTTTCATCCCTAAAGGACCAAGTGTCAGTTTGGATGACAATTTTTTCACTTTGACTGCAACTATCTTTCAATCCGTATGGTCAGAATTCATAAAATTTTCACCACACTAGTTAGCTCGTGTAATTTTCAAAAAAGGTCCTACGGTTACATTCTCAAAAAGTTCATCTTGGCAATTTTTTATCCTTAGAGTTTTCCTGAAAGTGAAACGCAATTACCTTGTATTATAGCCACAATTTATGGTCTTATGCTAATGTTTGGAACCACATGAAAATGGTGACTTGGCTTTGAAAAGCAACAATAAACTATTGGTCAACTCTTTGAGAACTTAGGTATTATGGGGGATCTTTAGCGTGCATTGGGTAGGGCCCAAGAGCATTGATTACCATGCATTTTATATGTTTATTAAATTGGTGCATTTTATATGTTTATTAAATTCGTATTTAATCCCTTAACCCTTAAATTTCCTTCATAGTTTCACACCAAAAATAGTTCAAAATTGTTAATTCTAGTGCAATGAATAAGGAAGAAAACAAAAAATCTTATTTCTCATTTTTACCATAGAATAACATTAAACACTTAATAAACAACATACTTGCAATATTACATCAACTTTGACCGCACAGATTGAAAGATTACAGTGTTTGAAGTAGAAATAATAGTTATTTTCATCCTTGTGTTGAGTGGATCAATAGACTTTGGCTTCACTTGGTTTCAGATTTTTGCACTACATAAGGTCTAAATTCAATATCGTCATGTTGATCATGATATTAACTCCTTGTACACCAAGTTTTAGAGGTAGAGAAGGGGTATAGCATATTCAAAAAAATTGTGCAAGGAGTTAATAGACCCCCAAGAATGAGAGGGCCAGAAAAATGTGGGAGTGCCATTAAGACAAGGGCCCACCTCCCCGAAATGGCTCGAGCAACCACAATATTGAGATCCGTGTGGACATTGGTGGGGATCCAAAAATGGGCAGGTGACGCCCGCCATCGGAAAACTCCCCGTCGAGGGTGGTATACGGAGAGCTGCTGGCGTTGCTCGGAGGAAACACGGTGACGTACGCCAGTTGGGTAGTATATAATATTTGACTTCGCGGCCGACTCGGAGCTGGGAATGCTTATTCCAGGAACCACCAGTGTCCTGACAGAACCGAGGTGGATCCTATCTTGGGACATTGGCAGCCCCTTCGTCGATCATGTGTGCAAATGGCCAGCGCCAGTCTGTTCAGCTGCTACATGGATCATCACAGTGGCTCTGAGCTCTCTTCTCACGTGAACGCTTTAAGAGTCGAGCAGTGCTAGGGCTGACTTCGCAGCATGGACAACTCCGCAACGCAACGCTGGTAGCCGTAAGGTGGTTTCGCCGAGACGGGTCTGAAGGAGATTCGGGTGATTTTTCCTAATCTTATTTCTTAAGTCATTTTTCGGCGAGCAATTTTTGTTCGTTCCGAGAAGTGCAAGAGTTGACTTTTTGTGCGCTTCAGAAGATCATGTTGGTTGGCGCGACTTTGCGTTTGGTCTCTTTTACTTCGCAGGCATGATCTCCATGGTTGTGCGTTTCGTGAGCCTAGAACGTCGGGGTTGGGCGTCTGCGGTGTAGCCGAAATTCATGCGTCTAGGGAAGTGTTAGAGTTGGCAGGAATGTCGGTGAACTTAGATCGCAGCTGCGGAAGGACGTGATTGATGCTGGTGTCCTTCAGGAATGGGGAGCTGACGTTGCCGTGTCCTCTAGGACGTGAATCGCAGAGCTGCATATTTGTGACGTAAGGTGCCGACGGTCTTTACTGTTTCGAGGAATGCTTTATTTCTGAACAATGATCTCTAGATGTGGCGCCAGTTGATCCCACTGGAGCAGTTATCGTTGAAACGTTGCATATCGACTTCTGACTTCATCATCGTGGCTGTTTGCTTGGGCAGGTGGAGAAAGATCATCGTCGGCGCACGGAGGTCTGCCATGGAGTGGCCATCGCCTACTCCCCCTTTCGGACAGGATCGATTCCCAAATCCTAACCCTAACCCCTACGCTCTGGAGCCGAATCGCGATCATTACCAAGACCCTCCGCCATCCAACCCGCCATGGATGCATCAACACTACGGCGCACCTGATGCCGCTCCTGCTTACACTTCAGACCAGCATTACCCTCCAGCGCTTCGTCCCCACGAAGAGTTTGGGATTCATCACGAGTTCCAGAGCAGGAGCTCTGCCTTCAATGATCCGCAGCACAACAGCAACGACTTCGGTGGGTATGCGTTTCCTTCTCAACCGTATCCGCCTCCATATCCTTCCTCTGACAATCGCCCCAACAAATTCTCTTCCCCTCATGGTTTCCCTGGTTTCATGAACCCCTCCGCTCCGTTCCCACCGCTAGATTGTCCTCCTGCCTACCCTCCAGCTCCGAATGCTGCACCGCCGTGGTCAGCTCCTGGGATGATGCCACACCTGCACATTCCTCCATTTCAAGGACACATCCCAGCCAAACCTTCAGGTCAGGGATACATACCTCCACTCATCCCAGCCAAACCTTCAGGTCAGGGATACATACCTCCACTCATCCCAGCCAAACCTTCAGGTCAGGGATACATACCTCCACTCATCCCACACAAACCTTCAGGTCAAGGATATGTACCTCCATCCCAAGGGCAAATACCTTCCCAACCGAATTTTCCCGACGGGGATTCAGGTGTGTTGTTCGGGTACAAGCCGCCGTCAGTGCACCCATTGCTGCAGTCAGTCACGGACGACTTCGTACCGTATGAAGGACAGAATGATGACGACGAAGAAGAGGAGAGAGCGGAGGACGGGAATTTCGATTACTCGCACCCCGCGTTGGAGAAGTTTGGCATGAACGTGACAACCAAGGCCAAGGAAGGCGCGCTGGGCCCTGTCCATGGTCGAGACCTCATCGTGCGGCAGTGTATCGAGATTCTGACCCGGAAATCCAAGTGCAACCCTGTCCTCGTGGGACATCCCGGAGTCGGCAAGACTGCCATCGTAGAAGGGTGAGTCTCACCACAACTTTGGATGCCCTCTGTTGAGACATGAATGTATACGTAGTGTACTTTGAAACTGCCGAATTAACAACCTGTATCTCCTTCTTTCTGCTTTTAGCTCTGATATGGTGTGTTTACGGACGTAGGTTGGCGCAACGGATTGTGAAAGGAAGTGTTCCGGAGCCTCTCAGAAAGTGCAAGGTGATGTCACGTTTCTAGGCTCGTCTCTCAGAAAAACTAACCATATTGTTGCATGATATATCAGACTTTGTACTAGTTCCATGACGACAATGGTGTGAAATGTTTAGATCATATCTGTGGACTTTCAAAACGTGCTTGCGGATACGCAAGTCCGAGGGCAATTTGAAGATAACATGAAGAAGTTGATCGACCAAGCAACGGCGGGGAAGCGGAAAATTATCCTTTTCCTCGACGAGCTTCATCGCGTCGTCGGCGCTGGTATGTTGTCAATTTGTAGAGTTTAGAATTCAAGCCATTCTTGCTAGGCTTTTGAAGGTGACATTTAGGACCATGGGTTTGCAAACTGATCCATCAGGTAAATGTAGCGATTCGGTGGATACCGCTTCCGAGATGTTGAAGCCCGCCTTGGCGCGAGGAGACTTTCTTTGCATCGGTGCAACCACCTTCGACGAGTACACCAAGTACGTCGAGAAAGACCAAGCTTTGGCGAGGCGGTTCCAGAAAGTGGTGGTGGATCCACCATCGGTGGAAGACACCATTTCTATTCTCCGGGGGCTCAAACGGAGCCTGGAATCACATCACGGAATCTCCATTGCAGATGACGCCTTGATCCAGGCTGTGAAGCTGTCTGAACGTTACATTCCTGATCGATTTCTTCCCGACAAAGGTCATTTTCTGCCTCTTGGTTGGGAACATTAAATCACCATCACTTGGATCGTGCAAACCCTACTAAACTATGCTGTTTTCTCTTGTTGATCTTCAGCCATCGATTTGGTCGACGTATCCGCGTCCAAGCTGAAGATTGGGCTCCTCACAAAGCCACCGATTTTGGATGAGATTGACAGGGCAATTCTTGAGCTGGACATGGAGCGGCTGGGCATCTCACCTCCAACGAGTCAAGCCTCGCATGAACGTCTGCAACAAGTTCAATTGGATTTGGAGGGTTTGAAAGCACGACAGGCGAATCTGGGTAGAAAGTGGAAAAAGGAGAAGACCCTTGCAACTCGGGTCGTGTCCCTCAAGGCGAAGGTATGTAAAATTCTGTAGTCTACCTAATTTGTGATCATCATTTTTATGATTCGAAGGAGCGGGATTATCATTAGACTCATCGAGCTGCCTTGTGTGATGTATGTAGGTCAATGCACTGAAGAATCCGCCGGGCTCCAAACCTGTAGGCTCAATAGTGAAGCCGAATCGAAACAATTCTGTGGTCACCTCCACTCATGACCCTACTAACGATGTGCATAGCTACGTCAAATGTGATACTTGTGACGCTGAAAGTTTCACTGGACCTCGATACACGCACCAAACGTAAGTAATGCCGTGCGTACCAGCAACAACAGCTTTGCTCCTGTTTTCAGTCTTTTGCTACAGTAACGGTTCACCGATGTGTAGTATGTTTATGGGCAAATTTTACATTCTGAGTCATATTTTACAGGGATAATATGGATATCTGTGGAGCTTGTTACGAGACGCTGCTCAACGACACTTATGGAGTCTACAGTAATTTGCAGATTTCTCTCGACGAGTACCACCTGGTGGAACCACCTCGCCTTACTTGCTCTGAGTGTGCGACCCACCCGATCCTTGGGACTTACTACGTATACAGAGAGTAAGTGAAGGGAAAAGTCAAAATACTTATCAAGTTTGAACTTATGCGTCTAGCAAGTTGGGATCATTTTTATATCAGTTGACACTCACGTTTGCTGTGCAGATCCACTGTGTTGTGTGGATCATGCTTTAGGAGAGCGGATCGAAGTCTGCCAGGTGACGATGCCGAATACTATCCTGTGCACAATAATCTCAAGGGGTCGCCACCCGGGAGGAGCAATTCCGATGCAGCGAATTCCAGAAATTTGAAAGAACTCGAGGCGCAACTGGCGGTTGCTGAGAAGGAGTGGCAAGAGTACGAACGCTGTTACAAGCCGTTCATCCAGGTGGAAGTTTCGAGCGCCGCCATTGCGGAAGTCTTGAGCGAGAGGACCGGTATTCCAGTCTCCAAGCTGCAAGCCTCGGAGAAGGAGCAGCTACTGCAGCTCGACGAGGAGCTCCACAAACGGGTGATTGGACAAGACGAAGCTTGCAATGCCATCGCCCGAGCCATCCAGAGGTCAAAAGCTGGCCTCTCGGATCCGAAGCGCCCGATTGCCAGCCTTATGTTCATGGGGCCAACCGGAGTAAGATTCTAGTAACCGGTGGCTTGTCCAAAGGAAAAGATTACTCATATTCTTCATATTTAAGTGCTGCTGTGAAGTTAGTCTGCCGTAATTCCCTTGTTGCCCTCTTGTGCCTGAGCAAAGTTTTACAACAAGTGCTGCTGGTAATCACATGCGTGCGTACTCGCAGGTGGGCAAGACAGAGCTGGCCAAGGCACTGGCGGTGCAGCTCTTCAACTCCGAGGACGCCATGGTTCGGATCGACATGAGCGAGTACGGGGAGAAGGCCAGCATGTCCCGGCTGACGGGCGCCGCGCCAGGGCTGATAGGCCACGGCGACGGCGGCCAGCTGACGACGCCCGTTCGCCGCAAGCCCTTCACCGTGGTGCTGTTCGACGAGATCGAGAAGGCCGACGACGACATCTTCAACGTGTTCCTGCAGATCCTGGACGACGGGAGGCTCACCGACTCGGAAGGGCGAGTCGTGAACTTCACCAACACGGTCATCATCATGACTTCCAACGTGGGCGCCGACACCATCACGGGGGTCACAGCGAACTCCGAGGCGGGGGCATACGGCAGCAACGATGAGAAGTACCGGGACATGAAATCCCGCGTCATGGACGCTGTCAGGGACAAGTACCGCCCGGAGTTCGTCAACCGCATCGACGAGTTCATCATCTTCCAACCTCTCAACGAGCAGCAAATCTGCGAGATCGTGAAACTCCAGGTACACCTCTAGACCCGTGGCTCAGGCTTCTAAGTTGGTTCGGATCTAGTACATGGATTGACACAAGCCTGAATCTTTTGCTCATTCTCTGTGCAGCTGGAGCGAGTGAGCCAGCGGCTGCAGGACCGCCAGATCAAGTTCCGGGTGAGCGACAGCGCGCTGCAGCATCTGTCCGCCTTGGGATACGACCCCAGATATGGCGCGCGGCCTGTGAAGCGCGCCATCCAGCAGAGCATCGAGGATCCTCTGGCGCAGGGCATTCTTCGCGGGCATTACCCGGAAGGGTGCACCATCATGATCGACACCGAGCACTCGGCTTCGCAGGAGCAACTGAGTGATCAACAGAAGCTCATCTTCTACAAGATGCCATAGATCATGTAATACTTGGACAGAAGTTGCGACATCTGCAGCGACACATCCTTATTGCAATCCTTACGTGATTGGTAAAATTTTCTATAAAGTCGTGAACAATTTGTACCTAAAAATCATCCAAACTTGCCTCTTGACCTTCTTTCAATCACATTGGATTTGTTGTCAAGAGTCATACTGGATGAACCTTCACCGTTGTGATTGTGGTATGTAATTTGCGTTGTTTCCTAGAATTGATTTCTATTGGAGGTCATTTTTACTTAAAATGAATATTAAGAGAAGGGGTGATTTGATGGATTCTACAATTTATACTTTTTAGTAGGGTCCTTGTCTTTCTTCTCCCTTTTTTAATTTGTTCTTCTATTGCATTCTACACCTAGGTACAATTGGTAGTCACTGCTTTGGGGTGGGAGTGGTTTACTATGCTTCTTGGAAGTTGGAACGTGCCATTTTTGTACTTAATCCTTAAATGTCAGTCGGGAATTGTATATCACTATTTCAAATACACAATATGTCTTAAAGTTTAGCAAGATGTACACCTTTGGATAGAAGATTCTTCACCTAACATCTTTTATTTGGAGGTCATTTCAATATCTAAACCTTATCATGTTCAAATATGACACTATACATGTAGAATATTGTCGCCACTGGTGACACCTTCTAATGTTTAAGGGTTAACCTCTAAAGGGCCAAGTGTTTGTTCAAGGGGACAAATTTTTTCACTTCATTTGCAATTATCTTCCGATCGGTACGGTCAAAATTTACAAATTTTCTACTGAATCATCTCATATGAATTAAGAAGACGATCCTATGATTACATCCTCAAAAAACTCATCTTGGCAGTTTTTAATCAACGGAGTAGAGATCCTCTAAAATGCCTTGGTCATGCAAAGCCAAGTGCTTAGTGTCAATCATGATGGTGCTCCTATGGCATGGAAGAGGTCCAAGAGATAAATGTGTACTCTAAGCAATTATGGTACCTCAAATCCTTTGAAAGCATTTTATAATACTCTTACAATTGTTCTTAAACTTTTGTAACCAATGCCAACAATAACCCCTAAAGGACCAAGAGTCTTCTTAAGGGACTTTAACACTCTTTGGAGGGCACTCTTGGGCCTTTAGGGGATAATTGCGCCAATCCATACTTATGATTTTTTTATTCTAAAGAATCAAACAATGACAAGCCATTATACATTTAACCTCTATGAAAAGCCTCTGAGGTTGGTCTAATGAAAAGCCATCACATGGTTGGATAAAATTCCTTCTCAATTGATTCATTGAAAAATCACCGCTTATTCATGTAAAGAGTCTTTCTCATTTGGTACAATAACTTGACTCCATACTTGGATAAATAAAGACTTCTCCACATTTGATGCAATGGCAAGCTTCTACCATTGTGTCTCTGTACTCCAACCTCATCCCTACCTAATCCAATCATTTTAAGTCTTCTTTGCCATCAATCTAATGACTATTTGAATTAGTTGCCAACCAACAACTACGTGTATTAAAACATCATATTTATATCAATCCAACTACAAACTTCATTCATATATAGGTATTAGTTAAATACTTCAATATGAATATATAAAATATTTATATTTATATATTTATAGATAGAGAATAAAAATGACGTGAGTACTATAAAGTCAAAATAAATTATGTCAACTCATATATGAAGAGAATGATATATAGATTTGACTATTGATTTGAAGTTACATTTATAAAGACCATGAGAGCAACTTTACTCCAAAAACCAACTCGGCCATGCCAAGTGTGAGCCCCAAAATTGGCTCACAATGACAAAAGGGTCAAACAATTCATAAATTGATGTTAGGAAGTAGTGAATTGGGTTAAAAGATTGAATTTACCCATGATTTTTTTTGCTAAAGTGACCTATTGGCCTCTTAAACTACCAATTCTTAATTTAGAAGCCATATTATGGCAATCGAGGCTTTTCTGTGTTAACCAAAAAATAAATAGAGTAAAAGAAAAAACATAAATGTTAAATATAAAACAAGGAAAATGATGAAAAAGAAAAGAATGGAAAAAATAATGACCTCCTACCAAATCGGAGACCACGAGTAACCCCGGTGTTTTTAACACAATTAAGACGGGTGATATAAGAAAGACAATGAAGAATTATGGTGAAGGGAAAGGAAAAAATAATGAGGCTTAAAAGCCTAAAAAAAATAAATTAAAGAGAAGCTTGAAAGGCTTGAGGCAAAAGTTTCCTCCAATCACTATTTAATTAAGGTAGTCACATGCTAAGGTCATACGGGGTTAGGTAGATTTAGGTGGCATTAGAGCCCTGGAATTAGTTAAAGGGCCTCAATTATTTTTTGACCCATGTGCACGTCATGTGACAAAGGATTAAAATTACTAGTAGAGTATTCTTAGGATAGTGGAGGCACCTCCTTAGTTGTTGCAAGGGTGGCTTGGAAGGAATTAACATGTAGGTTAAGGTTTTTTTAGTTTGTCATTCATGGTGGCAGCCAAGGTGGCGGTTGGAGCTTACCCAAACAAGGGAAACAAACAAGGGAACGCAGGAGAAGCAAGAGGCCTAGAGGGTTACTCCAGCGAGGGGAGCTCATTCGGGAGAGACGAGACTGAAAATAGAGAGACGAGAGGACGACCAGAGACGAGGAGAGAGAAAAGAGAGCCGGAAGCCCTGGCTGGTGAGACGAATTCGGTGAAAGTAGACTGGAATTGAGAGAGCCGGAAGCTTCGGTTGGCGTGAGGAGTGATTAGGTTTAGAAAGGAGCTGTAGTAGGAAAAGCTGAAGAAGAGCAGCAGTTGGGGCGAGAAGATCACGAGAAGATGAAGACCACGAGTAGCAGTAGTTGGTGTCCAACAAAACCAGGAAGAGCAAGATCACGAAGGTAGCATCACCGAGATCACGAAGGGCAGCTGGTGGCGAACAAGACCACGAAGGCAACATCACCGAGATCACGAAGGCAGCTTGTGTGAGTGGCGAACAAAACTACAAATAACAAGATCACAAAGGGCAGCTGGTAGCGAACAAGACCACGGAGAACAACAGTAAACAAGGGCAGCAAGGGCAGAGGGTGAAGATCAGGACTTCAGATTAGGGAGCTCCCCCTTTCCAACCTGTTAACCTCATGACTTGTTGATATGAAAGTGTGTTGTAATCGTTGCATGCATGAGTGGGTAGACAAGGAAATTCCAGTCTTAAAAATCCGTGCAAAAGCACTGTTAAATTTAGGACAAAATTAAGGTTTCCTAAATAAATAAATAAAAGGAAATAAAGATAAAAATTAAAACGGTGTATGTAACCTTGCATGATAGTCAGTCCATGAGCCATCGAGTCGTGTATGTGTGTATGCGTTGTATGGGTCGTGAGTCAAGGTGCATGATTCACGTGAGTGTATATGGTGGTTAAAAGTACTGCTGATTGCATGCCTGTGAGTTTTCTTGAGTTCGATTGACTGATTGGGGGACTCCATTGTGTAAAGCACAAAAAATTAGTAAGTTTAAAAGGAAAACGTGGGATTCGGAATTACTAAAAGAATAAGATTGAACGAGGTTCTGAAATTCTTAAGGGAGTCTGTCTGCTATTGGCTGCTGTGGGGGTCGTATCTTGGTCCTGACTTGGTCCTAAGTGGTCTGATTAAGTTAAGAAGAATGTGCCGATCCTTTTAAAGCCAAAAAACATTGAATTTGGAGCCATAAGGCGAAAGATAAGGATATTCAAAGTGCGGCTACAAGGTGAAGGCATAATCCATCTCTAATTCACCTATGTTGAACAAATTCTACTTAACCGCATCATGAAATTGTTGCACCCAGCCTTTTTTTTATAATTTTTGAAGTCTCGGGAGTGTGGCTATGCATACATTTAAAACAGTATGTCATGTGGCGAATTTTTTATATTATAAAGTGTTAAAAACTTCCACAACTTTCTGTACAAGTATCGAAGATTGGCAAATAGCCTTTGGAGATGGATGCAATAGTTGGCGACTAGTCTGTTGAGAGTTTCACTATTCTTATCTATGCATGATTTAGTATGTGTTTGAAAACTGGCACCTACCGTAAATAGAAGTTCTGAAAATGGCACCTAAAAGTGAAAATAGTCAAAGATGTAGATAGTTTTAGGCTATATAAACTTTCAAATCGTGAACTACTTTGGGGCTCGAAGCTTAGGCCACAAGAGTGACAACAAAAGTGTCATTCTGAGTCATAGTAAAGCGCAGCTTCTCTCCAGCTTCAAAGTTGTTTGAACGCACAAACTTCAGCCACCCTGTCTGTAGGTGACATGTGACCACCTTCGAAATCCTCTTGGCGTACGTTGAACTCTTCACCGCGACGGTGTGAACAGGGCCAATCAGCTGATACACCTTGCCTTTGAACTCCGAAACTCCATGAATTTCCCACAAGGCCTTCGGCACATCCTGCCAAAGCGCAACCAGATTGTAGTAAGTTGTAACTTCAAACAACAAAAAGATTCAATGCTCACGTTTTGTGCATTTTTGAGAAATAGGCTGAAATTATTATTCGCATGATCATACCAGTTTAGCGTTCTTGCAATCTGCACTGTGACTCATGCGGAGTGTCTTCTCAAATCCATAGTAGGAATGCACGCTGCCAACTTCATTCGTGCCATCATTCTTGCCATCAGAGACCTCCATGCTCGAACTCGAAGATTGCAAAGAGAAGTCACTTGTTCGCTCATCATCTCGTGGGAAAATGGAAACTTGGATCTGGTCTTCTTGAATCACTTCAAAGAGGATGAACTCGCCATTTGATAAGCTGTTGTCTACCACAAACTCACGCCAACCTGTGATGCTCACAATGCGGAAAGAGTTGCGTGAACTCTCTTTCACAAAAACAAGTTTCCAACGGCGTGGATTTTTGAATCTAGAAAGAGTAACTGCCTGTTGGATCTGATGGAAATGTTTCTCCACAAAAGAGTGGGGCAGCACCTGCAAAGATGGGGATTTAGTTAGTCGAGGCTGGAGCACAAAAAGGGAAGACCAGAAATTCAGCAAATCAGCGAGCTGAAGATCCAAAGCAGCGCAGACTCAACACAATGTGAAGAGAAAAAAAAAACCGGGGTAGGTTTAGGGATAAGTTATAACAATCACCTGAATTCTGTGACCGCGAGCAAAGAACATATGCAACAGGAAGACAAAAAAAAAGAACAGGCAGAGAAAAAAAAAACGGTGTAAGTTTACATCTATACAATCACCGCAACTTCGGTGTAAGCGAGCTGCAGAGCAGCTGCAACAGGAAGAGAAAAAAAAAGAACAGCGAGAGGAAAAAAAAAATGGAAGGCAAGAAAGAAGGATGAGGAAACAGACCAATGTGTGGAGGTTGGTACCAGCCGACATGGTGATGTAGAAGAAGATGGCGCCGCGGTCCTCTGCTGCAGCCACAATGTCTGCAATGCTGGACACAGCCGGTGTCCCAATAGTCCCTGGCACACAGATGTTGAGAGGCGCTCGAAAAAAGCAAGCTGCAGAGATGACTCCAGGTTCAAGACTCCAAGCGTGCACACACAATAGACATAAGCGAGTTAGTTCAAGGTGAAGACTCCTTTTATTCAACAATTCAGTGTAGAGGGTTTAGATTTATTCATGGTGAAGCTACATTCTAAGACTAAACAATGAATACCAAATCAGACTTTGGCCAAAACGAAATCTAATTATTAGCATGGATGTGAAGAATACTAATGGCAAAGTGTGAAATCTGAATTTAATCATTAGAAAATCAAATGAGAAAATCAAATATAATTGATTCTGAATTAAATATTTGAAATAAATAAAACTCGTCAAGAGGTGTTTCTGTGAGGATGGCTTACCTGTTTGAGTCATACACGTTATGAATGGTGGCTCTCACTTGTGCTTATATGAAAGTGATGTTGAGGGAACCAAATTCTCTCAGTCGCAGCCATCATTGCCCACAGATTTGCAGACAGTATAAAATGTGGCCAAAAATCAAACCTAAGCGAAAAAAAATATTGACGAAAGCAATGAGCTTGACTACACCACCATCAGGATTCAGACCTCTATAACAAAACAAAAAAAATGGTAAAGGATCTCAACTATCAATGAACACAACAATCAGCCATGACAAAACACACAAGACCTAGCAACCTACGTTTGTGCAAATCTGTGGACTAGGCGGATATTTTAATCATCATCGAGAATTCGTTCATGATTCAACCTTGCGCTTCTTGTCTGACTTCCATGCATTGTATGCATTATCAAAAGGAAAATTGTCCAGCGTGTAGTACCTCTGCGAGTACATCCTGACCGCACATTCCAAATGCTCATCAAGACGATTTCTGAGTTTGCCTTTTGAGAAGGCAACTGAGGAGAAGATGCGTTCATCTTCGACCGATTCCAGAACCTGAACAGCAGCTATTTCTGCCACTTTTATCCATTCGGACATTGCTGATCTCAGCCACGCAGAGGTGGCTATGCTCCTCCATAGTCGCGTCAGTGGATTCACCACAAATGGTTTTTCCAAAGCTTCAGCCGCATTAGCCTTCATAGTGGACTTCCAGACGCTGCATTGGTGGTTCAACTTCTCTTCACTTAGCAACGCAGGATTCAGAACTTCTCCAGTTAGCCTAGGTCGACAAAAGTGTTCCTTGATCACTGAGAAGTGCCGATCGAACAGGGCATCTGCATTCGGCTACAACCAATACTGCGGGTAGACAACACCTAGAGAATCCATTATGTTCGAAGCAGGAAATCTGAAGGACAACTCTTTGTTGAGCTTATCTGCTGCGCCTGAAACATAATATTGCCACAGAATTGTTAGAAGTCTAAACCAGAGCTAAATCAAAGCTATATCAGCAGCACAAACGAGCTCAAATATCGAACCTGTGCAGAGAGACTTTACGCACGACATGATGTCTGCAAAGCTTTCACGCGTCACTAGCTCAGCCACTCCATATTCGTTCCCAGTGACAGCATCAAAGGTAAGCTCTCCGCATGTAAACTTCATGTGCTCCACCTCCGCACAGTTGAGATCTAATCTGGAAGTAGCCCATACCCACGACATACTATAGTGGCGCCCACTTACAAAATCAGAAAACTCACGGAAGGCATCAGAAGTAAAGGAGGTATTCGGATCAATGTATAGCTCATACAAACAAGCTTGACACACTTTTATGGCTGCTACATAATCGCAGACAAAAATGTCTCTCTGTTGAGAGAACTTGATGAGTTCATGGACCGTTTCCAGCAGTGGCAAAAAACATGTGAGAACACAGGGAACGGAGATGTCAGACAAGAGCTCGAAGTTCTTTCGTGCTGCCTCTCTTGCACTTGGCTTTGATTCCTTGTCAAGCCTATCCTCCGCCGTCTTCGCCAAAAGTGTCTTGTATTCCCCCATTACCCTTATGAGTGGGGACAGCATACTTAGCCATCTCGTCCGCACCTGCGAACCACAGAAATGGCAGATGGTGAGAGTTTCTAAAGAACTAGCTCCATCAAGAATTCCACATGAATTGTTACAGCTCAAAGCGAAACAAAACAATTATCAAGGAAAGGCGCTGGCCAGCAGGAACCGACTTACTTGCGACACCAGCTTCAAGCCCTTCGTCATCATCAGCTCAGCTAGTTTGGTGAACTCCAAGTGGCGCTTTGGTGACGCAGAGAAGTACGTGTGCAGAGATTATAGTAGAGTCTCAATTTTTGATATAACAGGCAAGTGGGACAATGTCTTCACGGCCAGATTCGTCCTATGGCTCACACAATGAACTCCCTCCATGTGAGGCGCCACTCTCTCTTGCAGAAGTTTAGTAACACCTCCTCTAGATCCCTGCACAATGCAAAATGCACACCGATTAGAATCTGAACATAAACAACATCATAACAGCAACAATCAAAACAGGGCAAGAACATTAAGGGGACAAAAATCACGGGATATTCAACGCCAGCAGCAAACAAAACACGGCAACAATATGAAGGGGACAAGAATCTAAAGGCCGTCTACCGGGTAGCAGGGAACGAAACAAGGCAACAGAAGAAGGGGAAAAAAATTGAAAGGCCTTCAACGCCAGCAGCAAACAAAACAGGGCAACAACATAAAGGAAAAAATCTAAAGGCCTCCAACGCCATGACAAACCTGAAAAACTGCAGCCCCGTCCGCACCAAAGGAGACCCATTTCGCACTCATATCTACCACCATTATGCCACCCTTTCCCTTGATCGCGTCCATAATAGCCGTGGCCAACTTCGGCGCCGTTGCACCTTCTGTGATCCGCTCCAAACACAACAACATGGGGATCCTAGCAAAATCATGCACGACATAAGAATGAATCGAAATCCAGGAAACATTATCAACTGTAGTAACTTCGTCACATGTGATCGCGAAATAGTTGCAACTCCTCGTGTGCTCCTTAGTTTTCAAAGTTATCTCCTTGTGCACATATTCTCCCATCGTCCAGCCAGTTGAGTCGCTCGAGTGCTTCTTACTCAAATGTGGCATCTTCAAAAACGAAAACAAATCGCGCATACTTTCATACTCAAGCATTGGGCGGCCAGTTTGGAGTAAATGAAAGATGGTTGCAAATTGTTGCAATTTTCGAGCCTTCTCTCCCCGGAGATCCACATGAACCTGTTCTGCCACAGTTGGGCGATTCAGGATCTGGGCCCTGTACTGCCGCGCGTTGGTGGCATGCAGACAGCCCTGGGCAAAAAAAACCTCGCCTTTCTTCTTTTCCAAAAGAGGGAGATCTCGATTAGCGACCCGCTTACCAACATGCTTATCAAGCGTGTCGGTCTTGGCACCCATTGTAACAGGACTTCCTTTCACGGCTGAGCAGATCTTGCACTTCACTCTATCGACAGTGGTCGATGACTCCCCACGGATCATCTCCGCCCACGGGTGTTGAACTGCCCACAAATCTTGGCACTTTCGCGAGACGTCATAACTCTTCTGCTTCAACTTCTTTAATTTCTTGGGGTCAGCTTCAACATGTTCGACGTCTATGACCTCCACCACGTCTTCATCTTCCAAAGCTGAGATCTCTGGCAGAATTTCAAGCCCGTCGGGGCAGATCAGCTTCACTACGGGGTTGGCACGACATCCTGTGCGTGACTCCCCCATCTGCGATGACTCCGAGCCGCCCGTGCCACTCAAACTCTCGCACGTTGGTCTTGCTCGCTTAAGAGGACGTTGAGGCAGCTCAATCGCCGATCCATCCTCTGAATTTCTGCTGCTGCAGAAGTAGGACTCAAGCACGGTCGTCCTCCTCAGTCGCTGCACTACAGAGAGTTTCGGACCGCCCATCACGCACGACCTATCTCAGGTTAAGACAACACCTCAAAAGCTGGTTAATACCAAAAACCCTAAGTTATAACGAATCAACAAAAACGAGCAAGAAAGGTTGTATAGGAAAGCAAACAGAAACGAGCAAGGAAGCTAGTAGTATTGAAAAGCAAATCGTAAGAGGCAGTAACCAGAAACCGGAACGAGAGAGGCAATAACCAGAAATCCGAACGTGAGAGGCATGCGCGTCGCTTCAAATAAAGCTGTCGAAGGTCCAAACACTTTAGGTTCACTTCGCAGATCCGAGAGGAAACAACGCCAACAGATCGCGGGATAATCACGAAACCCTAAGGACTGGAAGCAAGCAAAACTGTGTGATTTGGTGACCACAGACAACGCCATTTGTAGGGTTCGCTTCAGCAGTGCGTAAATGGCCCACTACTGCACAAGTGTAAAAGAGGAGAGAGTGGCTAGGACAAGGCAATCAAACAAGATATAGCAGTAACCACAACAAACAACAAACTGATCTGGCGAGTACACACAAAATCTAAAAGCGATACAATATGAGATGCATAATGGAGCGGCCACACCCCACTCTCCCCACCACGCTGAAGTGGGCGATGTACAACCTAAAGACTACGCGCGTTTGGCGCCACACAACGGTTCAGCTGCGCGCGCTTGGCGCCACTCTAAAACTTGTGTTTCGTGATCTGGCATCTGCCAAATCTATGAAGCAGCTAGCTGGCTATTCTGATTTTGGAACTTGGCAGTTCTCATGATGAAGGTGGCGATTTGACAGACTGCCACATGATTACTTTGTTGCATCATGGCGAGTTTACAGGTGACACAGACTGCCACATAGCGAAAAGACTGTTGGAGCACTGGGTCTTTTCTTTTGTACTTTTTGCAGCCCATCTTTTACTCTCGCTTTTTGGCTATTTATCGCCCGTAAAAAAAAGGCTGGTTGCACCCTAGTATGAGGTATGCTTACTTATGTATGGTCTTAAGTGTTGGTTGTACAAGGGGCTCAATCTCTAATGTAGGATCTTGTGTTCAAGGTAGACTTCCCGCCAGGGGAGGTTTGTTTTGCTCACACCAAACCGGGTGATGCCCGAGTGGAGCGGGTGTCAGGGGCCAAACTCAGAACAAGGATTGAAGGTAAGAGAGAGAGCTAACTTGATATTAGAACAAGAACTAGAACAAGAACAAGGTACAAGAAGGCCTTGGCTAGACCACAAGAGTGAGTTGTCGAGACTGAAGACACCTTCAACCTCGACTCCTATTTATACTGTTGGCGTAAGGCCTTTATGGAAGCTTCTCGAGCGACTTCTACACAAGCTAAGAAGCTTCTCCAGTAACTTCTTAAGAACTACGAAGCTTCTCTAACAACTTCCTATAAGAAGCTTCTCTAATAACTTCCTAGAGTCTCCTAGAATCTTCTAAGGTTTTCTAGAACCTTCTATAGTCTTCTAGAATCTTCTAGAGTTTTCCAGGGTCTTCTAGAGTCTTCCAGAACCTTCTAGAGTCTTCTAAGACTTTTTAACGTGTCTTCTAAGGTATGTCCGTGACAGTGGGGCATAATCTGTAGCCTATTGGAGCAACTCAAGCCGCAAGGAAAATGAAACGGGAACAAGAACAAGAAGAGACAACGCACCATCTAAGGAATGAATGTATAGTGCCGCAACAATGTGTCTCCTTTGGATACGCCCGTAGCTTTCCACAAAAAAAACCTAGGTCATTTGGTGTCCGCAAGCAGAAGTTGGATCAATTTGGCAGACCTGTACGTCGGCCCCTCCCCCCTTTTGAGATTGGAAAATTTTAAAAATTATGCTCACGCTATTCTTGCATATATGTTGGGGCCCTGTGCCCCAATACAAATGCTCTCACAACCATCATAAGAAAGACAACCCCATACTTTTTGAACCCGAAAAATCTTTAAAGACCGCATAGGTTTTGGCATAGATATTTGAAGCATTAAATCCTTCTTCTACATCACAATTGGGTGTTGAGTTTGATGAAAGTACAGGCCTTATTCAACTCCTTGAATCAATGTCTTCATCTCTTTACCGATGCCTAGCTCCACCACCAATCATATATCTATTCTTCTACTTTAATATCCCACAAATAAATATAGATGCAAAGTATGTTTGAAAGTGGTTATGACATCCATGCAATGATCATCCTATCATAAAGACTATACGAATGCACACAAATTGTCTTTCTTTGACTTGTCTTTCATCTTCACGTATATCAATATTGTTCGAATAAACAAGGATATAATCTTCATACTTAAAATTGTCTGCATACATATTTTAAATATTTTGTTTCAATACTATCAAATTATTTTACATCTACATACGATACATTGATTTCATGGCATCTTATTTTTTATAATTGTGATGTGAGGAGCTTTGAGCACACATCCAAGCTCATTTTGCAATAGGTGCTATAAACCCCTAAAAGATCAAGTGTCCCTTTAGGGGACCAACTAAATTTGGGCAAACTCTTAAAGATCAAATTTTGAATCTTCATTCTTCAAAATTTTATTGAGATAGAGATTTTGATTAGCTTCACGAGGGTAAGTTTTGTTTTATATTTTGGATATATAAGAAAAAATATATTTTATTTTAAACATCAAAAAATGGACTTTTGGGTAGCTAAGCATGTATTGTAGAGATGAATAGTACTACTATAGAGGTAAATATTGTACTATTTTGACGTGGAAAACGTTAAAAAAATTCTGTCAACCGTTATTGGTTTTACAAAAAAAACATAGAAACTAAAGATTTCATTCTTTTCAAAGTTTATTTTTTTCCTCCAAGAGAATAAGGGCATGATGCTTTCATATATTGTTTTTGTTTTAGATCCAACAATTTTTTGTTTAGTTTAACCCCTAGGAGCCCATTTAACCCAAAGGGGATGTTTTTCATTTTGGATAGGTACCTAAATAAAAAAATATATCTTTTCTTTTTGAAAATTTTAATACTAGACTGACCCTGATAAGATCTTTGTGGAAACGTTTTAAAACTATTCTTGGATACATAGTATGAAAGTTATTAGCCTTCAAAGTTAAATTGAGGACTCAAGGCAGCTCCAAAATTTTTGCTAGAAGTTTCTATTGACATTGAAATTTTTCATACATATAGAAAATATTATCTTCTTTGAAAATCTAAAAAGAAATCTTGTCTTTGATGTAAAAATTCCTTTTAACTCAAGTCAAACATTTTTATACATGGTTGGGCAAGGTACCAAAAAAACTTCATCTTTCTACATAAAGCCTAGAGATCTTTGTATGTATCACATTTTATTTTTTTGACAACATGTGGTGGAAACCTTCTTATTGACTATTTGGATTATTATTTTGAAACATACTATTTTAACGATAAAATAAAACGTGAATTGGAAATTTTTGAACATCCCTTTTTTAAAACAATGCTACACCCCTTCTCTACCTCTAAAAATTGGTGTCCAAGGAATTAAAAGCATGCTTACCACAATGGTAAAGGATCTAGACCTTGTGTAGTGCAAAAAATTGACACCAAGTGAAGTCAAAGTCTGCTGATTCACTCAACTTAAGGAAGAAAATGAACCATTTTCTTGACTTCAAACGCTACAATCTTCATATTTGTGAAGTGGGTTGTAGCTAAAAATAATATGGTAAGTTCATATAGAAGTCTTTTTAAAGATATTTTGGTTTAAAATCCAAAATTGTACTTCAAAGCCAGATTTTCTTGCCACTTGTTAATAGTTGCAATTTTGGAGTGTTTCTTGAGGGAAAATGCCTTGGACTCTTAGGGGTTTAAAAAAAATTACTTTGCTAAAAATTGTTGTGTTTCATACCCCTATTCTTTGCAAGATTATTTCCTTATCCCGAACTCCTCAATTACTTGTGATTTTTTGCATGCAATGACCTAACACAAGGTAGAACATAATTTCATAAAAGTTTTCCAATATCTTTTGGAAAAATATGCCATTATTTTGAGTAAAAACAAGTTGACATTGTCCACATAGGGGAAAATAAAAACTTATTGCACACTTCACATGCATGTCTTTTTTAATCTGCACTTTCAAAGTCTACAAATTTTGTTGAGAGTCTTGTCAAGATTAGCACATGGAAGTACAGTTTGTATAAATTAGCACCATATTCGTTATATTGGGAGATTATTAGTCTCCCAAATTAGTCTCCCAAACTACCTGTGGTAAACAATTTAGGTTGGGTTGACCTAAATGAACACCTTCATGGAATTTTCCCAATACAACGAATCTGGTGTTGGTGGTTTCCAGTTAGAAACCACCTAGGAAGTTGTGGATTTACCAAAAGGCTTAGAACTTGGCTCTAATTAATGATTAGGGTTAGGTTTAGTGCCTTGTGACGGCTAGGTCAATGATGGTGTCTATTAACACCACATTTGGGACTTGGAGCCCAAATGACCTCCACGTGTGGTTGAGAGAGACTCATTTTTCTCAAGTTGACTCTCCCATGTGATAAGGTGAAGTTGTCCGTGTGTGGCACATCATTAGCCTCATTGGTATCAAGCTTTCACTCTTGAAGAGTGGCATGGAGTCAACTTATTGTGGTTTGTGAGTGTTTTGCACTTATTTGTTACTTGAGAAAGATCATGTTGCGGAAATGAGTGTAACCATGACATTATTGCACATGTAGATTCTATTGGGATTTTAGGACGTTGCTAAAAAATCCAAGTCTTTACACTATGGTTGCCAGACGCGGGAACTAGAGGTGGCACTTGAATTTATAACCTGTGAGTGTAGTGTCCTTGGAGACGTGGGGAGATTTGTGGCAACCATTTTTGAGGGGATACAAGTTACCGCGCCTCAACTTATCTAGGTTTCTTAACTTCGGGACCTAAGATATCTCAGCTGCACATGTGAGGTGACTGTTGAAGGAGACGAGCTAATCTGTTTGTAAATGACACAAAGAAGGTTAGATTAGGCCAGATTTGAGTATGATTCTCTGTTGATGAGACCTTCACGAGGCTTTGCATGGATGTGAGTGCTCACGAATAGGACCAAACAAGGATAAGTGAAGACGGGACCCGCGAGAGAACCAGAAACTATAGCACAAAGGTTGTGATTGCGCTTGGATTATTTTTGCCCTACGTTGTGCCTCTTTTGCAATCCCGTTCAAAAGAAGATGCTAGGGCTACGACACTGTACAAGAAGCACTCAAGGGCTTTGACATCGGTGAAGCCCACGTTTAGCCAGAGATTCGAAGGTGCGTGTTGAAGCAAGAAAGCCGGAGTTGAGCAGTGTTGGGAGGAGGCTGCTTTGGAACAAGAGACGAGACCTAGAGGCTAGATTTGGTCGGTATGCAAACACAAAAGTGAGCACTTGTGCAGGACGTTTGTACTCACACCCGCTCTTGCTCTATCTTCAAACTATCTCCGCTCTCTTGGTCCTACATCTACATTCACGCGCTGACTCCAAGCCTTAGATGGCACCAAATACTTCGAAATTCCATACAGAGATGAAGTTTTATGCATAGGATGAGGCCCCCGCGGTCGGACCTCACCCGGCCTAACGCCACGTCGTGATATTGCCCGGACCTGCCTGGCCTGCCCGTAAGTGCGATGGACTGCACTGGATTGTGCGAGTCTTTAAAATAGCTTAAATCCAAGGTTAAATAGGTTTGCCTTTTCTAGCTTATATTATATCTTTAGGTTGATTAATTAAATTACCTATTGAATGTTTCAAAAATGATGGCATTGAAAATCAAACCAAACAATGAGAACAAATAATCAAAACAATTAAGACAGGAAATGATATCTCATTACAGGGTAAAAACACGCAGACAACATTTCCAAAAACGTTACAAGTTGTTTGAGTTTTTCATATCAATGTATACAAATAAGTAATTTCCAATCAGTGTATCAGTGTTTTTACCGTGCCGGAGTGATACGTTTAAATACACATCTACAAAATACTATTTACAAAGAGAACCTACAACACTACTATGCAATACTGACAGCAAATTCATACTCTCCTATGAGAGTGATATTATCACCCAGGTTCAAGTTATTCTTGGAGTAGAACTGCTTCCGACCTTTGTACAGGTTGGCGTTGATCCAAAGTGCTTCTTTCAAGTAAACACCATTTCCTTAACTTCAATATCCATCTGCAAAAAGAAAACCATAGATAGAAGACAATCAGCAAAGGCACAAACAATCTGAAACAACAATGAAATAATTGAAAACACCAAACATTAATATGTGCAACTGACAGCGTCTGCAACAAAGCTAGAAATCAACAGCGCGCTTTTAAGCCTGAATTATCAAAACACAAAAATTCAAGCAATATAAGTTGCAGGAATGGTCATTTCAACTAGAACCTTAGTACATCACTATAATCACAACACATTCAACAGCATGTATAATACAAATGCAAGTAGAAAATACAATGAAAACAATTAAAACTTACAAGTCGGCAGTTTTGGGTGAGACCTTCGTGACTGCGTAAACCAGCAAACACTTTGCATATTAAAAACCTAAAACTACCAATTATCTCACAGAATTTGCAAAGATGGTAATACCGCATAAGTAGCACAATATCACACAACAGAACAAAGTGCATAAAACAAACGAAAAAACTTTACTAAGAAGGAGAAACCAATGGAAGTGAAATGTACTGTGCGCAGCAAGAATGCGCAGGAAGAATGCGTAGGAAGAGGGCAGCGAGAGTGCAACGTATGGGTTGAACGTGGCTCTTTTAATTGTAAGTGAGACCCCTCCCTTTTAATGTTTTTTTATTTTTTTGGTTAACTACATAAAATTCCAAATTGTAAAAATACTGCTTCTAAACTAGGAAATAACAATTTAAAAGGCTATTTGGCCAATTTAACGACAAAAAGTGGTTTAGACTTAACATCTTGCTTCAATCACCAGTTCCTATCGTTAATAATTGACTTTGAAGTCCCAATTACCACCGTGAACCGGTTTTGGGGCTCACAAGCATTGATAAAGATGGGAAGGACTGGTTGTTCCAATGGAAGTTCTTACCATTCAGATTCAAGAATGCGCTTGCAGAATTCTAGAAGGTTATGGACTGAGTATTCTCGGGCTTGGACTTCTTGAGATGCTACATTGACAACATTGTTGTGTTTTGCAAGAGCTGAAGGCATCATTGGCTACACTAGATGGAAGTGTTTGCTAAATTAAGGCTCCACGATTTGAAGATGCACTTTGGTAAGTGCAATTTCTACTTCGACCGCATTGAGTACTTAGACCACATGATATATCCAAGTGTATTGGATGTGGTAGCTAGCAAAATTGAAGTAGTGATATCTATTCCTAGACCAACGTATGTTAATAGGCTACGTGCATCCTTGGAATTGTATAATTACTATAGAAAGTTTGTGAAGACTTTCACTGCTATTGCCAAGCCATTGACCATGTTGACAAAGAATGATCAACCTTGGTTCTGGGGAGATGAGCAAGAGGCGGCCTTTCAAAAGTAGAAGGACCGCTTGGCATCAGCATTTTTCCTGCAAAGGCCGATAGTAGGAAAGACATATCAGCTATATATAGACTCGATTGTGTTGAGAATCGGCACGGTGTTGACGGAAATGGATGACGGGGGAAATAAGTTCGTGATCGTATACGCCAGTGGGTCCAACAACAATGTGGAGGCTTAGTATAGCTTGTATGCAAGGAAATGCTTCGCCGCGGTATAAGCAGTTGCTCATTTTAGGAGTTTCCTTTATCGTAACGAGTTTCTGTTGATTACATATCATCAACCTTTAAAGTGGTTGATGGAATTTGAAAAATTGACGAGGAAACTAGCGTGGTGGGCCTTGATGCTGATGGAGTACAACTTCAAGGTGGTGCACAGAGCGGAATCGGTGAACATTGATGTCGACGGCCTTAGCCGCAATCCAATTTCAAACCTAGCGGATGCTACAGGCCTTAGGTGGCACAGTGAGAATGAGGCTGACACGTTGCTTGGTTGGAATTGCTTGGCCTTTCTAAGTGGAAGTATAGGTTGAAGAGGGGACATCACCAGTATTCGGACTTGCAATTACCATGGATAGCCATGGGCTACCGGTTTAGTAAGCAAGCATCCTTGGCGTCCTTTTTCCTTACTTGATGTTTGGAAGACATTCGGTGTTACCAAAGGCTATTGAGGCAGTTGCTGACACCGTGTTGGATAACATGGATAATCCAGATACGTGGGCTCAAGTGTGTGAGCAATGTGCAGATTTGTTCAAGCGGGTGATGCCCATGGCAATGGAGAATTTTTCTATTGCTCAACATCGGGATACGTTGTGCTATGCTACAATACGGAGAGGAAGCTACCAACTACAAGTACAGCGTTTTACTCCTGGAGACTATGTCTATTTGCAGCACGCAACGCCCATCACCTTGGATGTGACGGCGGGACGAGTGATCTTGCGAGTTCTTGAGGTAAAAAACTCAGCAATGTTACTGTTATAGGGTCGTGATGGTAAGGTGTGGAAGGATCGCACGTGCAATTGCGCACCTTGCCATTTGCCACACATTGATGGCACAATCCATCCAAGTCTTTCTCACATCTCTATTTGATTGCAATGTTGTTTGTGTGGTAGTGCCAAACAGACTGCGACAATGGCCATTTGTGACTAGTGTTCTACGGGGTGGAATCTAGAATGTTTAATCCCACCTCTTTTAGAGATCTCAATGGGCCAATGGTTGTGTCCACAGTGTTTAGCACATTGAGAGTTTACGCAGACAAGGTCTAGCCATTAAAAAAGTGTTGGAGGTGATTAACGATAAGGCTCTCATTGCACCGGCCTATCCATTGTCTATACAATCTCTAAGTGTCTATTATGTAGATCGACTCGATTTCTCTTAGAGCATAATAGGCATGCTCATTAAGGCTTCAATTCGCAAACATCACTAATGTATAGGGAGAGGCCCACCCGGCCGGGCCTCTCCCGACATAACACCCTAAGGTTTTTTCGTACTCCAAAAATAATGGAGTGTATGGCGGGAATTCCATGTGTGAGGCCCGAGAACGGGTCTAGAATTCCCAAGAACATTGGGAACGTGGGCCTCAGGCACGATTAGGTTTGTCGGAGCCACAATTTACCCTTAAGCGTCCACGAAGCCGGAAATGAGACTCTGGAGGTGCTAAAACTCAATTTGCATGAAATCCATGAGGAATTAGGCTTCAAGATACCAGGTTCATATTTATGCACTCATTACACGAACACTCTCCAATAATCACATCATGATTTGGACTTATAGAACTCTTGGAAAAGTTAGGAATACAACACAAAATACACCAAATACACTAAAATACAATGAATACTATGCCACATATTGTGTCGTATTTTTCACACACATGCACATTGATTTTGGTCTTAAATTTTGATTGAACATCTTCTTTTAGACATTCTTCATTGTTTTGTGATTGTTGCTCTCTCTCCTCACATACAAAACTTCCGTTTAGATTCATACAAGGTTGGAACATTTTTGTATACAATCAAGTAGAAAAAAACAAAAAAAAACACCAATAATTGTGTATAAATATTTTCTTCACATATGATATGTCAATGCGAAGCTATCAACCTAGTGCACATGTGAACCACTCTAATTCAAAGTAAAAAATTCTTGCAAGAATCTATTGATGGTTAAAGTAGAACCCCTCCAAATTCCACAGTTTTCACTACCAATATATGGTAACTTTAAAACACTATAATCTATTCCATCAACCGTTGGATGTTGTGCAAAATTTCCCCAAAGTTGAGGTCATGGGTTGAGTTCAATTTTGTAAGGTTAGATATTAATATTAGGCATTGTATTTCCATCAAATCCGGTTCAAAGTAAAAAATCAGCAGAAACATCCCTGGGGTAAAGGGTTTAAAAAAAAACCTGCGGGCGTTATGTGTCCTGAGATTGCTATTTTCAAAGAACAAAAAGTTAGTCCACAGCACTTGGGTGGTCTATCCAAAGCCTCCAACAGCACTTTCTTTGCAGTGCCCTCCGTTGCTGCCATCTCCTCAGCAACATACACTGGTAGCAAACCTATCGCTGTGACTCCAAATGTGCCGCTTTTCACTCACTGACAACATGGAAAAGGTTACTTTCCCTGTCTACAATGACGAACTTCACGCACCCTCTTTGCAAAGCCTCAAAATAGTCAGTGGTATCTGTTCAGTTGCAAAAGTACAAAAGATGGTGGAGGATTTACGAGGTGGGGGATCCACAGAATTCTTCGTCGCCCTTCATAATTCACCCCGGTACAGGCCCCACATATCAGCCCACGCCTGAAAGCCCATAACGTGGTTGGTTGCCTCATCCACCAAGAAAAGGAATGTCGATCACCACAAGCTTTGCTATCCCGTACTATCAAAAACTTTCTGTCAACATGCAGTGAAAGTTAACTGAAAATTAAACCTCACATTTCAGGTGCTCGTGTCCAAATGGCCATGTCGGGAAACCAGAGCGGTGACGTTGAGCTCTGCAACTTCAATGCACTCTGAGGGCCCCCTGCAATACATCCACAACAATCCTCATCAAACACGAAGATTTCAAAGATTCAACAGACAGAACCCTAGTTCTGTTGAACATTGTTGAGTTCTGCCAGAGGTTCATTAGCTTTCATCCGTTAGTTGGATGTTTTCTGTTTTCTTATGGCTTGACCTTCTGTCTCCTTTTGTTTTTGCTGTAGGTTGTCTTTCGAGTGTAAGCACAGTGATGTGCTCTGAGAGTTGAGGGAACGATGTAGCAGTCGGATGTTTAGCTCTGAGACCATGGAGTGACCCATTAGTTGAAGTAAGGAGAGCTCTTCAGAAGCATTTGTGCATTCAATTGAGTAAATGCAGAGTGTGTTCTTTAGTGTGTTTCTTGATGTATATGATTGTTAAGTGATCTGGGCGGTAGGTAACTCACAAACATTGGGTTGCGCTGTACGTATGCAAACGACCATATAAACAGAAGACAGAGCTCAATCATTCCAGACGAACTCTCTGCATAGAAGCTCACGAGCATTTCTACTCAGTGCTCACCACAAACAAATCCCAGATAACCCTCGGAAAGCAGCCAAACGAGGAGCTTTATCGAGCAAGTAGCCCACAAAGGCACTTCCAAACCCCACCTCCTCGGAACCCAGACCGAGCCAAAGTTGACCTCCAAGTCCACTCTCGACTCCACGAGTATCGCGAGCCTCGTGAAACCCGAACGCAGCACCCCAAAAACATCGCGACCGTAAAGCCGAGCTTCCAGTAAAGTCTCCTTCACTCGATCCAAGGGCCGGCCTCCTCAGAATTACCACCTCGACACTCTGGAAAGTTTGTCTCCAGCGAGTGATTCCGAAATGATTGTTTCCGTGGGCCGAATATTCCACGATACGCACGAGAAGAAAATTGGCGTATTTATCCTTTCAGGTGAGGTCCATAGATATCGTCGGCGCGTTTCGCTCCCGCTGCGGCCCATCGAACGAACACAACAATAGCAGTGGTTTGAAATGGTCATCGTCCTCCGACATGGCACACAGATGCGCAAGTTGCTCTCCACGGCGCCATTCCCCCTCGATTCGCGATTAAATCACCCTCAAGGTTGTGGATACCCTGTCTCTGACAAAGCGAATCTGCATTCGAGCGTCTGAGCTCGTCTAAATATTGAAGTACAGGGTCATCGGTCAACTGCTCTCAGAGAGGTTATCCTGGGTGCCTCTAGGTAGTGGTTACTTGTCATGTTCTGACGAGCTGCTGCAAGGGTTAGCGTCGTACCGCCTCTTCGACAAATGCGCCTCGCCGCTTGAATCGCATTCTTGTCATTGCCAGGATGGGCTCGGTGGCCGTTTCTTCAAGGTGCCGGTTCGTGCGAGGTGGGGTTTCCAGCACGATTCTTACAGCTGCGCCGTGATTGCGAGCAATGTGCAGGGCAGCGGGCGCGGGACCGTGAGGAGGGGTGTGGTTTACTAGACCTGTGTGTGTAGCCTGCGAAGTGGGGCGCCATGACGGCGACGAGCGCGTTCATCACGTCGCTGCTGACCTCGTTCGGGATATTTTGTGGACTGGTATGCGCGTTCGGGGTGCTGTCGAAATGGAAGATCAACCAGAACATCTACTATTCGGGGCGGATTCTGGCGGACGACGCGCTGCCGCCCTCCTCGCGGTCGCGCAACCCGTTCCTGTGGATCAAGGAGGCCGTCATGACGTCCGAGGAGGAGCTCGTGCGCGTCGCCGGCCTCGACGCCACCATCTATCTCAACTTCTTCGCTTGCAGTGAGTATTCAACCCGTTGCTTCCGTTTGTAACTTGCCATTTGAGGTTCCAGCGTCGTGTTTTGTGGCGTGGATCAGAGAAAGTGACACTTCTCCTCTCCTTCACGGGCTCCACAACCCAATCTCTCTTCATTGCTACTCTTGTGAGAGGTTTCATTTTTCTGGTTTGAGGGAGTGGGTTATATTCGCAGGAAGTTAGATGTCGCGCGTGTTGCAGGCCTGTTTCATTTTTCAAGGTCGGGGGACCAACTTCCGTTAGTTCTAGCAACTGTAAGAAAACTTAGGCTTATTTTATAAATGAAATTCCCATTTTACCTGGAAGATGTTGAGCAATCAGTGAGGTTGCTACAATCGGTCCAGCACCAGTCGATTCTCGTGGCTGATACATGTTGTGGGCAATGTGTCAGTTTTGGAGATTTTTGGATACTCGGCTCTCTTCTGTGTGCCAGTTCTCATCCCTATCGCAGCTACAAGTCGCAACAACCATTTGCAATTCGAATTGGATCCCAATGCGACCTATGAAGGCTTTGACAATCTCGCCATGGGCAACGTCGAGGTCAGTACTGAGCTCACCTTGATAGTTGGAACAAAAAATTCGCAGTGGTGTCTGATTTCTAACGGTCATGAATGCTTGTTTTAGGAACAAACGACGAAGATCTGGGCGTTTCTGGTGGGCACGTACTGGGTGTCCATAGTGACATACGTCGTTCTAGTAAAGCATTACAAGAAGATGATTCGCTTGCGGGGGAAGGAGCAAGCGCACGAGAATGCGAAGCCGCAGCAGTTCGCTTGCCTGGTACGTGACATCCCCGCTCCGCCCGCGCATATGACCAGGCGGGAGCAAGTGAACACCTTCTTCAAGAAACTGCACTCCGACACCTACGAAACCTGCACGATCGTCACCAACATCGGAAAGGTAATCACCATACCGTCCAGCATTTTCTCACACCTCGTGTACTCTTCTGACGCATTGTTGGTGCATTCTTTAGTTGATGAAACTATGGATGAAGTACCAAGCGTCGAAGAGGAAGTTGGAGCGCGCGCAGGCGGTGTTTGAGAAGTCCATGACGACTGCGAATCCGGACGGGACTCGCCCAATGCACAAGCTCCGTTTCTTCGGGCTTGTTGGTCACAAGGTCGACTCCATCAACTTTTACGACGAGGAGGTGAAGGACCTGACTCGCGCGGTGGAGGCCGAGCAGCAGAGGACATTGAAGGAGGAGCAACTCCCTGCTGCCTTAGTCTTCTTCAACAGCCGGCGAGCTGCTGCCGAAGCTGCACAGGTACCAAATTCATCCCACTCGCTTTAGTTTTCATGCTGAGCAACTGTATGTTCTCTGGTTAGAATTCTAAGTACCATGTCTGTGTGTCTAGGCTGTGCACGCGCCGTATGCAATGCAGTGGCAAGTTTATCCAGCTCCAGAGCCGCGGGAGGTTGTGTGGAACAACTTGGCGAAGTCGGTGTACTCCCGAATGGTTCGCTCGGGTCTGGTCTACTTCACAGTGTTCATGACTGTGTTGTTCTACATGATTCCTATTGCTTTTATTTCGTCTTTAACCACTCTCGACAACCTCGTCAAGATCCTGCCCTTCCTCAAAGTCATTATCGATTATGGCCCGGTCAACACCGTTCTGCAGGTGCAACACAAACCCCGTACTTGAACTGTTGTGATTTTCGGTTGTGGATTATCGTCTAACCAGATTTTTCTCTTGGTCTTGTGTAGGCTTTTCTGCCCCAGGTTGCGCTCATTGTATTCCTAGCTCTGCTGCCAGCGCTGTTGATGTTCCTGTCACGTCTGGAATGCATCCCGTCGCAGAGCCATGTGGTGCGAGCAGCGTCGGGGAAGTACTTCTATTTCATCGTCTTCAATGTATTCCTCGGTGTCACTCTCTTTGGGACCATCTTCTCCTCTCTGGCTGGATTCAAAGAGCTTCTCAACAGCAAGGACCTTTCAGTGAGCAGCATTGTGACATTGTTCGGCACCAAGCTGCCCCCTGTTGCGGCATACTTCATCACCTTTGTTGCCCTGCAGTAAGTCTTTCACTATTGAAGTCATTTTTTGGTGGAGGCTTTATTTACCTTGTGCTGATATTTATAATCTTTTGTCAGGTTCTTTGTCGGCTATGGCTTGGAACTGTCGCGCGTTGTCCCTCTTATCGTCTATCACTTGAAAAAGAGGTTCCTGTGCACGACAGAAAAGGAGCTGGAAGAGGCGTGGGCACCCGGACCGTTCGAGTACCAGACTTTGGTTCCAAATGACATTCTCATTCTCATGATCTCGATGGCCTACGCCGTCATTGCCCCCATTATTCTGCTCTTCGCCCTCCTCTACTTCGCCATCGGCTACGTCGTTCTCCGCAACCAGGTCCGCCATTATTTCCTCCTAACCTCGGTTTCCGTTCAACTTAGTCAAAAACACTGAATTTTCGAAATAGCCATTAGAAATGAACTCTAGGAGCCGCACCACATTGAACAGTGAATGAGGTGACGGCAGAGGAGACAAAATAAAAGTTAGGTAGTGAAAGTCAAAAGCGCACATTGTTGGTAGAGGACAGTACATGCTCGTGGGGGTTGGGACGCTTGAGCTTCAGTGGGCCAGCTTTACTTTGTACCAGTTCTGTGGTCCGTTTGACAGTCCTGTCGGGTTCTTTACTATGTACTGGACTGTTTCACAATGCTGTCGGGTAAAGGTGGTAGGCTGAACTTCTGATGGAAATTTTTTATTAACCAAATTATAGAGCTATTTGTAAAGGCACCCATAGTTTCTACAGCACACCCCTTGTATTTATTATGAATACTCACTCTGTCCCGACTCTTAATATCTATTAGACGTGTAAGAGCATGGTGATCTCTAAACTAGAATGTTTCAAAAAACTATGGAAACGCTTGGAGATCTCTAAATTAAAGTTAGAACTAGAAAGAAGAGATTTTATTAGTTCTAGTCACCTTCCTCTTCGACCGGATTACAGATTAATTGAATAAAAAACAGAGCTGCTTTTGATCAATAAAAAATGAAGAACGAGGTCGAAACTCACCTCGCCTTGTGAATCTTGTGGCGCAGGCGCTGAACGTGTACGTGCCAGACTTCGAAAGTGGGGGCCGAATGTGGCCCCACATCCATGCACGCATCCTGGCGGCGTTGTTCATCGGGCAGATCACGATGATGGGCTACTTCGGAATCAAGAAGTTCCCGTACGCGGTGCTGGTGCTGCTTCTGCCCCTGTTCACCATCTTCTTCTCCTCCATCTGCCGGATGAACTACTACCCGTCCTTCAACGTCATGTCGCTCGCCATCGCCAGCGAGGACGTCAAGCAGGCGCCGCCCATGCGCCAGATCGTGGAGGCCTACACGCCCGAGTGCCTGCTCAGCGAGGAGGAGGCTGTGTACGAAAGCGAGGAGAAGTTCGAGGACGCTCGCGACAGCATTGCCTCGCGGTCCATGTCGAGATCCAACTCCGGAGTCCAGTCAAGCACAGAAGATCTGTACGCGCTTTGATGTGCACTACTATATCTACTTTACAAGCAATGTTCTTTTTATTCGCAAAGATTGTCTAAACAGGTCAGTTTAAATTTGAGACAGTTTTTTAAAAGCAGAAAACCTTAGTCCCTGAGAAAAAATCGTTTAAAAAGGGGTTACTTGAACTATTCAGGTCAGTATGGATGACCCGCTTGGGTATCAGTTCAGTCGCTGCTATGAATTATACAAGTAATGACGTACCGATACAATGGTGCAATCTTCACGTCTTCTCTGTACAAACTGCTTGTTACGGAATGTAGTTTTCTGACACTAGGTCTACTATCTAATTCCTCAAGGTACTAACGTTAGTACCTTGAGGGACTAGATGCTAGACTCCGTGTCAGAAAAATCTGACATCACATCGTCACTGTCGTCCTTGTCTTCGCTGCTACTACTGCCGCTGACGACGTACTGCACATTCCGACGACCAGTACGTGCTGGTCTGGCTGCGGCTTCTGCATCTGCAGCTTGTTTGAATGTCAACGCTTTCGTCTTCTTGTTCAGCGGCCAAAACTGAATTTTGCGTACTTTCACCTGTGGAGACATCACAGACTCGGGTGAGCTCGGGGGTGGGTGTACTTTGCTCTTGGTTCCCACCTTCTGAAGCCGCTTCATGGGTACGGGTTTGGTCACCTTAGGAGCTTCCTCTTCGTCCTCTACATCTTCTGCAGTCACAAGAATCCTTGAATGAGAGACTACGCAGAAGAACTAAGATGCAGAGCCCATATGTGCATCGCATGAAGTTCATGCCAGAGAAGTGAATATCACATCCGGTATGTGAATGATTCTAGATTTATCTTCATAAACGGAATAGAAATGAAATTCTAGAATGGAAATCGAAAACTATTTTTGGTCAAAATCAATTTTGATACCCACCTGTGACAACGCTGGGTGGCGCAACCTTGGAATTGTAAGATACCAGACGGTCATGAAGACTTGGAGTGAAGTCATCATCCTCGCTATCATCAAGTTCCTGCAATTTGTGAAAATATTGCCTAGTAACTTAGTATGCAATTAGCACCTACACTTCGTCAGGAGTACAGAAGTTTTCCAATCCTGGTAAAAGGTATATTAGACTTTTACTCACCATCATCTTGGGGGATTTTTTCGGGGCGGCCTTTGCCCGAGATTTTGGTGCAGCTTCTGTGAACAGACCAATATACGTTAGGATTGTACACTCTATTCCATTGCAAGACAAATGGACAACATTGCATATGCTTTCATTATTCTACGACGAGTAGGGCATGCATAAATGAGCAGAAATAATCAGCTGAAGCGCTTTATCTATTTATTACTTACTGGTAAGGACAGGCTTGCTTGCGACTGGAGCCGAAACTGGCTCAGCAAAATCCTCATCCATACGTTCGGTCTTCTTGGCTTTGGGAGCGGCTTGCTTTCTGGGGACAGGTCTTTTGAAAGCTTGGTTCCCTTCCTTGACGGAGTGCTTAGCCTCATATGCTGCGTCAATCTCCTCTTGTACTTCCAAGGCCTGATGGACGGTTACATCACAAAAACTTATCTCTAACCTGGCATTCACCATTGCGCCATTGCGTATTCTGATGATAACATGGTGTGGAAGATCAAGGGGTTGATATTTAGCATGAACAGAACTTACATCCAATTTGCCGAGAAACTCGTCGAGATCCTTTTCCCACAATTTTGTGGGTGTGGCCTTCTTTAGCTCCACCACATCATCTTCCATCTTGTCACGCTCGGCACGAAGTTGTTCGACTTTCTCAAATGTCAACGTTCCGATGGGCATGGAGAGAAGGTATTCGTAGTCACCAACCTTGATTCCATTTTCATTCTCATCCTGCAGCCATTTCACAAAGGATAAGGATGTTAATAAGGATGTTCGCCGTGAGGATACCATGATACCCCATAAATGAAGTCCTCTTGATGCTTTGGATTTCTAGGACCAACCAATCCAGGGACTTCTGCTAAAGGGATCAAGAACTGCACCTCTTCACCGTCTTCTGCAATGGGATCTGCACCAACAACGGGAGGATCAGACGACTTTACTTTCTTGGCAAATGGAGTGAAGCCCTTCTTCTGAAGCTCAGCGAGCAAAGCTGCACGTTTGCGGTTGTTCACGATAATGTGACCCTTCACCACACCAAGAATGAACCTCACTTTGTTGTCGACCTTGAGAAGTTCAAATTGTAGGTTCTGGAGTTGAACAGCCTGCATTCAGGAGTATTCACATAAAACGTAAATCAGAATCACAAGGAGTAGAACCTGCTGCAGAGATCAACGATGCTTCAGAGCAAACAGAAATCAGTGATAAAATAACTGTACCTTTCTCTTCACATAGAGCTCCAAACGGATATAGTAAAACTCCTCGAGAACTGTCGAAGTCAAACAGCGATAAAGACAAATGCAGGAATCGATTAGCTGCATGCAGGAACTTCCAAATGCAGATTCTACAGACGCAATATACAGAAGCGTGTCTTCATTTTCAATCATTACACGTTCGACAGTTAAATCAGAGACTATACACGTGAGAAAATGAATAGAAATGGTCAAACTTGGGCCATACTTTGCTCTGGTGTATGGTATTTCTTGATGATGCCCTTCGCATCAAACAGGTGCATGTTACTAGTGCTTATTGTGGTGGTGAGCTTAAATTTCTTCACAAGACCTTCTGTCAGTACTATCGCCATATTCTCCTCTGAAAGACTGAGCTCGAAGTGCACTTTCGTGTCGGTGTTGTGCTCACGGAAGTCCTGAACGTAGAAATTTACAACATGATTTTTGCCAGCAAAAAATAAAATCTCCCAATATTTGCAGATCAAGAAAATGAGAAAAATTGAAAAGAATGTCACAGGCCTGGCGTACGCTATCAAGATCTTTTAAAAACCAACATAAAAGAGGTGAAAAGAACCTTAATGAAGGGCTCCTTGTTCTTGTCGGAAGGGGTCATCATGACATCAAGAAACTCTTTGTAGTCTTGTGTCCACTTACGCACTGGAAGCTCTGAAATTTTTATGCTAGTTTCGTCAATTTGATCGATAGCACCCGTGATAGTGTACGTGAGACCACTATCCCTCGTTGACGAACACTCAATCGTTCCCTGAGCAAACGGCGTAAATTGGTATATGAATGGTGAACATATTCACCTTCATTGAAGCAATCAGTTACAAGTCCGGAACATCTTCACAGTATAATAAACGCTAGACAGTAGTACCTTTCATGATATTACACAAAAGACAAAGAAAAAGTTATACCTTGAAATGCTTGTACCAAGGATGCATAGGTACCATTTCCTGATCTGCCAGCAGGCGGCGGACATTGGCAACGATCTCCCTGGGATTGTAATTTGGCACGAAGGAGCTCCATCCAGTTCCGATACCTTCGCTGCCATTGACAAGCACCAGAGGAATGATAGGGCAATACCAGCTCGGCTCTATGGACTGTCCGTCCTCTTTCAGGTAATCAAGAAGGACATCGTCCGCTTGGGGAAATAGAGCACGTGTAATTGGTGATAGACACGTGAAAACATAACGAGGGCTCGCATGATTCTTTCCTCCCTGCATACGTAAGTCCACAATAAGAAAGGCTTCTCAAACAAGACACAATCAGAATTGGAAACCAGGACACAGTTATAATAATTCAAAACAAAAGTAGTGATAGTTACACTTCATGGCTGTACCTGTTCACGAGTCCCAAATTGGCCCTCCGGAGAGAGAAGGTTGATGTTGTTGCTTCCAACAAAATTTTGGGCCATGCCAATGATGGTGCTGGCTAGACTCGCCTCTCCATGATGATACGCTGAATGTTCTGAAACGTAACCAGAAAATTGCGCAACCTGTGACACAGATAGCCCCATTGTGTGCAAATTCAGGTATCGCGTCTTTGGACAAGATTAATTGGACGAGCATATTCTTGGATGGGAATGCGAAACAGAAAATGATTCACGAGGAAAAAATTGTACCTTGGCTTGTCTGATGAAGTTCCTCTTGAAACAGCAGAAGAGGATTTTCCTTTGGCCAGGCTTCAACCCATCCACCATGGATGGAATGGATCTAGAAAGATCAGCCATTGAGAACAGAATAAGCTCCTTGTTTACAAAATCAGAGTAATTGATCTTTTCCGCAGTCATATCGAGAAAGGTTCCAGGCTGCCACATTGCAATTCCAGAATCAAAGTCAGTCAACTAATATGGTTCACCCTCCTGAAGGAAAGGAAGAAAAAGGAACCAGTATGCCAAGACAAACTTGTTCGAGTTGATATCATGGACTTTAAGAGATTCGCTGTGTAAGATAAAACTTGAAGGCTTGCTATTGACTGAATCATAACACATTTGCACTGAGGGTGCCAGCAATTCACTAAAAAGATAGCTGAGGTTGTGACTCAGTCGAGGAGATTATGGATAGATTCGAGGTCTCTCAGAAATAACATACTTCATAGTGGCGCAGCCATGTCTTCCGAGCTTCAATTTTTTTCTTACTAAATGCCATCTCAATGGCGTCACCATCCATCTCACTCTCCCACTTGAAGTCCTTTTTGTGCCTGAAAAGTTCACGGAAGTATTCTTTACCTTCCTTCGCTGTTGAAGTACCGAGACCCTGCATCACTCAGATGTTTGTTAATCAAGTGGCCATCCTCGAGGTTAGAGCGTAAGCAGCTCTACATGATAGTTTCCAATTAAATTGCTTGAAGCAATGACACTCCAACCTGATAAGCAGATTCAGAAACACGTAGAAATCTACCAGGTTATGCCAATGGTCAAACCTTATAGTACTTGATGGTCCATCCTTTTGTTTCACCATTCAGGCTCTCTTTCCAGGCCTCATACTCGGGCATAGTGTAGAATGAGAGAGTCTTTCGCTTGTTGGTTGCCTGCACACAGTAAAGACATAAAGATGAACCTAGGGAAATCTATATCATAAGGCCCCAGAAACTCGAAACTTTATAATCATCTCTCACATAAAAAAGAACCCTTCAGCGCACCTTAACGATGGGAGTGATGAACTCCACGAGGAAGGATGGAATTTTAAGCAATGATGGCCAGAATGAGTGAATGAAGTTGATTAACAATCCTTTGATGTGTGACCCATCGTGATCCTGCGACGTTCAGGGCAGTATTTTAAATTTGGTACTATACATCTATACCAAATCGCAGGTAGAACCTTACTTCTACAGAAATCTGTCTAGAGCGCACAAAAATTTGTGAGAGGATCTCCACAGCGCCATTCAAGAATATACATCAGCGTCTACTTTAGAAACATTTAAATGCAAACCTGATCGGTCATGATCATCAGATGCCCATATCGCAGTGATTTAGTGCTGTCGTAGTCCTTGCCATGCTGAAGACCAAGAATACGCTTGATGTTCGTGATTTCTGCATTTTCCATAATCTGCTTGTGACTGGCCTCCCTCACGTTCAGAAGCTTGCCTCGTAGTGGGAATACTCCGTACTTGTCACGCCCCACAACGCTGATCCCACTCATCTGGCAGAAGAGAATGATGAGAAACAAAAAAATCTAAAAAGGCTGTCATTAAAAATCCCAAAATATAGTCAATACTCGCGATTCGTCTAGCGTTTGAGAACTTTCAGTAAATCGCACAAGACACTCACGGCAAGGGCTTTTGCAGAGTCACCCTCTGTAAGGATGAGGGTGCATTTCTCTGAAGATTTCCCACCAGCGTCATTAGCATCGTCAAGTTTAGGGATGCCCGTTATCCGCTGTCGTTTGGCGCCATCATTTTTCTTGAGCTCTTTGCTCTGCTTGAAGTCCGCCCAAGACAACACACTATCTAGAAGTCCACATTTTGCAACTGCACGAACCATGTACTACAGTAAGCAGACATTCAAACGACATTCAACTTAGTAAGATGCAATACAGAAACGGTTGGCCTAAGTCCATCAACTTTGACGAATGAATGAAAGACTAACAGAATATCGACATCCAAGTTATGTACGAACCAAAGATTGCTCGCGAATGGCCTGCTTCTTACCTTTTTTCAGGAATTCAGCTGATAATTCGCACTTGGACCCAAAGCTACTTGCACGGGAAGTAAGCGTCTCTTTCGTTTGTGAGTCGAATGTGGGATTGTCAATAAGCGCGTTGACAAAGATCCACATGTGGTTCTTGATTTGAAAGGGCTTCACGCTAGCTGTTTTGTTTTTCTTGTTCACAGCTGCCAAGACGTTGGCTACAATCTGGTCCGCAACATGCGCTACATGTGTTCCTCCCCTGATCGTGGCAATACTGTTACAGAAACTTACCTGCAAATCATGGATCATAGTATTGAAAAGTTAAAAGATACCTGATGGAAGAAATGGGAAACATAAACATCGATCTAGTAGATATGTTATGAACTGGCTACAATCCGAAGCAGTAGATGTCATAACCCACCCACCTGGTTGAATTGGCCATCACTTAGACTGATCACCACCTCCCACCGATCATTTACCTTTTCGTAAATCCTGAAACATTGGAAACAGAGTAACGTAAACAGATCATGCAGAATCTTAAACTAACGTGCAGGAGAAAATCAACATCAAAACGTAGTCGGGAATGCCAGTTCTAGAAACAACATATTCAAGCAGGAACTTTGAGTTCGTACGTAGCCTCCAAAACTGGGAATACAATTCCCCAGACAATGGCCACGAGGATCAGCCGAGAAGGAATAAAGTGTGCACTTGTACGAGAGAAATGAGGACAGACCTTGGTATGGGCTCCTCTCGGTTGGCGTTGGCAACAGAAAGATAAAGTCCAACGTAGTCCTGGAAGGACTTAACAGGAAGCCGTTTGCCATTCAACTCAACTTTACAGCCTTTTCCCAAGCAGCCCGCAATATCCATCACACGCTTGCTCATGAGTGAGACAACATCGCTCTCGAGGTGTGTCATGCTGAACTTGGCGAGGTCCGGTTTGAATGAGACTTTTGTCCAGTTTTCGTTGGACTTGCAGGTAGTGATTTTCGGCTCAGATTTGTCGCTCATGTTATTTCTAAACACCTTCAAAATTAATGTCAAAACGTTAGATTGAGATGGAAGTCAACAATTCAGATTAAACGAGCTCGTCACCATAAGAAATTTGTTTCCTACCTGCTTGTACCGCCTTTTACGTCTCCCGTCTGCAGTTTCAATGGTAAATTCAGTGGAGAAGATGTTGGCCAGCTTGGCTCCATATCCATTTCGACCTCCAGTAGTTTTTTTCTCTGAGTCATTGTAATTGCTACTAGTCAGCAGATGACCAAAGATCATCTCGGGAACATAAACACCTTCTTCCTTGTGGATCTCAACAGGTACACCGTCCCCATTGTTATACACGCTAATGAAATTCTGATTAATGTCAATCTCCACCTGCAGTAGAACAGTACAAAATCACTGAGTTGCTATTTCTTAAATTTCACACTATTTTACAGTTTAAGACTCTAATCACGAGCATTACAAGCACTTCAAAGTCGGGAGTTCCTAGCAATGAACGCACCAGCGTCAGTTCTCATAATTAGTACCAATTAGAAAGTTAATATCTACACGACACTCCAATTCAGGCAACACCGGAAACGAGCTTTCGGCTCCTCCACTAGAGTTTGAATCATTCACTGCTCACGAACAATTAACTGGAAGACAAAAGTAAAGCAGCTGCCTACTACGGCCTACAAACTAGCCCAGAGAGAGTGTTAAGGTGGTCATGAGCAAAGGTGTCTGACTGACCTTTACGGTGTCCATGGAAGGATCGCGCTGCTTGTTATCAGCTGCATTCACCAAGATTTCATCAAATATCTTGTACAGCCCGGGAACGAACGTTATACTCCGATTGACCATTTTCTCGTCCTCGTACACCCAAAGCGTTTGCGTATGCTTCTCGATACTTCCAACATAAGTGTCAGGCCTCAGCAGAATGTGCTCCAGCTGCGTTTTCTTCTGGTAGGTCTCCTCGATGGACTTGTCAGCGTGAGGCTCACGCTTAGCCGGTTTGACAACCTTCTCTTGGACGACATTTGCGTCGATGTTGAAGCCAGAGCTGGATTGAAGCGGTGCTTTCTTAGCCTTCGAGACCTTCGCCACTCTCTCTCCAGCCGGCTTCGGTTTCGCTACCTGCAGCACCGAAGGACAGAAAATAAAAAGAAGCCAGCAACAATCACACCACAATTAAATGCAGAAAGAAAGAAAGAAAGAATTTCTTTAAAAATCAAGAAAGAAGCACGCACCTTCCTCTTCACCACTGCAAATTTCTCCACGTCCGAATCGATAAAATCGTAGCCATTCATCTTCACTCCTTCAATAAAACCGCTCCTAAGACAAACCTCAATTAGACAATTTCTAAAAACGCCGTCTCTAGAAATGCCGAATTAAAAATAAAATAGACCAACCTGAAGCGCTCCTGGCACAAAACACCGAAGCAGACGACCTCAATCCAATTGCGCAAAACGCAGCTCCTCAGTCGCGATCGACTCCTCAAGAATTTGCGCCAGAAAGAAAGCGGGAGTTCTCTCAGCAGGAGGCACCAAAATGGATGCGACGAAGCGGCGAGGGAGAGCCTGAAACCTGCCTGCGAGAGAGAGCAGAATGGCGAGGCGACGGAGGGAGGGGAGGTGGTGGCGTCGGGGGCAGATTGCGAGAGGCGAGAGGCCCGCCATAGCCAGACTCCGGTGCTTGCTTTCACTCAGGTAGGAAATTCAAAATGAACACCGGTGCCCGTGCGCGCGAAACAGTGTCCAGAAACCAAATCATACAAAAAAAAATGAATACTGTTAAGTTAGACTACGAATTCGAACTCGAATGCTGTTCGCATGAAAATTTACTAAAGTTCGTGACATACAGTCTAACCTCTTTAATACGACATTCCATTATACGACATTCCATTATACGACAAACACGATAATACAACACATTTTCGTGTGATCAAATTCTTTGGTTTAAAACTCCCTCTGTAATATGACTATGACACACGATAATGCAACACTTTGAGACCCACAGTTTGTCATATTATAGAGGGAAATAAATGAATTGGGAATATGTTATCATGGGGGGACGCTGGGAACAAGCTATCAAGGTTGTGAACACATCGGCATGCAATGGATAGACGTTGCAGTGCCACCAAGCATCCGCCGAGCATTTCAGTCCGAAAAGTGAAATCTCAATCTGAAATTTAAGTCTGAAATTGTCTCTGCAATGTTATTATCCGTTGTCTCCAGTGTGTTACCATAACTTGGAGTGGCTTCCAAACCGTAATTCCGGCTTTCCTTGGATATGTTGGAAGATTCAAGTGCAGACAATGGCTCTTCTTGCTTTCGATAGGCGCAGTTGCGAAGAAACAAGCGAGTGGTGAGTGATCTAAAACCATAATCCTAAGTCCTTGGAATTATGTGCTCATTGATGACCTTGTGTGCGAATGAGAAACCATACTCCTTGATGTGCATTGTACGCTATTCCAGTGTGTATCTTAGTGACAACTGGTTGAAAAACGCCTTTCAAATTGGCGACAAACTCTTATGGTTCATTGCAAGGTCGAGTTTTCATGTCACATGTGAGCAAGGCTCTTGAATGAGCAAGTGTCAAAGCTTCTCTTGCGCCATCAATTAGGTGAACCTCATATTCATTATAATCGGAGATTGAGAGCCTCGAAAAATATTACTTGAGCTTGAGTTGAGCTAAACAACGCATGTATGATTCGTCAAAATGTTAGAGTCTAAGGTTTTCATTGCCAATTGCAATGGAATGAAGTCCATTAAAATTGGAGGTAAATACTCATATCAAATGCAATTATGAGAATGTGGACCCCAGGAAACGAATTTAGGCCAATGAATGATTTTTCAACTCGAGTCGAGTATAATGGTATACATCCAAATGAGTAGTAGAACATGATTTTGTCGTCTCAAATGAGTGGTGTTAAAAGCCTAAGTATGTAATTCAGCTCGAGTCTAGCTAAATGTATACGTATAGCATTCAACGGGATTTGAGCTCAATTTACATGTGCATGGTATAAATAATAAACAGATAAGGTTGGTATACCATCCAGCTCGACCGGGCTTGAGCTTTTCAAAACCTTTACTTGAATGACGATATATAAGTACTAAACTAGAATACAATACATTACAAGTGTGTCTAAAAGCTAGTGGCCAGAAATGAATACAATTCAAGCTCATTACATGATATACTAGAGTGCTCATCATGGACGTAATTCAACTCGAATCGAGTTGATCTAACATGGTTCAAATATAAGGTAGTTTGACTTTGGGTGAACATTTACAGGCTTCATTTTAAACGACCTAAGACAATGTGTTGAATACCAATCAACCAAGTCAAGTTGAATATATCCAAGTAAAATATTCATCCGAGATTTAAAGAAAAATACATGTAGATAAGAAGGACCACAATAGAGGAAAGGAGTTCAGCTCGACTTAAGTTGAGCCCATTTGATTTATATGCCAATGACAATATCCTACAATAGGATGTCAATTCCATGACAATAATACTGAAACATAAATTGGAACATTTTAGCTCAAATAAAGCTGAAATGACAATTTAGGCAAAGTCCAAAATCATGCAATCCTTGCCTATTACAAAATAAAAATATTTGGATAACATCAAGGAAAGAATATAGTACTACAATAGTTACTCTGGTGAGGATGGTTTGGTATTGCTCATCAAACTAGCTTTGATGATTTTAACTTGATCAGCACGGATCTTCATGATACAATTTCTAGTATCTTTCTAGATCCTTGATTTCCATGTTGTCATCAAAGATTCGATACTCCCCCATTGCTCTAGTTGCTCCTTGTCCACCCTCCAATACCCTGACAAATAAACAACTTGAAGCCTAGAACATCTTCAATAAGGTGCAAGATTGTTGGAACGGCTTCAATCTCCATGAATGATTTCATAAGCAAGGGCACAATGGGAAAGCTCTCTTTCTCCATAGCCATACTCCAATGACCAAATGTAGCGGCATCTTTAGAATACTCATAATATGTACTTCCACTAACGCCCATGATTAGCTGCCAAGCGACTGCGCAGACGTCAATGCCTTCTAACGTAACAACAATTCTACGAGTGCTATCTAGATAGAATTGTCTATGAACATCTAGCTTCATATGCCTTCTAAAAATCACCAAGGTTCCAAAGGTCCAAAATACACATTGTGCATTCACAAATTTTTTATCTTCTGTGTTGGGAAATGTTGGACACAACTTCTAAAACATTAGGCGCTGCCCGCAACAGAGTTTATAGATTGATCACACATGAGAATGGCGTTCTTGGTTGTACTAACTTCTCAAGTGTTCCTAGATGAAGTATCATACAAGTGGGACCTCTCACCAGGAGGTCAGTTTCTCATTTCCATCACGGAAATGAATGTATCGCGCTAGTGGTGATGAAAAAGACTGACGCCATTAAGAAATACATGCTGAACCGCCAGGATTTGATACAAAACCTCCTTTCATTAGGGGCTTCCGATTCTACATATGTCCTCAAAACTTGAACGGCCACATGAGTGTCTCCATGGGGTGTTGTTGAACTTGATACATCAGTGGACCTCAAGTTCTGGAGAATCCCGTCTACAATTGTCATTTCCAAAGTATTTTGCAATGAAACAGTCTTATCCACCTATAGATGCCTTGATATGACATTAAACTCAGGCTAATTTGTATCAAGCGGTGTAGCAACAACAATCTCAATATCAGAAATATTAAGATTCTTATGATTAGATGTCGAGCCCTTTGACGCCATGTTATGTCTGCAAGGTCAAGGGTTTATATTAGTAATTTAGCTCAAGACAAGTTAATTCACACTCTGAGTGCATAGAACTCAATGAACACAAGAAATGAATATGACTAGTTTGTCGTTCAGCTCGACTTGAGCTGAATGAACAAGTGTTGCAAACATTTTGAATCCACAAGTATTCCAAAAAAATATTGGGCTATCACCATAGATGGAATTCAGCTCAAGTCGAGTTGAATATTTGTGATCAGATATTTTAGGTGGATAGGCAAAGAATATATGTAAATTATGTTGATCATAGCACGAGGCTCAAATTCAGAGGAAGTTAGATCAAGTTCATCATGTAATATATTCAGTTTTAAAGCAAGTAATATGTTGATCTATAATTAAAAGCCTTACAAATCAAATTATTCTACATGTTATTCAACTCGAGTTGAGTTGAATATTCACAGTTATTTTTCCCCTTAATAAGAAGGAAATATACTCGTTGCGGATTAAGACCTCAACACATGAATGCAATTAAATTGGAGTTGAGCTATATTATTGTGACACTTAAGTAATATCTAGGTTAAGATGTCTTTTATTGATGAATCCGCATTATTGTCATTCAGCTCGACTAAACCTGAATATCTAAAGCATGAATGCGAGTTCCACATTCTTTATGCATATAAATGATATCTACTACACCACGACCGAGGTAATTCAACTTGACTCGAGCTGAAGTGCTCATTATCTGAAGGTAATTTAGCTCGGCTCGAGTTGAATTGCCATGAATCTTATGTCATTCGGCTCGACTTGAGTTGAATTGCCATGAATCTTACGTGTTCACATCCTTCTCATGTGTTCCCGATCTTCCTAAGTGCGTTCCCAAGCAAGTTCCCAAGTGGGCACAGTCGTTCCCAAGCAAGTTCCCAATTGGGCACAGTCGTTCCCAAGTGTTCCCAATGTGTAACTTTAAAATGTTAGAAAACAAAAAAATCTTGAGGTGGGGCCCACCATTTGACATTGGAGCTCCGTCTGGTTGCATGTACGTTTGCTTACAGCTCGATTCACGTCAAATGTGTTCAATAAGGGCTGCTTCACACTATGCCCAAGTTGAGTGACCGTCCTTCAAAATGAGTGGCCAAACTATGGCGAGAGGCCAAACTTTTTTGCCAAAAAAATACATTTAATAATATAGATTGAAGGTTTGGCCAGTCGTGGTGTGAAGCCCCAAAGGCGAAGTCCAAAGGTCCAAACCCCACATCATTACGCCAAAAAAAAATCAACCCAAAAAATCAGCCAAAAAATTCGGCATCTTTCATCTAACGGTCTAGATCTTGTCAATTTTTGATTATTTTATTAAAAAATTCGACGGACTCTCGATTGTAAATTGGGTCGACTAAAATGGGCGACCCAAGTTTTGCTCGAGAGGCCGTCGCTTTGGCGCCAAAACAACCCAAAAGTGCTGCCACGTAGGACGACGGCCTTTGGAGTTTGGGCACAAGTGTGAAGGCCCAAAGTCCGGACTTCGGCAATTCTAGCAATCTCATTGGTGGAAATCGACGGCCACTCAACTTGGCCACCAAGTGTGAAGCGGCCCTAAGGACCCTCTAGTATCTGCTGTGTCCTTCAAGTGCACTGTAGCAAGTTCCAGAGGCTGAATTCATCTTCTTCATAAGTTCGTAGCAGTTGAACAAAAAGCCTCCAGTACTGACTCTTAGCCTCTGTGCACCGCTTGATCAAAGAGCTAAGTGCATTTTAGTAGAAGCTCCTTTCCAATGAGCTCATATCCACAATATTCTACTCTGATAAGAGAATTGGATATGACACCACAGTATTCTACATGTATGGTGTCGTGTTTGAACATGATAAGGTATTCAAATGACTTCCAAATGATAGATGTTAGTTGAAAAATCTTCACTGCAAAGGTGTAAGTGTTGCTAAACTTTGATACTTTTTTGTATTCAACACAGTAAAACACATGCCTATGTATATGATTCCTAGCTGACGTTTAAGGATTTAAGGCCTTTTTAATCCTACTAGGTTGATCCCACTGTTGCATGAAGTTCTATATCTCCATTTCATCTATTTCTTTGCCTACATATATTGCTTTAAAGAAAGTTCATTGAATTATCATTCTATGAACTGTGGTTGAGTTCAAATTCCGACTATGCATTCTTTCGCTAAAATTATGGAATGTTACAGTATGTGCAACTTTGATGGATCTAATTTGTATTCGCTATTATAGATCGTAATTTATTGTTGGTATTGTTGAAAACATGAAGTCACGAAATTCATCTAAAATCTTAAAAAAATAAAAACTCATCATTTAAGATGTATCTCATTTAATCCCTAAGTTTCTTCGATAACTTCACACCAAAAACACTTCAAAAGTGTTGATTCTAGTACAATGAGAAAACTAAAAGTTTTTTTTTCTAGTTTTAACCATAAGATGTCAATTAAGATTTCACAAGTAACATACTCACAAAAATTTATTAGCTTTGACCACTCCAATTGAAGTGTTTGAAGAAGACAATTAACCAAGAAGATAATAGTGTTTGAAGTAGAGAAAATGGTTCATTTCTTCCTCCAATGGAGGGGTGTTCCTTGAACATCAATTTAACACCTTGTACTATCAACATGAGATGAACCTTCACATCAGATTTCAATCTCGACTTTAACGCTGAGCATCCCAGCTTGAAATATGATCAAGATCCACGAGTTTTCATGCTCTGATGGAGCTCTTGATCACACATTCGACAACAAAGTATGAAGTGCAAAATGCTCAGCATTAGTCACCTTATCATATTCTCAACACCATTTCATAATCACAACCAATCCACCTATTCGAATGCCGCTTTCTGTTCCTAAACACTAACCTTTGTGATACCTATACCAAGATGTACAAAAGGAAATATGTTGTAAATATACAGTCTTCGCAACAAGTTCAGCAGAACCTTACTGATGGAAGATTCTTGAAAACTACCATAAAACTTAATATTGCGGTTGACCGCCGTGGTGGAGAATGAGGGTAGAGCGGTACAGCATCGCCAGATAAAAAAGCACCATGACGATCACCAACAAGTCGTCCAATAGTCCCACCAATCCGAGCACCCCTGTCCAGTTATCAAATTTCATATCAGCCAAGTTTCTCTCCGCAGAAAGCCACACTCTAAAGCACACGGACCACTCCAAACACACCTCAGAATAAAGTTCGTTGTAAAGTCATCTGAGGTTTGCATGAGATGTCCCCTCTTTTCTCATTTTCAACATCAGCTCAAAATAGTTCTCCATGATTCTAAAACCAGCTCAAAGGAAAGAAAGGTGGTTGATTCATGCAGACTCTATCTTCACTCTCAAAATTGGCTAAAACTACTTTGACTTAAGTTTCGAGACTACCAAGCTCTTCTATGATGTAACAACTATTTGGAGTGAGGAAAGAGTAGTCTAGAGAAGGGGTATCTTATCTCTCAAAGGCATCTAGAACTATTTGATTCGAGTTTAGAGACCACCAAGTTCTCCTGTTGATTTGATAACTATTCAGTCTGAACGAGTAAAAATCAGAAGTGGAATTTCTCCTCTCAACAATAGCTAAAACTACACACTTTGAAGTTCAGAGACCACCAAGCTCTTCCATTGACTGAATTGTAGAATAAGACCACCAAACTCTTCTACCGACTGATCTAATAATTATTTAGAGTGAGGAAAGAGTAGTAAAAAGAGGGGTTATCTTATTGAAACTTTCGGTCTCTAATGACACCGACAAAGTGTGAACATACCTTCGGGAATAACGTCAAGAGGAGAGAACACGTACACCGCCAGCAAAACCAGCTGCAAACAAAAACACACACAGGTGAAGGTAAGCACAGTGCCCAGGAAAAACACGAGGCTAAATCAAAGCAATCAAAGAGGGAACAATCCAAAACAAAGAAAAAGGTTTACTGGAACTTACAAAGAAGAGAATCCGTGTCCGGTGAACAAGAGGAATCGCTCGTTGCGGGTCCATCAATTCCCCAACCATTCGCCGCAGCAGAAGAGGCATATCTCGAACTCTCTGCAGAGATATGCAAGTGAAAGAAATGAAAAGAAAAGGGATACAGATTATTTATCATTACTAGAACTTAGTGGGTTGGGAAATGCAAAGCTCTCGATTCCTGGCTTGAGTTTTACCTGCATGAAGCTGACGGGACCGCCCCCAAAAATGCGATTGTACTTGGCCAGGTCATGCATGATGCGCTGCACTTCAGGCTCTTGCTGCTGCGCCTCCATGACCTCCGTTGGAATGAGCAGGGTGATGGCGCGCCTGCAAATGGGGCACTTGCAGGGTTGCAGCACCGAGCTGTGCTGCCACACTCTCATTATGCATTCCCCTGGCAAGAAACAACCATGTCAGAACAACAAAAAAAAAAAAATTAACATTCTAGAACCAGTGCTAGGGCGGTCCTTCACTCAAGAATCTCTGAGAGGAGGTTTCCTAATGAGCTTCTTGAACCAAAGTGAAAAAGGCTAATGAAAATGAAGAAGATGGTCATCGATGTGTGTCAATGGGGGAATGAGAATGATCCATTAGAAAGAACATAACATTCTAGAACAACCAAGAGTAGTCTTCTGTTCAGGAATCTTTGAGGAAGAGATTTCTTAAATGAGCTTAGAAATATATGAACCAAAGTGAAAGAAGATAATTAAAGTGGCCAACAAGTGACTTGACTCAAGTGATTCCAAAAATCCAAGAGGCCGCCCTAGCATTGGTCCTAGATATTATGGTGTTTCAACTTGGTTTCTAGCAAGAGATGCTTTTTGGTTTATTAGAGGGCAAAGGAGGGAAGAAATAGTACAGGCTTAAGCCCTGCTAATCCATTAAAATTGATCGCTGTTGAGTCTACCATTGGTTCTAAAATGTTACGGGCGTATTTGTTTGATGTGAAGTGCAGCTACTTACCACAGAACCAGTGGGCGCAATTGGCCTGGCAAGGCAATGTGAAGGAATCATGGCACACGGAGCAACAATCGTTCTCCGGCGGCGCATCCATGTGCGTCGCGGAGCTGTCGCTGTTGCTATTGTTGCTGCTGCTCGTGGCGGGCTCCAGTGGCGCTGCTGCCAAGTAGTCGCCCCTGCCGCCCTGCTGCTCCCGGGTCGCCGAAACACTGCCCCACAGGCTGCCGAACCACAGCCGCACCAAATGCACTCCCTGCTTCAACAAGCTCAGCGACTGCCTGCAATGGAAAAAGCACCAAAATTTCAGCTTCCTTTATCCTCTAAGAAAACAAAACTATCTCCTGTTACAGCCATTTACTCGCGTTTCCAGTGAGAAACCACAAAATCATACCCTGTTAGAACCACTTTTAGTTGCATGTTCAGCTTTCAAACACAAACTCCTTCTGAGAAACCAAAAAAACATCTCCTGCCAGAGACATTTACTTCCATTTCTAGTGAACAAGCAGCTGAAACACCACTTATTTTCTAATAGGTCATTCTCATTCCTTCACTGACACGCATTTGCTTCTTCCCTCCTTTGCCCTTTCTCACCATAACATCATAACATTTTAGAGCAGCTGAAATATCATAACATTCTAGAACCAAGGCTAGGGACGGCCCATTGAGGTTTTTCAATGACTGTTGAGTCTTAATAATGGTTAATTGCTTTTCTACTGACCATGCTCATCCTTCACTAACACACATCTATTTCTTCCCTCCTCTGCCCTCTGAGAAACCAGAAATCATCTCCTGTTAGAGCCATTCTTTCACTTGCGTTTCCAGTGAGAAAATCTGGGTTAACGTTCCTGAATACTTCAAATAAAATCTCAGCAAAGCTTTGAAACTCATAAACAAGGATCCCACCCCCAAATCCACGTCAAAACATGGCGCGATCGAAAATCACATAGCATTCAGTCTCTGAAAATTCAACAGAGAGAGCGAAAATCCAAACACGGACAAAAAACCCATTCACCACCCTCCATAAACACCAATCCCCTCCAAAAAACATCCCGGCATCGTTTATAAGAGAAACTGTTCCAATTCCACGTTCCAAACCCTAAAAGAAAACAGGTCCAAAACTGTCACCCAAACTTCCAAATCAGGACTGACCCTCCCAAAAAAGAAAGACCCACAAAACATACTACCAGTTTCATCCGAAAGGGGAAAGATCCACCAAACCCACCCGAGAGAGGACCTGCAGAGGAACACAACCGGGGCAGCCACCAGCGCCGTGTACAGCAACTCACCGCCCACCCCGTCGATGATGGGCATCCTTCCGCAGCTCCTCCTCCTCAACCACACCACCTCATGAAATTCCTGCCTCCTAACCCTAAAAGGAACCAAAATCTCCACTCTCACCACCTCCTCACCTCAACCACATGAGACTCTTCCTCATCGCGATGCAAGTGATGCACACCGTCGAAGGATTGTGGAGCTTGTGTGATGGGTTTTCGATCTGCACACTTGTTGCGAGGGAAATCTGTTTGTTGAAGGTGACTGAGGCGCGGAGGCTTCGTTGCTGTTGCAGCTGCGGTGAAGGTGCGCTGATGCAGGGGGGCCACGTTGGCAGTACAGGTGGATGCCATGCTGGCACAGTTCGCGGGACCACGTTGGTTGTGACGGGAGTTGGGTGCCACGTCGGATTGGCTGATTCATGCATCCGTCGATTGGCTGATTCATGCAGATTCCTACATACTTTTTCTTTTGTGTATACTTTTGGAATGACTCCCGAACTCATGAACTTATCACATTTTAAAATAGATTTTGACGAGAGGAGATAATGGAGTTTTCCTGATAGTCACCTAAATACACTGGATAGGAAACCCGAATCTTAAGGTCTTATGTTAGTAACCACATGCACATGGTGTCTTGGCTTGGGAAAGGATTGGGGAAACTATTGGTCAACCCTTTGAGAACTCAGGGTACTATGGGGGAACTTTAGCTTGCATGGGATAGGGCCCAAGAACATTAATTGCAAAGCATTTCATTGGTGCAGAAAAAGGCAATGTGAAATTTTCTCATGCTCTCTTTTTCTCCATTTATACATCTCATACTGTCTAGCACCATATTCCTCCTGACTTGCCCCTTCAAAAAGCACTTTTAGGTTTAGTCTAATGTGGTAATGCTTTTGTGAAATTTCACCCTCGGAATGGAAAGATAATTGCACTCAAACTAAACATTTTTGTCTCCCAAGTAGACACTTGGTACTTTAGGGATTGGAAGTTATATTTCAATCAATTTGAGATCAAAATCATTTCCGTGGGTATGAAATATTACATAGTACGAGGTGTTGAAGTTATCTCAAAGTCATTGACATATTTAGTGATATACTCCTAGGTATTCAAAGAAATCTATAATTCCTCATAATTTAAAGTGTGCATGAAATATGTAAACATGAACTTCCATATTGAGAATCTAATTTCTCATACATTTTGTATCAATTGAAACTTTGTACACCCAAAGACCGAAATGCAATCTGCTAGATACTGCAGGATAAGGTTTCAAAGACTGCTCCAACTAAGCTCTACAAGTTGATTTTAAATAATAAATAATTCATATATATGTATATGATCACATCCTATCCAAAATGTGCGACTCCACTATTCCATTCCGCCAATCTAGCTACAAAGAGAAAACCCAAAAGGGCCCTGGTGCACCAAACATAACGTGTTGCAGTCCACAAAAATAAAAACAAAAAGATAGAGAAAAATAGAAACTAAAAGAAAAGGAAGCCATTATGACAGCACTACTGTAGTGGATTGGCGGTGGCTGGCGCTGTAGTCTGGAGGATTGAGGGACTAGGCTGCTCCTAATTATGGATTACGTCTGCTACACTGTAGCGTGTGATAAGGTGAGGCACCGAATGAGGATGACCAAACGCCAAGAAATACTAATTTGAGAGAAGGCACGTCCACCCACGCTTTCTCCAATCATTTCCTGTGTTGACTAGCGGAGACCACAAGTAAAAAGTATTAGATCGGTGTCGACACATCTAACTTCTTGTGAGGAGTATCATATCCTGCTAAGTCCGAAAAAGGTTCCTAGGTTTCCAAATCCACCTTGCGTGACCTGAGCTAGCCATTGGAATCTCTTAGAGGTGACATGATGACTCTATGCCAGACCTAACTTGGGAAAGGCCTACTCAAAGACAAGCTGCAGATGATGAAGCAGAGAAATCAGAACGGCCGTCCATGGTCACATGATTACGCCTTTCAGAAGAGTTCATTTACTGGAGATCGAGATATAAGTTATATGCACAGCCATCACCAACTTGTTGGGAGCAGAGGGGACTGACAGAAATAAAATGCTGCTACTCTTGACAGCCCCAAATTGTATTTACAGTTGGGCCTTGCTTGCATCCAATTATGAGGACCATCCAACAGCAAAGGAGGGAAGAGAGACTGGGACACCCTCAGTTATTGCAACAGGAACCTAGCCTTACCTGGTCCATAAGGAGACAGATCATGGGGTCAAACCATCTTATCCCCAAGATCTCTTTGCCCAGGATTCTAGTCACCCAAATGGATATCAATCAAGTAGCAGAGCAGCATTGCCCTCGCCAGGCTTACTTATCCCCATCGGGTGTGGGTAAGACGAGAGGAGAGACGACCTTCGATATAGAGAGCAATAAAAACAACAGAAAACCTCAAGGGTCTGCATGGCCGGCCATCTCCTCGTCGCTTGACATGTACTCCTCGTCCTCACTCACCTCACCGTCGCTGGTGTCTTCCTCTGCACGCCTTCCAATGTCTTCTAGCTTGGCATATCTTTCACAGTACTCTGCAATGCAAGCCACGAGAAGTCATTTCGGGAGCTCTCATTGACGCAGAAGATAGATCAAGCCAGACATAATCGTCATAATAAAAAACCCTACAAGTGGAAGCTAGGCAGTTCCTCATACAGTATGCACGATACGATAACTCTACGTTCTATGTAATATTCTAAAGACCAGCTCTGTTTGACACGAACCCTTCACTTTCAGTTCGTAATGCTCGCGGTCTCGCATCATCAACGCAGCAGCTTCACCGTTCAAGGGATCCGTAGGGTTGGGATAGAGAAGGAGCTGAGGCAAGAAGACTTCGAATACGTTGATGAGATCTGCATAACACCATTGCATATTTCAAAAGAAATTAGGGCATAGAAACATGATAGTTTCAAGGGCAATTGCCCTTCCTGACTTCACAGGAAACGGCATTTCGAATGTAAACCCTAAATAACAATTCACGATTGATACAATAGGTTTGAGAAACAAGCAGACCTGTCATCCTACAAACCGAAAACATTTGAAGAAGAAGGCCACTCACCAAACATGGGACTCCAAGTCTGATTGATGACATCCAAGCACACAGATCCTGACCTGCAACCACCGCAGATGGCCAACGTCTAAGGATCTGAATCTCACGTCCACCACGATAACAGCCATGCTCTTCAGAGAACAAGAAGATGCATACAACAACGCTCAAACTTCTGCCAAATGAACCTGAACCTGCATACAGGTTGTGAATACGAAGCAGCGAAGACGACAGAAACGTAAATCAAGAGAGATCAGGCCATTACGGGCGCCCATCGCCGACGTGGGAACTCATACCAGGTCCAAATCGGAAGCTAACCTGTCAACCTAATTGCAATTATCGCCTACAGAGTGGACTAGGGAGCCATTAATACATAATAGACAACGCAGCTAACGAATCTCATTCAAAAGAGAGATACAGCAGGACGACGTTAAGGAATCACAACTTCAATTTGGTCGTTGATACCAAGGCGAGACAGTGCGCGACCCTAGAAGTGCATCTCTAACTTTACCAGGCTTCGGAACAGAAACCAAGGCCACAAAATCCACCTTGAAAAACAAAATCTTACAAAACAGACACACCAGAACAAAAGCACGACCCAAAACCAAGAGTTCAAACTGAGGATCGGTCTCTTACATCTCATCCACGTTAGGATGGAAGATCCTGTTCACAAATCCAATAGATGGGGACTTGTAGGGGTAAGCCTCAGGCAATTCAACACGGATTTTCCAAGTTCCTTCTTGATACGGGCCTGCGAACAACCAAAACGCAGCCGCCTCTCCCCGTCAGAAGCCAAAGCGAGAACTAAACTCAAAAGAAGCGGATCCAAATCAAACACCAAAACACACGCCTCCCCGTCCACCCCCTCAACAAGGATCCCCTTCCCTGTTCCACACATCGAATTCACAAACAAGTGCGTCCAAGAACAGCAAAACCGCCCAACAGAGCAGAAGGATAGAGCCATACTATCACGCGGCCCGTGAAACTCCACGTAGAATTCGCTCATCCCATCATTCACCATCTCCACTTTGTAGTCACTCATCATCCTGCCAAACCGCACTCTCCGATCGTCAAAACCTCACACAAACCAACCCCGCCAAACCTCAAAGGAATAAACTCCACTTCCGAACTACAAACATGAGGGGAAAAAAAAACACACGCTCTCCCCTCGCTTACAGCTTCATGACGTCCATCTCCCGCCGCTTGCTCGGTGACGACATGGCGCCTGCCTCCTCTCACACCCTCGCTCCCACCTCACCTCCGCCCGAAACGACGCAACGAGTGAATAGAGAAACGAGGCTCGCGTGCGCGGGACGGCAGGAGGTGCGCAATGGCGTTAGGGTTATGGCGAGAGGCGTCGCCGCTACCAAGGCAACGCACGCGTCACCGCAACCAACGCAACGCGCAGAGGCGGACCGAGGAAAAACACGAACTGCGGCGACAACAGCAACAACGATGACAACAAATTACGGCTCCTCCTTCTTCTTCTTCTTCTTCTGCGACGTCCTCGTCTTCTCCTTCTCTTCTTCAATCCTCTGCATTGTCGTTTCTTTACAGACTTCTTTCCTTTTTCCGCTTGCTTTTGCGTCTGCGTTAAAGTTGTCACGATGCCTTTTTCGGGTTCGGTTGGAGGGTTTAAGGTAGGGACACCCAAAACCGACCGGCCACCCAATACCGTGCCCCTTGTGAGGGAAACCCCCCACAATTTCATGAAGGTAAGCCTCCCCATAACCAACGCCTATAAAATTGGGGTATATCCAACCCTCTTCCATCCCATTACCACCAACTCACCTCCAAATCGAGGTTTGCTATTAGTCAAGACCCTTACTTTCGGTCGTTGGTTATGGGGGTACCTACCCACCAAACATGGCTACACAATTTGAAAATTCATAACTAATTCAGTTTCCATCGGAAAAATATGAAATCACTTGGGTTGGAAATGTAATTCTATTGGCTATCACTGCAAAATAATAGTATAATTATCTCCTCTCTCCATATATGCACATTCCTTAACTTGTTTGTTTTAGGGGGGCTTACCTTAATCAGAATCCCTTACTTTTGGTCCACGCTACCTATTGGTAGGCAACGGCTAGCACACTTTGAAAATTCATAACTAATTCACAATTAATCGGAAAAATGTGAAATTGCTTGGGTTGTAATTGTTCTTTTGCTCTTGATGAAAAATAAATGTCTTATTATTTGTTCTCCATACATGCACATTGCTTGACTTGTCGGTTATGGAGGGAGCAAGTGTCAATAGCAAAGAGCACATGGAAACCTGACCGCCTGCAAGTGATCCAGCTGCTGATGTGGGGATGATTGGGTTCGGATTGCCAATTATGAGACACAAATTACACCTCTTTCTTCTGGTTCAAAAATCGTCAGGTTTCATCATAATTTCCAGGGTGGACATGAACATGTGCTTGAGTTTAAGAGGAAGATTGGCCTTTTTTACAAGTATACCAATGAATTTACTCCGGGATGCCTATATCAAATATGACGTTTATATTTTATGACACTATAACTATTTATAAAATATGCTAGATTGTTGGAATTACTTCCACACATTGGTTGCGATAAAATATATAGATGATTTTTTTTAAATGGATAGATGAAAATAATGTATGTTGACAAGCAAAATCAAGCAAGACATATTTTATTTATAGTCCATTCTGTGGATGTTTGGATTTTTAAGGTTTCATTTACAGTCCAATATGTGGATGCTTGCGTATGTCAAGGCATGAATAGTTTTGTGAGTCCCCTATGCCTTCGACAGAATACGTTCTTAGGCATGGAAGAGCTTTGAGTTGCATTGATGACCACGGGATGAGTGCTCGTTAACCCCCAAATTTCTTTGACAATTTCACACCAAAAACACTTCAAAATTGCCTGTTTTAGTGCAATGAGTAAAGACGAAACAAAAAACTTTCACCTCTAGTTTTGACTGTAGGATCTCAATTAAGACTTATTAAGTAACTCACGTAAAAAATATTCTTAAAGTTTGACCGCACGGATTGTAATATTATAGTGTTTGAAGTAGAGAAAAGGGTCCATTTTCTTCCCAGCGTTTTATGGATCAACACACTTTGACTTCACTTGGTGTCAAATTTTTGCACTACACAAGGTCTAAATTCATTTCCATAATGTTAAGCATGATATTAGTTCCTTGTACCTATTGATATTGCCCGCTCTCTCCATTTGAACTTCAAAACCCTATAACTTTTTCATTAAATGTCGGTTTTAGGAAAAAATTGGACCCACACAAAGCTTTTAGCTGTAATGTCCATCTACATGAAAAATATCAAAAAAGTTGTTATAAAATTACACCATACAAACCTACCCAAACCTTTTAGAGTCTTCCAAGGGAACCTTTGGAAATTTAGGGGTTAATATTATAACACCTTACCTCAGCTTGTCTTCAGAAGAGAGCTTAGAAGTTGTTTAGCCACCTTGAACCTCAAAACTAGTGCCATATTTATGGATTTGGGCTCAGTGCCAAATTGCAAAAAAAAACTTTTGAAAACTTTATATCCAAAAATTGGATAGCTCTAAATTTTCATCCACATATGCCATATATATTCCATATGGATGGAAAATGAAATGTATGGATGGACTATATGTGGCATATGTGACTGAAAAAAAAACAAACAAAACAAAAAACCTTGGTTCTGACCACTCTTACCTCCTGACATATACCTCTAACCTCACCTAGAGTTGGGCCAGGGAGAATTGACCCCCTTGCTCGTCCTTACCCGAGCTGGGCCCCATCTAAGTTGAATACGGTCATTTTTTTGGCCCTCTTATTTTGGGGGGTCCAAAGGCTTTTTTGGATTTTTTGGACAAATTAGGGGCCTATAGTGATTGTTTTCCATGTAGGACCCTCTCTTGCTATAAATAGGTCCATATCCAAAAACAAAATAGGGGCCAGATAAGGCCGCACCACCTCGTGGCCCCCTCGGGTAAGCACGAGCGAGGGGTCAATTCTCCTTGGCCCTAGAGTTGAAGGTACCAAGTTTTCCACATTGTACATAGAATATGAGTGATTTTTGTGAAATCACCACATGACATCAAACCATTTTACCTACAAGAATCCATCATTTCACAACAATGATAAGTTGAATTCAAGCTCATGCCTTTTGTTTTGTAACCTAGAAAGAGAAGCCATGTAACCAAAAGCTACATTTCTACTCTGAAATGAAGAATGGTTGTACACTCATGCCTCCCTCAAGCTATAGCTAAATTTGGCGCCGGTGGATGGAGATGGTAAGAACTTAATAGAGGTTAATAGTTAAATGAGGGTTGGATTCAATGGCTCCATTGACACTCCAAGGGTGTTTTGGTAACTTGAGCCGTCAGTTGATGTCAAATTCTTTAGAAAGCTACACAAAACCTCCAAGCATGGCTCAGCTGAAAATTTTCATATGCACTCAAGATGCCTTGATACAATGGCTCCATTGACACTCCAAGGGTCATTTGTAGTCACAATTAAGTGACTAGAGTTGTACCCACCTCCGTGTCACACTCTCCGTCCTTCAAGTCATGTTGGGCCCAGTCTTTGGAAAAGTACTTCTGGTGAGTCTGACAATCCATTCTACAATTGTACGGGAAAATCAACGTGTAAACTAACATCTACATTATTTTTCATTACAAGGGCGGTGGGAAAAGTACTTCTGGTGGGTCTCACAATCCATTCCAGAATTGTACGGGAAAAATCAACATGTGAACTGAGATCTACATTATTTTTCATTACAAGGGCGGTGAGTCTGACAATCCATTCTAGAATTGTACGGGAAAAATGAACGTGTAAACTGACATCCACATTATTTTTCATTACAAAGGCCATTAGCACTGATGATAGGTTAGTTGAGGTTACGGCAGTTGAGGTTATAAGTTAGCAGCCTGGAGGAGGGTTTCACATATAGACCATGGTACCGAGGTACCAAAGGACCAAACTATGCCGAGGTGCCAAGTTTTTGAGCTGAAAAATATATATATAAATTTGCAATTTGTGGAGTTTGGGACCGTCCATGTGTGAAAGCCCAAGGTACCAAGTTGAGAGGCTGTGACCCATACCATTTGGCAAATCCCTGATCAGTTTCTACTTCTTAAGGGTCTTGCTTTTATGAAATTTTCCTCTCTTGCATTCTCTAGCCATGGAGCCTACAAGGAAACACATTTTTGGTAAAAGAAAATCAAGAAAATTATCAAAATGCTCATTACACCAAAAATTCTAGTACAAGCATTAGCACAAAAAAATTAAAATTAAAAAAAATTAGGTGAAAAATTAAAATACAAATTTTGAGGTGAAAAAGGTTAGGTAAATCAATTGGATAAAGAATTTGGGTGAAATATTTCAGGGTAAAATAAGTGATTTTTTAACACAACAGTTGAGATCTTGTCAAATCTTTTTATCTTAATGAAAAAAATGTTTGGCACCTCGGCAAGAGTTTGGTCTGAACGCAAATAGAACCCTCGAGGGACCAAACTCTTGGCGCCAAAACCTCCAAAAAGTGTTGCTATGTAGGCATTTTAGACGCCCTTGGTACCTCGGTCTGAGTGTGAAATCCCAAGGTCCCGACCAAGACTGAACTATCAAAGGTATAACTTATGGGAGGGATGAGTGTACATAATATGGTATTAAGGTTGGATGACCCATAACCACCACGAACCCCAGAACCAACAAGCTTAAGTGTACCAAAACCACCACAAACCCACCCCATTTCCGAAATTTTAGGAAGCCATATATGATTGGGTGTCAGTTCATGATTGGTTCAAAGCTACCGATTTTTAGTCAATGCAGAAGCGGTTATTAGTACAACTTAGTGTGGAAATAGAGAGTTTTGTATGTCGAGGAATGGGTCACGGCTTACTATCCACTTTGAAAATTTGTAGCAATTTCAATATGAAGAAATAAATGGTCACGACAATTGCAATATTCATGAAATCCTATTTTGAATTCCCAAAAAATGTCTTAGCACGTATACAAACCCCATAAATAGGTCAGCAAGCTTAAGTTGGTGGTTATAGGTCATCCAACCTTATGTCATGTAGTGGTTTTAAGCAACCAACCATAGAAGGAAAATGAGATTCTAAGAGAGCCAAAAGCCACCGACCATAGCAACGATGGACGGAAAATGAAATGCATCCGCTGCCTTGATGATGTTCTCCATAATCTAAAAGCTTGTAGATTCTTCCTTTGTCCTTAAAGTATTAATAGGAAGAAAGCCACTTGGATGAAGAAGGAGAGGTGTCACCTGAAATCTTCAACCTCTAAATGCGGTACAATTTTTTCACTTTGATTGCAAAAAATTTAACTTATTAATATATTTTTGGCACACACGAGTTGCTGTATTGGCAACTTGCGGCAATTCCCCTCAAGTGAGAGAAGATTTTAGAGCCAGGAATAAAACCCGCAACCTCATGTCTTTGGGCATCTCACACTATCGCTCAGATAGTTTCGGGTCATCTCAGACCACCTGCAATTATCTTTCAAGCCATGTCATCAAATTTAAAAAAAAATTATGACATCATCTCACATAACTTTAGAAAAAGATTCCACGATTATATCCTCAGAAAGTTCATCTTGGCAGTTTTTAATCAATGGGTTAGAAATTGCTCTAAACTACCTTGGTCCTTTAGGGGTTAATCGTATTTTTTTTTAAAATTTATTTTGGGGGAAACCAGGAGGCTGACTTATCAGGCTGTGTCAGAATGTGGCCAAAAATGGGAGCGAAGTACTTTACTCCACCATTGATGATAAGAAAGGGAGGAGGACGCTGCAACCTGCAGCTGAACATGAGCATTGGAGAGGAGTGGCCATCTGGAAGCCCACAACCCAATGATTGACCAAGTCAAGTGGCCTCTCACACACAAACTAGCACACCAGCAAATGAGGGCATCAAGTGCTGGTGGCGTGGAACACCTCTCCCATTGCAGAAGAAGGGGGTGTCGACAAAATCTGGCCCCTATTTTTATGCTGGAGGGGAGTCCTGTTTAGATCACGGCGGGGCCTCCGAGGGTAACTTGAGACTGCATGCCCCGAATTTGGCTAGAGGAAGTTGTTGGAGCCCCAAACTAAGAGAAAAGTAAGAGAAATGAAGCCTACCTGCCATGGCATCCCCACGATTTGCTACGGCGGGCAGGAGGTGGGCCCCTCAATGTGTTGGCCGGGCCTACCTTCTCGGTTGTGCGGTGTTGTGATGAAGAGCAAGCGAGATGAAAGAAAAGAAGAAGAAGTGTTCCTACCAGAGGTAGCAGATTGTTTACATACTGGTCTGGTGTGATACATGCTAAAAGTAGAAGAGGAAGTTGCCGAGACTTAACTAGGAGTTAACTTAACTACGAGTTAACTAGGCGGAGAAACCCAGGTGTAACCCTATAATTGGTTATCTCAACAAGCGGGACCGTTAGAGCATCCCTCCTCCAAAAGCTTCATTTTGTTGGGTTGGCCCTAACTTATGGCGCCCTGGCCGTCCACTAACGTGTTGCTACGTGGTAGGACTTGATTGGCTATGGTTCATCTCCTCGCACTTCACTTCAGTTTACTTGTAACTGGAGTTGAACGGTATGCTTTCGGTTTCAGCTAGATATATACGCATTGCATTCTCGTTCTCGCTTATCACTCATGTTCTCAGGGCCGCTTCACACTTGGTGGCGAAGTCGAGTGGCCACCAATTATTTCCACCAATGAGATTGCTAGAATGGCCAAAGTCCGGACTTTGGGCCTTTATACTTGTGCCCAAACTCCAAAGGTCGTTGTCCTACATGGCATCACTCGAGCAAAACTTGGGTTGCCCATTACAGCGGGCCCAAACTACAATCGAGAGTCCGTTGAATTTTTTAATAAAATAATCAAAAATTGACAAGATCTGGACCGTTAGATGAAAGAGGCCAAATTTTTGGCTGGTTTTTATTGGCTGTCTTTTTTGGGCTGATTTTTTTTGGCGTAATGATATGGGGTTTGGACTTTGGACTTGGCCTTTGCGGCTTCAAACCACGACCGGCCAATCCTTCAATCTCTACTATTTTGGTGTATTTTTTTGGCAAAAAAGTTTGGCCTCTCGCCATAGTTTGGCCACTCATTTTGACGGACGGTCACTCAACTTGGACATAGTGTGAAGCGGCCCTAAGGGCCGCTTCACACTTGGTGGCCAAGTCGAAAGGCCGTCGATTTCCACCAATGAAATTGCTAGAATGGCCAAAGTCCGGACTTTGGGCCTTCACACTTGTGCCCAAACTCCAAGGTCGTCGTCCTACATGGTAATACGTTTGGGTCGTTTTGGCGCCAAAGTGACGGCCTCTCGAGCAAAACTTGAGTCGCCCATTTTAGCCGACCTAAACTACAATCGAAAGTCCGTCGATTTTTTTTTATTAAAATAATTAAAAACTGACAAGATCTAAACCGTTAGATGAAAGAGACTGAAATTTTGGGCTGAATTTTTTTGGCTCATTTTTTTAGCTCATTTTTTTGGGCTCATTTTTTTGGCTAATTTTTATTGGCTGGTTTTTTTGGGCTGATTTTTTTGGCGTGATGATATGGGGTTTGGACTTCGGACTTGGCCTTTGGGGCTTCACACCACGACCGGCCAAACCTTCAATCTGTATTATTTAATGTATTTTTTTGGCAAAAAAGTTTGGCCTCTCGCCATAGTTTGGCCACTCATTTTGACGGTCGGCCTCTCGACTTGGGCATAGTGTGAAGCGGCCCTAAGTTCCCGTTCTTGCTCATGTTCTACCCTAATGTTTATTCTTTGCGGCGCACCTATTGGTAAGTATACACGTGCTTCACTTATGTATTTGGTACGCTTCACGACTATGTTGTTTGCTCAGCTTTTTGTATGAACATGGCGCAACCATGAGTCTTAATGAATTGTTTTACGTCTTTTATGTTTCAGCTTGTTTTATTTTTAGCTCCATCATCACAAGTAATGGTTTAAAACGTGTAGATACTTAAGCTATTTCTACAAGATCTGCATAAGAGGGCATAGCATTTTGTAGTTGGCATGTCCGTTTGTTCACAATATAGCCTGGATTGCAATGGTGTTGTAATTTGACTTCTCGATCATAATTTGTGTGTCATGCAAAATTAAAAACCTGACTAATTTTTAACTTACAAAGAGATAATCTACTTTCTAGAATTTCAAATTTTCTTAAGTTTTTCTGGCACCTTCATGTCACACTTTGGTGGTAAATAGTTGTACTTTTTGCATCATTCTTGGAATCTTATGGACACTTTAGTTACATAAGAGAAATCTCACAGGATTTTTTAGCGCTACAGGAGATAATTATGAGTTTCTGCTTATTTCTTTATGTTTTTTTATCTGGTGGGGAACCTAACTTGTTAGACATATACTCTCATTTCAAAGTTCTAGTTTAGGGAAGATTAATTTCAAGTGTTTTTACTCTAGAAGACTCTTTGGAGGCATAAGATAACTTAAACTTTGTTTTAGGCTTTTCAGAACCCTCCTTTTGAATGTTGTCTTATGAATTTTGAAGGCTACTAGGTTTCAAAAGAAATATACAACACCAGACAATTAGATTCCATGCTCCTTTGTTGTCAATGGGTTGCAAATGATATTGCTTTTGTTTGAAGTTCTAATCTCACCTTCTCTTGTAGCTAATTTTTCAAACTAGATCTACTCTTATGGCTTCAATGGATAAGTTTCCCTCCGGGTGTGCAAAAGCACCAAGAGGCTCAAATTTCACCAAGGAGGACCCCGCTTGTTTGCGTATTGCATAGTTGGATGTTTCCCAAAACCGTATGAGGGATACAACACAATTGAAAGACGCCTTTTGGTCCAGAGTTCTAAAGTCCTATAAAAATAATGGGCCAAATGGTGCACATGTAAGAACGTGATGGAGTTTGGAGACTAAGTGAGGGGATTTGATCAAAGGCATCACAAAGTTTGGTGCATTTTACATTTAAGTGAAGAATCTTAACTAATCCAACACGGATGAGGATGACTGCATCTAGAAGGCTCAACATTTGTATCAAATCCTTTTTTCTAGTAATAAGCCCTTTTGTCATTTGGAGTGTTGAATGTTCTTGGAAAATCAAGAAAACTAGAAAAATCAGTCTCAATTGGAGAAGAGGAAATCAATTCCCACATTGGTGCGCAACCCAAAGAGAAGGAGTCTCTAGTACAAGGTATTGCCACTTTTCTATTGAGGCCTCTGGAAAAAAAGAAAGCCAAGGCTACTGCCTTGGTAGACATCAAGTCAAAGAAGTTGGGTGATGACTTCAAGGAGACGACGACTAATATGGTTGCTTTGTACAAAAAAGAGACTGCAGTGTTAAACAAGGGTGTGAATTTGCAGTATTTTACAACAAATTTAAGCTATTTGGAGCCTCATGTCTATGATATATATGCCCAAGCATTGAAGGACTTACGAACCTCTCTAGTACCACCTTCAACTCAACCACGTGGCTCTTTTGCCATAGTACATGTGGTGGCTCCTCTACGTGCAAGTGTAGAGATTTCTAGGAGTTCAAAAATTCAAGCCTTCGTCATACAATCGCCATGTTTTGAATTTCAATGTCTATATTATGGACATCTTTCTTCACCATTATGCATATGCCATGCTTACTCACATTTAAAGTATTGTACAAACTCCTGTAAGCAAACCTGGCGTTGCCTCCTCAATTGTCACTGTAACGGCTCTTCTATGTGCCGATGTGGAGGAGCAAGACCTAGCTAGAAGTAGTTGGACTTCATCCAATTACCCTTGTGCAAACTTTCTTCTTATGGATTGTTCAAACATTCTTTGATTTTTATCTTTTATCATGTAAATTTAAATTTCATTTCACGACTACCGTTTAAAAAAACATCCGCTACCTTTTAATTTCATATTTTCATTCTTCTCTTGTGGTATTTGGAGATTGAAAGGCACACAACTGGAGCATGGTATGCAGAGAGGCAATGTTGTTAGTGTTTGTGTTGAGGATGATATTCAGCTATTCAATCTTGTGCGGCGTGTGTTGTGGACATCTTTTTTTTCCATAATGGTGGTGACCATTGTTCTGGATTTTTGCAAATTGTTTATCGATTTCTGTAATGTCTTTGAAGCTTGTAGGCTAATGAGGTCAATTTTGATTGCAAGTAGTAGTTTTATGTTTGTAGAAGAAGTTTTTTGTACTCAACCTCTAAAAAAATAATATAACATTTTTTTAATGAATTTAAAAAAAAATCTTTACTCCATGTTTACATTTGATTAGAACAATGTAAAATTTACAATCATGAGATATGTAGCGTGGTTGAAATTTCTTTAGCAGTTTTACTACATCTCAAAATCATCAGCTACTTTTTTGCAACAATGATCAAAATATAGTAAAATTTCAAGATATCAACAAAATATTTTGAAGTTAGAATAGAGTATTAATATACACTTTATTTTACTAATGCAAAAACAATGTGCATGTTACAAGTAAATATGATAAATCGTGATATTTATTTGAATATTGAAATTCATATGTAAATTGTGAATTAAATGTCACAAAAATTAAAAAGTAACCTTGAGAATTAAATGGATATGATACTCATCATACAAATGTTCTTTATCATCAATAGATACTACGTCTGTAGACTTTTATTCCTTGCTTCAGGATACTATTTTTGCGCATTAGATTAGGCTACATGAAGTGCTAATAATTAGTAAATAAGAAGTACCCATTGAAAAGAATAAGTAATTATAACCAGTAGGTACTTCATGCCCAACATGTTGACTATTGAGTGAATTTGTTTATAAAATTTGCGGATGGATTCGTTTTTTATAGAGTAACATATTTTAGATGATTTCATAAAATGATCTCTACAAGCTCTTGTATTCATCAACTTAGGATAATCTAATTATCAGTTCCCTGTCAAATTGAACTCTCCACATGATTTATTTGAGGAGAAGCTTACCTTCAAAAATATAGAGGTAGACAAGGGGTGTACCATATGCAACAAAATTGTGCAAGGAGTGCGGGTTCTAAGTTCCCATTATGGAAAATTTCATATAAAATTTATAGAGTATAAATAAAAACGCATGCGGCAGTGGGTGGAGTCACTGCGGCCGCCGGTCATTGTGTCCCTTGGCTACCTCTCGCTAAGACGTCCCCCCTTTGCCCGCCTCACGATCGGGCTGATGGTCGCCACACTGCCCGGGGATTCCCACATTTGTATGGACAACTTTGGCAAAATCTAGTGCTTCAAAGTGGTGGCCTATCAACTTTTAAGTACATGTCTTGTAAATCAACATACACTCTAAATGGATTAAACTTACTTGATTGGTTAGAAGAACTATAGTTTCACTAAAACCACATGATAGACCTTTAAAACTCATAAATTGCAACATTAGGCACTTGAAGCATAGGTTAAGTGATGAGGGCCGCTTACCACTTGCAAAGATTGTAAAGAAGATGGTCGACAACACGGAGGTTAGTTGTTGAACTACTAAAAATGCTTTGATAGAGCTTGGATTTAGAGATTGTATTACAACAAAGAAATGATTTCTTAGTGAGAGGCACAAAGAAGACATGTTAGCTTTTGCTCAAAGATATAGAAATCATACTATAGAAGATTGGAAGCTCTTTGGACTAGTGAGTTTCTCTTGAAATTAGAGTGTGGATGAGAGCATATGAAAGATGATCAGAAATGTTTGACACTTACTTTTGAGTAAGGTGCACTACAATGATGGTGTGAAGAGCCTTTAGTGGCTTTAAGAAATCTCCATTAGTGATCATGCCTCTCCAAAAAAGGTCAACATAATTTATTTGAAATTGTCTATGACAAAATATTGAGTGGGTTTATTTTCTCTACAGTCATCCGCAAGATCTCTTAGTCATTGAAGATGGTGCTCCATCTACCGTAATAACTTGCCAAAATTGTGGAGAGAAGCTTGTGGCATACAAAAGTTGAAAAGGCCAACAAACTCTCAAGACCTCAATACCAAGGAGAACTTGTGGAAGATACTCAAAGGTAGAGCTCAACATAAGTCTTTGCTATGTAATTGTGAAGAATTGGTATGTAATTACTTATAGAATATGAGATGAGAAACTTAGAGAGACCGTGCAAACTCTTAATTCTTCACAAATATACTATTTTCACAAGTACGAGTAATTCTTCACAATTACACTATTTTCAGAATAGCAAAACTACATAACATTATTTTCATAACATTACTTCCAGGCACCATACAACAATAGTAGTCGATATTGAAATAAAAGAATTGCTTGGTGAATGTCTTAAGTAAATAATATGAAGGTGGAAAAAGAAACCTCAAAAAAGTAGGAAATAGGGCCTCAAACCTCACATTCACAAACACCTTTCTGTTCATGGACCAAAGTAATGTTAGTGTACTGTAAGTGAACCTCTAGTTTGGCACCTCCATGCGGAATAATTAATTTAAGTGAGAAAAGGCCATTCAACATCCAATCACAAATAATAAATGAATTTCCCGTAAGAAATCACAAATTACTATATTTAGCACATTTGACGACCGTGGGGCTTAAACCCAAGACCATGGGGTTCTAGATGAAAGCCATCCATGCATGCTCAAGTGGAGGCTTTTCCAAGTCCCACTCTCTTTTGATGTATTCCCATGTGATAAAATCAATAAATATATAGTTTCTCTAGTTTCGGCAATTTCATTAAGTATTTTTCCACTTAATTTGGCAAGTATTTTTCTAATTATTAAATGCCGAACTAGAGGTTCACCTATGATAGTAACCAATATTATTGATTCTTTCCTTTCATTATCTAGTAATGAATCACTCACTATCACATCCGCTATTGAAAGGAGACTCTTCATCCACAAGGAAGCAGGGACCCAATATAAAGGTACCTTGGTTATAATTCCAAACCTACAGCTCAAAAATCTTCATAATTGTGATGAGTTGTCCCCCCAAAACTACCACCTCAACGTTGTTCAAGTGAATAATAAAAAGAAAGTTCACCTCACAAATGTAATGAATTGTTCTCCCCAAATATCACCTTAATCAACCCTCAAACGTCAGAAGGTGCCATTAGTTGCCACAATATTCTATATGTATGGTGTCATATGGTGTCATAAGGTTCAGATATTGAAATGAACTCCACATGAAAGATGATAGTTGAAGAAATTTCAATCCAAAGATGTAAGTCTTGTTATATTTTAATACATATTTGGTATTCTAGAAAGTAAAATACATGCCCGCATATATGGTTCCTGACTAATGTTTAAGGGTTAACACCTCAAATCACATACTAACACATCAAAGTTCACCACATAATAGACAACATCAAGAAAATCCTTCTCTTGAAGGTCAATTCAAATTCAATATGAAATAGAAAATTTTGAAGTGTATATTATTTTAATATCATATATGTGGTTTTACTTGTGTTATTTCATATAGTCTCAATATAATGAAGAAGATTATATTATAATAATAATAATAATAATAATAATCTCACTATGTTGAATCAAGGGTACTAAAATTTGTGTAGAACGTATATACATCCAAAACTAATTCCATGTAGTAACTGTAGGAAAATCATATTAAATTACATAAAACCTTGGATCAATACTAAATCAATATCAACCTTTGACGCTAGGGTATCGCTGACAAATTTTAGAACATGATCAACTTGGACTTTAAAATTGTGTAGGAAAATGCCCACTTGTTTGTCGACAAGAAAAAAGTGAAACAAGGGTCATTCAGTTTCTTCTACTCTAAAATTTGAGATATATAACTGTACCTGATGACTATTCCATCACTTGGAAAAGCTTATCAAGGTACCTCTACCATAATGGGTCCCACAAACGCATGCACCAGGCCTCAAGTGATTGCTTGCCAAGTACATAAAGTGTGTTCCATACCACCATTTGTACTCCCCAAATGGCTCCTCATCAGGTCCCACGCTGTCACAGCAGATCAAAGCTGTCAAAAACATGTCAGTAACTACTCCCAAGAGTATTGAATTAACCGGAGTCAACAAGCTCCACATCATCAACATCGATAAGGGTGTGAACTAAAAGATATAGAAAGCAAAGGAAGTACTGGAAACTTAGATCACGTACACATGGTGTAAGTTTTAGTAATATTCCAGGTGGCTTTGAAAGTGTCTTGGTTCCAACACCTGGTGTAGGTTTAGTACTATTCCAGGTGGCTTTGAAAGTGTCTTCTTGGTTCCAGCTACTGTAGTTCGAGGTTATTGTTTGATACCAGAGGGAAGACTTGTATGCTACACTGCAGATGATATATAGTGTCAAGTATTTACTCAAGGCTATGACTTTTTACTCGAGGTTCGTATTTTTTCCACCTTAAAAGCGATTGATATTAAAGAATTTCTGTGTAGAAACATCCAGCTAGCGTAAAAAGTTAGTTAATTGTACGACAGTTAGAGTACGTGACGCTAATTATCACTTTTGAAATAGTGAGACAACGAAATTTGCCTCCGGTTTTGATTACCAAAGGCCAGATCTTATTATAAGGAACAAGTTCAAAGGCTTTGACGCTCTGATACTATTTCCAAGGTGAAGACCAACTTTACACCTACACAAGCCAATGCTCTCGACCCAAAAACCTAAGAAAGGGTCGATAGTGGAATAAAGCATTCATTTGTTTTAAAAAAAACGGGGGGTCGATTGCAATGATTGGTTCTCCGATAAGCCCTTGGATAAGAGTGCCTCTGAGACCAGGAAAATTCAAGAGGCAGGGGATACTGACCTCAACGTAGTACTGTATATGATCAATACTTGGGAATGCTGTCGTCCACTTTGACGGAGTAAGCATGGATTCCACCGCTAATATTGTACAGCCTCGAGAAGCCCTGCAATTAAAGAAGAGATTCTCCTTAGGCTCTGTAACCAAGCGGACTTTGACGTGCGTATGAGATTATGTTTGATGAAAAAGACTACAGGATTTCAGGTTCTGTACCTGAGATTTCAGCCAGTTGGCAGCCTGTAAAGATCGCATGCCGTGATGGCACTGCGCAAGAAACGTCATTATATCAGCAGCCATTCCAAGTAGTTGTGGATTCAACTTGCAAAAAACTACTCCTCCTACAAGTATGAGGAGAAGCTCACCAGCACATAAGTGTCCTTGGCTGGGTCAAGCTCTTCTGTGATAGATGGTGCCCACTTTCCAAATTGGCTCAGTGGGTACGCCTTGAATCCTTCTATTGATGCAGTAACGCTGTGGCAAACACACATCTCTGATGTTAAATACATATGGTGTGAAAATAAACTGACGTGCTGGAACTTGAAGAAAAGAAGCGAACAACTTCTACTGAAACCCGTCTCTGTTTCCAAGTGACAAAAAACGCTTGCTACCGACAACTGAGAATTTCAAGCAATCCATGAACTAAGCTCACATTTCATCAGGTTCTCGCACATCCAACAGCTGCGCCTCTTGCAAAAACCCAGGGTCCTCCATTTTGGCGCTGAACTCTTCCACGTCTATGTCACACAAGAAACTGGCCTCACTATTGAACAAAATCTCCAGTCAGTATGTGGTGAAGAATCCCAAACCAAGTAATACTTAGCTCAGAGTCCGAACAAAATCTCCTGTACGTGTGTCAAAAGAGAAGTTAATGACAAAGGATAAACATGAACATACCGTTCTGACAGCACTTGCAGAAGATGCCAACCATGTTTTGTTTTCACGCGAGCCAACTTATTCAGAGGCGCTTTGAAGGCAGCCGCTTCAAATTCCGGCACCTAAAACCACGAAAAGTTTCTATTGAAATATACCACATTAAGCTATTATCAACCCTAAAATTTACCAACTCGATACCAATCACCCAACCAAATTCAGATTAGTTTCACCGAATCAAGACTTTGCGATAACATTTCTTCACAGTCTAATTTAAGTACAACTTGATAGTTTATTAAAGGTGTTTCATTAAGGTTAACTTTGGAATCCACATAAAAAACTTCTGTTGTACCCACTTCCATTGCTCATTATTTTCATTCTTTCCAGTTGCTATCATTTTTTCTCTTCCCTATAGACCACATATACCTCAATTCAAGCCCAGAAAAGACTCAATTGCGTTAATGGCTGATAATAAGTGTTTCCACCTAACAATGCAACGCCAAAAACTGGTGAAATAATCCTTCGGGGATATCAATCTTAAGTAGGCTGAAATGAGAGTAGGGTGAATAAAAAGATCGATATGTACTCCACATAACCTTTTGAAGGAGAAACTTACAGTTCGACCCAGAGATATCCATCCCAACATCCCTCCGACGCTCTTGGAAGCGCAGATAGAATGCTCGGTTGCCAAATCACTCAAATCCACTCCATCTGCACATGACAACATTCCTCTTCGTGATCACAGTAGCTGACAAGGCCCATCACTGTACCCTAAACCCTAAATAGCTACGAAAACCTACGAACCTTGGATAACTTGACGCTGCAGGTCAAGCAGCATCTGGAGCTGATCCTCCGGCACCAATAAATGCTGCACCAAAATCTCCCGCTCCTTGAACTTGGTGCTCCCTCCCACACCGTCCGGAATCCCCACCGCTCTCACACTCCCTGCACACAATCTTGCATCAATTTCTTAACAGGCAGATGGTCGGAAACTTCAAAATTACCTTGAATTTCATAAATGCGTCTACGAACATTGCATGAAATCTTTTACTCCACAAATTCAATCAAGTTTGTTTGAAGGACAGCTCCCACAGCCTGCATTCACTCAACAATGAAGCCATACGCCTCCAAAAACTGCCACAATTCACACACCGCATTCATAGCTTTCATAGTATAATCTCCTGAATACATGGGCAGCACACATGATAATTCGTTCAAAATCCAGTGATGGCGTCATTTCTAAACCTCAAATTTTCATTCCGATTGTCTACTCCGCTCATATTACACGTACCGAAGGAGATGCTGCGTCGCTGCTCCTGCAACGTGGGAGCGAGACGCAGACGCAGAGGCGGATTCACAGAGCGAAATGTCCGAGGCGAGGAGGAGGAGGAGGAAGAGGAGGAGTGAATTGGAAGCAGAGAGTAGTATGAGGATTGTGTGATGGACAAGAGACGGGAAGTTGTCGGCAGAGAGGAGGTCCACAGCCTCGCCATTTTTGCTTTCTGGCGAGCTTGAAGCGATGGCGATGGCGATGGTGTTGAGAGACCACTTCGTCCTCTTGATGCGACACAGGTTTAGGGTTTCGGCGGACATATTTCTAAATGAAAGTGGATGAGGTTGCCCAGATACACTTCAACCTCTTTTATGTCATCTTCTACATTAACACCACAGCATTTCTTCAGAATCGTGATATTAAGGAGGGTCTTTAACATTCTGAAAATTGGTTCCCTATTAGAACATCTTCTCAACAGGAGTCAAATCTTTTATGCACCTGTGTAAAAAGAACTTTTGTCCATCTACACTCATCCCTCCCATAAGTTATACCTCTGCTAAGTTATAATGCCACTAACTAATAACCTTAGTTAACTATAAGTTCTAATTAGTGCTGCCATGTGACAAGTGCTGATGAGTCTGAGAATTTAAGCACAAAATCCCGTAGCTGATGTTGTTATATGTTTTTGAGACCAATCAATTACTATACCACTGTATCACTCAACAATGCTATTATTCCTTCACATGTCACTATTCAATCACAACAAGATCACTATTCAATTACAACAATGCCACAATCCTCATATGTGCTGCCATCTTCTGTTTTGAATGGTTTCTAAACACTTTTTGAGCTTTTCAACCATCCAACTTGCCTGTAAACAGGCTACAAGAGGGCCAACTCAAGTGGGCATGGTCATATGACATTTTCACATGCCATCTGACGTTGCGCTTGATGCTAGGCCAATTTTAGGAAATGACAATAGGTGGATGGAGATGAAATTGTTTTGAAGTTACTAAGTCCTCTACTAATGCCACCACTAACTTTTGACCTCTTCTAAGTTCTTACCACCTCCATCCACCAGCGTTAGATTTCGCTATAACTTATGGGAGGGATGAGTGTATTCATTTACATCTATTGTAATAAAAAAAACAGCCCGATATCCGTTTGGTGGAGTATCTACCCGGGAATGAGACCTAGGTAGATATCCTATACGGGACTCAGGGTGTCATGGCATATCTTTGGTTCTTAGGTTTGTGGTTTCTTGGGAAGATATCGGCCGTTTTATCTTTGAACTTTCTGTGAGACGGGAGCTGTGAGCTGTGAACTGTTATACTATTGTGGCTTCTCTGTTGCGATTGCCGTTGGTGAATGGGGAGAAGATGCAATTGCGTGGTGCAATTGCCATTATTGAATGCGGAGAGGAAGCAGGAGCTACTCTCAATCCATTGTTTCTTTGTGCGAGGGAGGGGAGGAGCGAGCCGGGCGGGAGAAACCGAGGGAGGGAGGGAGCAGTAGCGGCCATGTCCGGGTGGAGCAAGGTCTGCGATCGGGAGTGCGACGTTGCAAAGAGCCATGTTCATGGATCACCCGTGCAAGCGGAAACGTATCTCCATCAATGTTGTAGACGAGCGTCACTAGGCCACGGGCAAAAACGCTGCCGCATTTGCAGAAAAGAAGCGGAAGTTGGAGGAGCACTTGAAGGCCGCGAATTATCTTCGTGAGGTATGATGGGATCGTTTTATTTGGAATGTATGGAGTTTTAGGGTTTGGGTGAGTTCAGTGCATTTGGTGGTTACTTTGATGTTGATTAAACCCTTTTGTTGGTTGAAAGTTTCTGAAATGGAATGTTGTTGGTATGGTATCTAATTGGAGGGAAGGGTAGAGGATGAGCTTCACAATAATTAGGGTTGGTACCGAAGCTGCTTAACAACAAATGCAAGGAGCACAAGAATGAGATGTGGTCGAGTGCGGATGCCGTCGCGGTAGTGACGTCGTCTTGAAGATGCAAACCCTTAATTGCCATTTTTTTTTCAGAGATACGAATCTCATTGTGTCATTTGATGGTAGGGTTTCTATGGATTTCAGGCACTGTGACATTGGACGTGAGGGAGACGGAGTGGTTGAGTAGAGCGTGTCCAGCAAGGGAATGTAGGCGAGGTCAGCCTCGCAAGAGAGAGACTGGATTTTGTGGCGAAGGAGAAGTGATGGTGTCAAGGGCAAGGTCGGGATTTGTTAGTAATGTGAACATTGACCTTGCCATCCACGTGAACACAACTTACGCCATCTACGCTCTACCGTCTGGCGGTGGGCAAGTAAGAATTGCTAAGAGTCAAAAAAAGAAATCGATGTTGCTTGGTAAACATGCAAGCCTGCATTTTGTAGTCTTTTTTCCATGAGACGAACTCTACAGAGTCCATGTGAACTGATTGTTCTTTTTGAGATTTAGAAGCCGGACATGGTGCTTGAAAAGCAGACAACTCTGAAATTTCAGAGTTTTTTTTGTCATGATCTGATTTCGTGCTCTGGATTTTTGGATTTGATATCATATTAGAGATTTCTAGGTCCCAATTTTGGCTCTTCTGTCATGGTTTCAACTTCACACTTTATATGAAAATTTTGTAACATTGTGTTGATTGGGAAGTAGGCGAGTCTGGATTTTGAGGTTTTAATATATGTTGTCATGGCCTAATGTTAAAGTGGATGTGAGTCTTTGTAAAAACCCCTTTTTGGTTCTTGACTATCCTACAGAGTGGTCGCTTTTGTACATAATTAGTTCAGAATGGAACTTGTCCAAAAATTTTGGAATATTCAAGAGATTTAGCTAGGTCATTCCAATATAACACCTAGGCGATATTCGCACAATATCTACTTAATACCATGTGATACCTAGTTGGCGGTGATTTCCATTTTGTCCAAACTACTTGCGTGGTGAAAAATAACTCTTTCGGCAGGTAGTGGCCGAAAGCGACCACAATGTACAATACCCCGTTCTTTTTAAATAGTGTGTGTTATCATAAATCAAGTGTTTACACATTGAAAATTTACATGCAATCTTTGACTCACATAATTGTTTGGAATGAGTATCCAATTAAACCTTGACTTGTAATTAGTGTACACAATGAACATTGATAAGACATGGAATACATCAATAATACATCGAAGACGACGGGTATTCACCTAGTCTACTACATATAATAAAAGAGGAGGAGCCAATACCCGGTCGGTACTCAAGCAATCCGTTGCGTCACGTGGCGATATCCGTGCTACCACAATATTGGCCTTCCTTGACATGTGGCAATAGCTAAGTAAAAGAGGAAGGGACATATCCGGTGATTGGAACCGGGGATACCTAGGCAATACCCATCGTAAGAAGCAGCAACATGTGGCATTTACTTTTATTTCTTTGACTTTTGTTTTTACTTTTATAATTTTAAATACCTTGCCTAAACTTACACTATCCGTTGGGAAAAGCAGGTCGATATACTAGTCTCTACATACTACAGAAAACAATTTGTCATGTGTCTATCCGGCACATCTTCTGATGCTACAGAGTTTTCATTTGATTGTTTAAAGGTGACATCCATTAGAAAAAATCTTTTGAAAGAATCACTTTGTCTTTTGAACGTTGTGATTTATAAATCAAATGTGCCCTTTGGAGGAGTTATTTACATGCACCATTATATGAAAATTTGGATAGCTCTTTCATTAATATTAAATTAAAAGGTGATACCCATATGAACATTTTTGGACAAAAATTTAAGTATTTAGATGAGACTATGGGATATACTACACTCGATATATAGAATAAATGACGGATATTTAAATTAATTAATGGCTATTTATACTACATGACGGATATATAATCTCCCTCTTGCTATTTCAAAAATTGGTTTTCTATTTGCACACCAATATTTTACCGGAAGAAGTGAAGATGGTGCACAAAAAGGAAGACTAGTAGCTTGACTGCCACTGTTGATTTGGGCATTCCCATTGACGTCAACATTCATTTTTTAGTTGTTTTGAAGAAGTTTATAAAAAATTCCTAAATAGAAACTCAATTTTTTATTCAAAAGAAGAATTGCATCCTACAAAGATGATGTATTGGGTGAAATATTAGTGCATTGAATAATTTGCAGAAGGAGAATGAGTCTCATATGAGGCACATTTTACACACAAATGAAGCAAATTAAAAGTAACAGGCTTTTCTTTTTTAATTTAATTCTCCAATGACTCTCCAATTTTTCAATCCTTTGTTGGCCCGTCAGTTACGATAAGGGCTCTAATTGTATATAGCAACTTTTTTAGATATGTTAACCCTTTAAGGCCGATGAGTTTTTTAGCCTATGAGAATCTATGAGTGTTTTAGATCATGCTAAATGGCATCTAAGCTCTGGATGCATTTCAGCACAAAAATCTACAACCTGTCAGGGACACGAAAATAACCAACAAGAAAGTTCGAACTTGGATTAACAGGAGAGTACACAAATAACACCAAGAGAGGTGAGCTAGAGCTCCAAGAGATGCATTGTTGAGACTGAAGAACTCTTCAGCCTCAACTCCTACATATACTTCTAGAATTAGGAAACTTCTAGAACCTCCGCTAACCATGAAGCATCCAGAAACTTCCTTCTAGAAGATTCCAGAGACTTCTTTCTAGAAGGTTCTAGAGACTTCCTTCTAGAAGGTTCCAGAGACTTCTTTCTATAATGTTCTAGAAACTTGTCTCTAGAAGGTTCTAAGACTATGTTCCTAATATCACTCCCTCCTTTAGCTTCGAGGTCTTTAAGAAGCAATGTTTTGTCAGTCAGTACCAACACAGAATAATGAAGATCTGCCGCATAACTCTGCTATAAACTCCAATTGTTGTTCACGAGGTGAGTGGTTCATCGGCCCTTAGAGCCAACGGTAGTGACCCATGCCTTCTACTTCTGACCAAGCATGAACTTCTGTGTCCTCATTGTGGAATTGTCCTACAAACACGCGTTCTGGAAGACCATTGAAAGTAGAATTGACCTCGAATACAATCACCAGCGATCGATTACTTGGTATCTTCTGTCGTCGTCGTGGTGCAGGCGGTTTTTCATCTCGAGGTCGCCTTCGCGAGTTCGTCGACTGAGATGACATGACTGGCGTATTGCCTATCTCTTGACTATTCATATTAGAAGACCAAACTATGGCTACCTGAAAAATTCTACTCTATCTAGGACAAAATAACTTCGTTGACTTTGAATTTTGGTGGTGCTTTCCCTCCCTTTATATTCCTGGGTGGACAAGCGTCAGAAAGAAGCTATCGTCAAAATGGCTTAGGTTAAACACTTTTATTGAACCTATTTCTTTTTGAAAAAATACTTTATTTGGTATAAATTTAAATGATTAAAGTAACAACTTTGCATAGTGTAAAATTTTAGAGTGCTAATCCTATAAAATGAGGGTGAAAAAACACCAATAGACGTGCCTCAAGTGCAATTATCTTCCAATTTTCATGGTAAAAATTTATATAAAAGATTTCATATGTTTCTCTAAAAGTACATTAAAAGATCTTATAGTTAGAAGTGGAATGAAATCATTATTTGTGAATAAGTTAAATCAACAGCCCAAATTATAGTTTTGGAATTCTTTTTTCATAAATATGATTTTGATCCTTCAAGAGATATGTTGGTGGTTTTAGAAGGCTAATTGAATGATTCAACAAAAGTCTACGATAACCAAGGATTAAGTTTAATATTTTAAAATCTAAATTTTTTTGATTTAAAATAATATAAGATAATGGGATGAATATTAAATCTATGGAAATATTCATTCATGCTAAACTTCATTTTAAAACTTTTTTTATTATTAGATATTAGTGGACTCCATTGTTTCTAATAGGGCATGGGCAGTCCCTAGTTAAGTCCTTGTCGTCCTCCTTGGAAACGCCGTCCAACATCTCTAAGTTAAGTCTCCAGCTAAGCCCTAAATGGCAAAAGTCCTGGGGTGGGCTTTTGTAAATCTTGAGCTCGTTTCTATGGTTGCAATTCATATTTACAATTCTTTAAACTATATTCAAAGATGCAAGAAGACAAGAAATACATGGGAATAAAAATTTATTCTCATTGAAATTATGGAAAAAAAGTTATGCCATCTTAAAGAAAAATTTCTCACTAGTGGGCACGTGGAGCACCTCGGTATTGATTTTGCTAGGACATTCTATCAGATATGAAATTTTCAATACTAGCAAGTAATATTATTTCCTTTCATACATTGAAATAAATAACTTGTTTTTAGTGAAAAAATCATATTTTCACACATTATTAGGCAATGTACCATAAAATAATGTTTTTTCCACATTAAACTTAGAGATCTTCATTTTTTAAAATTTTTTTTTCCATTACAATATGTGGTGTAAAACTTCTCATTGAACATTTGGATTTTCAGTCTAAAACATAATAATTTCACAAAAAATTAAAACACAAATTGACAATTGATATTCTATAGGCTTGCACATGGTTGTTCTTTTAACCATAGTGTTGATTGTTTGAAAGTTGGAGGATCCATTCTTTGCAAGTATTTAAACATAATTTGTAGCACCCCCTCTGAAAAATCAAATTGTTTAGTAGATGCATTAACATAACCACAAGTGAATGCTTTCAAGACATAATTGATGATTTTCAAGTGATCATAGGATTTCCAAGTGTGTGTTGAGTAATTGATGGACCATATATTTTTCTTCTTGATCAACCAATTTGTAGAATGATATTTGTACACAACATATTTTTCAATAGGATGAATTTTCATTCTATAGCTTTACAAACAATTTGCAATGCAAACAAGTTGTTTTAGAATGTGTGTGCAAGTCAACCTAGAATTATTCATGATTAAGGGCAATTTAAAGCGTCCAGCTTACGTAAGGACTTGGAGAGCTGAGTTATTTTATAAACACTACTTGTAGATGTTGAAAGGAAGTTGTGCACTCCATACTTTGTTGGTGATTCAATTTATTTGATCCGCACTTATTTGAAGAAGAACTTGAAGTTGCCACAAGATGAAGACAAGAGGATGTTCAATAGAGTTTTGAACTCAAGAAAAGTTGTGATAAAGAATATATTTGGATTTTGAAGAATAAATGGCATATTAAGAAAAACTTCAACTTTGGAATTGATAAAGCAGCAAGGACCACCATTGCATGTTGTTGGTTACACAACTATTGTAAGGAGTAGAATTTGTTGGAGTTACGGGTTAACCCCTAAAGTTCCTTGACAATTTCTGTCCAAAACTAGTCCAAAACTGCCATAGTCAAACATTGCCGCAATAATCACATTTTTTAGAAGAATTCTCAACTTTTAACCGTAAGATCTAAAACTAGACTCATGTGTAATAATCCTGTAAAGTTTTAGTTGCAATCCACCGCACGGATGTGAAGATTATAGTGTTTGAAGTGCAAGAAGTAGTTATTTTTCCCTCTTGCCCGACAAAGTCAGCTCACTTTGACTAAGCATATCTTCTAGTATTTATAGTACACTGTGTTGGAAACCATTACCATGTAAAGAATATGATGTTAGCTAAGTGTGTGCAAAATTTGAGGTCATTTCGAGGGGTACATCATTCTCAAATAAATACTTTAGTGAAAGGGGGTATAAAACAATGCAAATGACTACAATTGAAGTGAGAAATTATTTGCTAAATATGAATTTACAAATTTAGAAATCCGTACGGTTGAAATGTAGAATTTAATTTTTTATTTATTTTAGAGATTTTTTTTTAAAAAACGGGTTAAATCTCTAATTTTAATGAGTTTATTGAATTATTCAAATATTATAGGTGAGGGCAGGGCTTCAAAATGGGGACCCTTTAAGAAATGAAGGGCCACGTCATTCACCCACTCCCTTATGCGGGACCCGCGTAGTTCCTCGGGGATGGCCCGCCACTGCAAGGCGGCGTTTTTTTTTTTTTTTCACACGTGCCATCTCTTTCAGTACCCACAGCCCCTGCCATGCACCACTTTTTGCTATTTTAAAAAAAAATCTATTTATCCCTTTTCTTGGAATTTGTGGGGTCTTCCCTTCCACTATTCCTCCCCTTGATTTGGGCTTCGCCACCCTTTCTCCACCCTTTGTGCCCCTACTTACTGCCCCTCTTTCACACTTGTGTTTCATTGGTTCCCAGGGGTGCCCAGGCTGCCCATCCTCCCCATTTTTGACAATAGGTGGTACTAACTTTCAAACCGTAAATCCAAAAAAAAAATTAAAAATACCTTCACGAAGCTCTTATCAGGGCCGATCTACAATAAAAGTTTAAAAAAAAAGGATTTTTTTTCAAATTTTAGGAACCTGCCCAAAATGTGAAATCCCCCCGAAGGAGACTCTGGTCCTTTAGGGGTTAATAGAGCTAGTTATATAGAAATCTGATGCAAGGCTTTGAAAATATTATACTTCTAGTTTTTCGAGAACCACAACAAGCCAAAGCGGAGGATGAAGCTTTGAGAGAAAAGTTATTTGAACAATTGATCATTCATAATCTTCAAAATTAATGTTGAATTTTGTTTCAAGTTGATTTACATAAAAATATTTACATCATATATATATATATATAACACCACTGAGCAAATATTATGTGATGCAAAAAATGTGATTACATTATTTAAATCATACGGATGCTAACATAAACTATCTATGAAAAATTTCAAAGTAGGCCTTTGCCCTTCAAGACTTCTGCAAACAATGCAGTCATTTGTAACTATTTTGGTAATAACATTTTTTTTCTTTTACATTCTCTGTACTATCCTTGTACATTTGTATAGATGTGAGCGGCTAAAAGTGCCACAATTTTAGCTAGTGATTTGTTAGAGGAACCGGCCTCGTTAGCTGCAATAAGTAGTTAGGTTAGTGGTTAGTAGCGCCACCTAGTGTTAATTAGTATTGGTTAGTTAACTGGACTTTGCGTAACCATGAATTAGCGTGGAAAGTAAAATTGGACTTAGAAGTGCCTCAAGAGACCAATTAGATTAGTGATTAGTTTAGTTGAAGACAAATTAGTGAATTAGAGCTTTAGTTAGTGGAAGAATTGTAGACACTTGTTTTAAAAGAAAGAGAAGAAAAACAATGTAGAGAAAAGAAAAAAATATACAAAGAGAGATTAAAAAAATGATCAAAAAGGCTCCATGGGAAGAACCCTAAGTTGCTATTCTTTTGCATAGAATAATTGAAATAAAAATTATGGTAAGACTAGCAATTGATTTAATAGATTGTTTGATTTCCAATGATTTAGAACTTGGATTAAGAGTTATGAACAATCAATCTTGAGATTTAAATGTCTTTTGAAAACATTGGTGGTGCTAATTTTTATCAAAATTACTTTAGACTTTGATATTTTTATCCTTGAATTTTATTTACTTCGCTTATTTGTTTACTTTCATATCCATTTTCACTTCCTCTTTACTTTGTATGGTTGAAATCTTTAAAATTACCTCATCTAATGAATATCATCCATTAGGGTTAGGAATCATCTATTTGGATTTGGATTGAGATGAAATTAGTTAGTGTGAATTTAGGTTCTCAATAGACATCTATAACTTGGATTTTTCAATCTTATTAATGTCATTATAGAACTTATTGATGGCAATTACTGGTTGCATGCAATTTCCTTCCTCTTTTGCTTCTTTGCAGCCTTGTTCATTTTACTACCAACATGCAATTGTTTGTCGGCCAAGAAGTCAACGATGAACGCCCTAATCATTGACTGTGACATGAAAGTTCTTGAAATAATGGCTCGTTCCACTCATGCTCGACAAGTTGCCTTACACCAAGCATTTCCTACAACTATTGTGAATGAAAGTTTTAGTCCTCTTTTCCATTCAACGCAGAAACTGAAGTGGAAAGTTTTGTTTGGAAAGTCATCGTTTACATTAGCTTCGTCGAGCCCATCCTCGTTCGTCGTAGCCAACACTTCAATCTCTTGCAAATTTTTATTTGTGGTCAATATGCCCCTATAATTTATTGCATGCATGATTGTGCAGCTAAAGACATGAACTGCAAACTTTGCTCTGTCGAAATTTTGCCTTCATAGTGGATCAACCTCATCCTTGCGGATATCGAGGATGGCCATGTGATTTCCAATGTATCTTTGAATTGCTTTGCCGTACCCCCTGGAACGAGTATTCTAAGTATGACTAGCGGTTTCATTTTCAATTACGTAGTCATAGTTTGTCGGGGTGGGAATCTTATCTTGGAAGCTATTTTTTATGTCAGGTCACTAGCTCAAGGGTTAGGAGCGTTTATCAACCAACTGTCTTACTACTGAAACTTTCAGTAGTCCCCTAACCACGTGTTGCACCAACCTATTGAGGTGAATTCTGAGATTCGAAGTCTGAATTAACACGGTGTGACGGAATCACTCATTTAGGCTGCTGAGACGCGGTCGATGTGTGCAAATAGTCTTTGAACCTTTGTTATTCTATTGTTATCGGCAATATATCAAAACTATCATTTATATTTGATAATATGTTTATAAGTTCTTAAGTATGTTACATAGTTAGTAAATAGATTGAAGAGAATATAGAAAGTTAATTTGGTTTGTCCTTCCTTAGTTAGTCATAAACTTTTGATCATATGGGATCAAAAAGAAGAAGAAGAAGAATGCCGGTCTCCGAAGGAGGCCGGCGTGAATAAAGTGTCTGTTCGTTCCACTACTAAGACCATGCCCACAGGACAAGGAATTAGTGAGCTGGAACTACTGCCCTCTCTCGAAGTAGACACTGTGTAACAAGAAACCAAAGAACCACAAGTCAACCAACCAACCAACCAATCACAAACCAAGCAACTAGCCAACGAACTAACCACAAACCAGGCAAGTAGTCAAAAACCTTAAAACCAACTAGTCATGAAAATCAAGGCGGGGGGAGAATTAAGGGGGGGTCATGTGTATCGGGGAGGGCTTGGTTGTTTTCGATTTTGCGTTTATGTAGAAGAATGGACATGGCATGTTGGATAGCTATGGTGTTAATGTTTTTAAAGGATGTTTTAATTGATTCAATGGGTATCTTGAAGGTGTCTTCTAGAGTTTTCATAGATGGAATAAAGGTGGTGGCCCGAGCACCGGATGTGATTACCATAAGGGGGTCGACATTCCATCCGAGGGCGATGATGTCGTCAATAAGGGGTTGGTATTTGTCTATTTTGTTTTGGATTGTTTCCGGGGAAAATCTATCGTTGCAATATGTGAATTCAATGAATTGAATGGTGTAGTCTAGGTTGACATTATCGGGTGGTGGGTCATTGTATGGTAAACCTTTGACACAAAGGATGTCCGGTTTGAGCCAATATTGGATCAAAATGTTTAATATTAAGTCTTTAGAGAAAGTTTTAGGCCTAGTAGATATAAAATTTAGACCAAGGTTTCCTTTTAAAGATAAAACAAAGCATGGGAAAGGATAATATGAAGGATTCAAGGATGTGGCAAAGGATAAGGGATAACGGAGTGAAGGAGATGGCAAAGGATGATAGGATGTGGCAAGGGATAAGGAATAAGAGAGTGAAAGTGGTGCCAAGAGGTGCCAAGGTGTATAGGATAAGGGAGTATAGGAGATGGCAAAGGATAGCAAAAGGTGATAATAGGTGACAATGGATGGGGGAAGGATGGAAAATGGATGAATGTCATCTTCTCATTTGCCATTGGTCTTGTCCAATGAGATGTAAGGGGTTGTCCAAGGCTACTTCAGGGTTTGGAAGACTTTGAGCAGGGCATTGGATAAAAGAAAGTCAGGTTAAAAAACTTAGGTTATAGGCTACAATTTTGGCGCAAAAAATATAGGGTTCAAAATTGAGGTAAAGGAGTTACGGGTAATTGAAGTTAGGGTGTGATTTGGAGACCCATTGCTACTCTTTTAAGCATCCTAGAAGCTTTAGAGGGTTACAATATTTAGGACTTAGGATTACATGCGTGTTCCCAAAAAAGCCTAAACTCTAAACCCGAAACCCAAAAATCATAGATCCTTCCCTCTAATTACCACATTATATCAAACAATTCTATTGTGAACTACAAACAACAAAATAATTACAAATTAAAACCTCTTTTCTACAGAAATCAGTTTGTTTAATTACAAACCATAAACTGCATCATAGATGACGTTACAAGTTCCGTGAATATAAAAGATAAATAACCGAGTCTTCTATAAATATAAATTAACCATTAAAAAACACGTATTCACATGAGAACCAATGCAAAGGATCAATTTATAGGAAGAATAAAACAATTCAAAACAAGGATTAACCATGTCAAAATAATAAATTCACTGTAGAATAAGGAGCCATACAAGATTGGAAGGAACGGTTGAAAAGATGTTTTTAAGCTCTACATACTATGCAAAATCAAAGGATTTAAAGTTATTTGAAGTTGAATAGAGTACATATATTGCATAAGACTATAAGTATATCACTTTGATGTTGGTGATGGTTTAGGCCATATCTTTGGCTTCTAGACAAGTTTTTGGCTAGGATTTTTTAAGAATGTGGTCTATTATGCTAACAAGCTACATTTCAAAATTTAGTGGCGTTTGGAGATTTTTTTTGGGAGTTATGACAAAGTTGGTACGCATGTATTTGTAAACAAAGTTTTAAAGAGGCCGAAGGTATTTTTGGTGATAACTGAAGATCTGTGAGGTATCTACGATTAAGATTTGTTGTATTGATTACTAATAGTAAATCACTTTTATTGGTAAAGTTCATAACCGTTTAGATAGTTGAATTGTGAGATACAAGCTTTTAGGATTCGAGTTAGTTTTCTTTTTTAAGGCTTGTGAATTTTACATAGTTTTCTTAGATAGTTGGTCTTCTTTGTTCTGTAAAGACTTGTATATAGAAGTAATTGTCTCTTAAATAGACAATCAATATATATTTTTGGAGTATACCTATCAAGAACTTTATTGAATAAAAGTAGCAGCCAGAAATCCAGTATTTTTTTGGAATACAAATTGACTACTACGATAACGTGATGTGGTGCGGTCCTTGACGCCACATCTTGTAACACCTTTTAAATAGGTGGCTGTTGAATAGAGTGTGCACAAGTTATCACAATTAATATAAAGGCTTTAGGCTGACTAAGTCTTTGTGTGAAGAGCTGCTATAGTAACAAATGAGGCAACATCGCCATGTTTGCTTAAAAAATTGTGTAATAATTAAAATGTGAGTAAACATGTCATACATATAATGAGTGCATTTTAATGTCCATAATACAGACATTGATAATGAGAGGTTGGATGAAACTCTCTTGAAGCTTTGAGCGTATTAGGATCACCACAAATACTATGGCTAGAGACCACTCAATTGAATTGAAGTTGGCCTTCAAAAGGTTTAGAATTCTTCTAGTTGCTTTGACACAAAGTTATATGAAGAATTCCATGGCATCATGTTGCATAAAATTCAGTCATTGCAAATAGTTGCATTTTTCCAACTGTCTTTATCACCACCGTCTTCTTCTTGTGTGATAAAACCATCTCTCTGTCATAAGTCGCTTGTTATTGTTATAGGTTGTTTGTTAGCGTCATTGAATTTCTTTACTGCATGTCAATCTTTGCAAACGCATTGATTATCTTATTTTCGGGAGGCAGTTGTAGAGGGTCTATAAAATCTTGTGGTTAAAATCCTGCTTCTTTTGTGGCTACGACCCATATATGTTAAACAAATTCATCTTTTTGTAGTCATGTGGCTCTTTTATTTTTATTTTTATTTAAAACCTTCAACACCCAAAATTCTTAAAAGGTGGCTTGAGTTTCTTACCTCCACTTATAAAAAAATGTATACAGGTGTTGGTGCTACTCAATCATACAATTATTCTCTTTTTTCTTTCATGATAGACTTGAATTTTTCTTCTACAATGTGAGCTAATAACTTATACAAGTTGACGCATGTGCCTACATAAAACTAAAGCTTTTAATAAAAAATTAAATAAGAGTCTATTTTAATCAAATAATAATAATATTTTTTATGAATATTATTATGTTTTATTTATATATCTATAAATATGAATTCAAGTAATATATTTAATCATTATTGATTAAATATGGTATATTATAATTAAACATGGTGTATTATAATTAAACCATCTTGATTAGTTTCCTGACAGAAGATAAACTTCTTCTGGAAATACTGCTTTCTAGAATGGTCGTAGCAAATTAGCAGTTAAACACCAGGTTGCATGATTTTCAAACAAATATTTATTTGCCAAAACTGTTCGAATTTCTCAGCCCGATTCGAGTGAGTGGAAAGGGTGACCTGTCGTGATTGACGTGGTTTGCAAATGATTTCAGAATGGAATATAATTGAAGAGGACATTCTTCACACGGACACATTGCAACTGTTTGTATTGACCTCTGCTCACACTGCAAACCTTTGTAAATGGTGTCTGCCTACTTGGAGCTGCTTAGGTCTGTTATCCTCATAGCAACTTCTGGAAACCGATTGTCTCAAATACGATCACGTCGTTTGATATCCCAAAAAGATCATCAACTTTCACTGGGACTGAGCAGAGTTGGCTTGAGCTCCATAATTGGTGGACCGATTCCTTACTGCTAGAATGTCTTTCACAATTCATTCTCATGATTGCAGTCACCAAAAGACTTTCTTGGGATCCTCTTCCAGCACACCGTGGTGAAGAGATTGTTTTGCATACTGAAGTGTAGCAGCCCCCAATTTTCAATAGAAGAAGGTAGCTATTCTGAGAGTGAAACACTCGGAAGCAATACTTGGGATGGGGGGATTGATGTTCACTGCAATCTTGCTCATTTCAAGTGGCATACTATTACAACTTGCGTATGCACAATATGGAGGTGAAGAACTACAATTGAAACCCACAGGTGACTATCATTTCTCTCCATTTGCATTGATAGATGTAAAGACGTAGCAATCAACTTCTACCTCCACTAATAGAGAACGGAATCTGTTGAAGGTATTCACAAACGAACTGAATGGCCGGAGATGCTCCATAAAAACCTGTCAGCCATTTTTGACCATTTCATAGGATCACACCATCATTTCGACTTCGGCGTCTTTATCCAGAAACCTCTACCGAAAGTGCAACACAGACCTCAAAACGAGGAAGACTCGGACGTAGGGCTCTACCTTACAGACAACGACATCGTGTATGAAATTCCCAGGCATGGCCGGTGGCATCCAAATAGTATGTCTCCGACCTCCCATGAAGCTTATACTAAAGAGTCCAGAACTCACTCACTAACAAAGGTGATGATATGCAGGGATCAATCCTGGATGGCCTGAGCTGAAGGGAGTACACTACAAAGACGCAATCAAGGTCATCATGCACGACATGCCGGGAGTGCATGTCAACTATGGTCCCGAAAAGAGACGGAAACCAAGGGGCACAGAAATCAACCGCGTTATCCTTTACATAGACAACGATGAGAAGGTAGCTCGAGTCCCAAACGTCGGCTAATCAAAGGTGAATGAGGAGAAATGATAAGCAGCACAAATGTGTGAGGATTCAAAAGCAAGTTGTGTTTCTATTAACTATCTCCAGGATGAATCTGTTATTGACATGACAAGTGAAATGGCTTCTCAAATCGGCAAACCTGCCCATCTGTTCTACTATGAAGAATACACTCCAGTTTTAAGAATTTACAATCTTCTGGTGCTTGGAACTACATTATCTATATATATAATAGGCGTCAATGTCTGTCCGTCCGCCGCTCCCGATCACGTGACCTTTAGAATTGCCATTTGAATCAAATGTCACATGTGCCTTTTGAATTGAATGTGAAATTTGAAAGAATCCTCATATGTGCCCTTTGGGAGAATCCTTTATAGAGCCCGTTGGAGGAATCCTTTACATCCTTTACAGTGCCCTTTGGAGGAATCCTTTATAGTGCCCTTTTATTTAAATTTGGCTTACTGAGATTTAAAATTGTATAATATATCAAAAATAGAAAAATAAAACCATAATTTCTAACAAATTGAAACTACACAATATACTACCTCGGGTACATAAAATAAATGATAGTTATCTAAAGACAATAACACGTAAAAGAAATAAATAATGGGTATTTAAAGTGAATAATAGGTATATATAGTACATAATGCATTTATAATGGGTAGATTTTATTTTTGCATTTACATATGTTTATTTAACTTGGGATTGCGCCGGTCAGTTGATGACAATAGAGAATGTACTTGATTCGATTTAGATTCGATTTGAGCTTATAGGTTTTAAAATACAAAACATACAAACGTAAATTTAACACACCACTCTCCGCTGTACCCGTCGGGACGATGGGTACAAACCCTAGTTTGTATATATCTACCTATATAATAGGTGATAGTTTGTCCGTCCGCCGCTTCCCGGTCACGTGACCTTTGGAATTGCCATTCGAATCAAATGTGCCTTTTGAATTGAATGTCAATTTTGAAAGAATCCTCCATATGTGCCCTTTGGAGGAATCCTTTATAGTGCCCTTTTGTTCAAATTTGGCTTATTGAGTTTTGAAATTGTATTATGTATCAAAAATAGAAAAATAAAACCATAATTTCCAACATATTGAAACTACACAGTATACTACCTCGGGTACATAAAATAAATGAGAGTTATCTAAAGACAATAACACGTAAAAGAAATAAATAATGGGTATTTAAAGTGAATAGTAGGTATATATAGTACATAATGCATATATAATGGGTAAATTTTATTTTTGCATTTACATATGTTTATTTAACTTGGGATTGCCCCGGTCAGTTGATGACAACGGGGAATGTACTTGATTCGATTTAGATTCGATTTAGATTCGATTTAGATTCGATTTTAGCTTATAGGTTTTAAAATACAAAACATACAATCGTAAATTTAACACACCACCCTCGACTCCCTGTCGGGACGACGGGTATCAACCCTAGTAAATTATAATTAAACATGGTGTATTATATTTTAGGATAATTTGTATGGTGCTTATAGTTTTTTCAGTTTTTTTAATTAAGTTTACTAATATTTTTAAAAAATAGATCAATATTTATCATTCCATTACGATTATCAATATATTATGAAATTATCTCATAATTTTCAAAAAATATCTTAAAGTAATTTTAAAAATTTATAAGTATTTTGAACCCTTGCTTTCCATCATAACTATTTTGTTATAATTTTTTTACAATGTATAAATATGCCAACATTGTATGTGTTTGTTTTTATTATATGAAAAATTTCATGAGAACAAAAAAATTTCAAGATTATGTGTAAAAAATAACATCTTATACAAGTTTGGACTTTAAAAATATCAAATATTGAAATAGCCATGAGATATCATGAAATGTATATAGCTAATTTTGAATTAGATAAATCAACCGAATTTGGTAAATTAAAGAGGTAAAGAAACTTGTGGATTTAAAAATAATGAATTTTAGAGAATACATTAATTATTAGAGAATACATACATTAAATGATTTTTTTTGGAAAGATACATTAGAAATAAAAAAGCAAGAAATCTTAATAATTTTAATAAACAATTGTAACTAATTTTTTAATGAAAATTATATTTATGCAAACTTTTCATATTACTTTATCACTTTAAAGAACAATGTCAAATTAAAAAAAATGTGGGAAATTGCTCTACATGAGAATGATATTTTCAATGAAAAGTTATGTGAAATTCTTCTCATTTCAGTTTTATATTTATTTTGATGTTGTAGGTACTAAATAACAATAGGTAGTATACCACATAAATCAAGTATTATTTCTAAAACAAAAAATAGGAATAGAATGAGAAATTTAGAAAAAAATTAGTGCAACAAATATTCAAATGACGTTGCGATAGAACTAAAAACAATATGTAAGATTTTATTATTTCATAGAAATGACAATAAAAAAATTTCAACCATTTATATTCTTTCTTAATTTTCACAAGCATGCGAGTGAAGTTTATTGAAATTTAAGGTACGTTAATGACAATTGTAGAAGGTCCAACATTTCTAATAGATACAAACATGACAATAAGTGTTAACATTAATACAATGTCATCATGTCATTTTTATGAATTTGATTTCTTGTCCTTTCTGCATAACATATAAGATAGCAATATGCCCATTTCATCCTAATTTTATTCAATAACAATATATTGTGAAAGATTATATTGCCTAGATTTGAAAGCTAAATTCAAAGTCCAAGAATGACCTTATGAAAATCCTCACCATAATATGCATACATTTATCTTCAATAACCACATCAAAAGGCCGTTTTTAAGAATCATTGTCTTTTGAAAAATACAATTGAAAAAACATATTTTTTTTCTATATGTTTGTAACTTTGTACACTCTAGTTATGCAACATTCGAAATCATCTTTACGTAAAGAATATATAAACTGTATAAAATATAAAAATTTAAGTACATGCTAAAATATAAATTATGAAATAAAAAATTTTAAGAAATAAAATAAGATACCTTTATCATTCAATCTCATAAACTGATTTTATTGGCCGACTTCTATTAAAATTATATATATATATATATATATATACATGGCATAATAAATGTTTTATAACATGATTTTAACTTTTATATTCTTTTGTCGAAAAGCAAGAAATACAATGAATGTTCAAATCATTCTTCCTAAGTTATATAGCGCTATAACAATAATGAAAAATATACTAGTAAAGACAATGCTTAATTGGAATGTGCTACATGTCTTTTATACTCTGAAAGACATAAAATACTAACTTATCTTTCGCATAATGCCATACAATTATTCTTATAAAATACAATTTTGAAAAAAAAAATTCAACCTGACGTTAGTGTATTGTAAATTCCTATTTGGTTGATTGTTCTTATGTACAACAATTCTTGTGAAAATTTATATAACGTGATAAAATTTATATAATGTGATCCTATGTAACATTGATAGTACTTTACAACATGGTTTTTATTTTGTTTAATTTTATGCAATTTATGTAAATACTATATACTATGTACATACATCATCAAGAGTAACGTCAAAGACATTAGAGAAATAACATAAATTTTATTCCAAAATTCATAATCCGGACAAATAGAACATGAATGAAGATAATTTGCCACACAAGAAGCACAAATTCCTCCTACTCTAATCTTTTTTCTCAATTTTGTTTGGATTATATTGAGTGTAAAATTAAGAACAAATATTTGCCAAGAACTTTTACACAAATATCTTTAAATTTTAAATATCAAAATTTGATGGAATGAATTTGACTCTCATGCAAATCTTGTTTTTTTAATAAATTATAAATTAAGTTACTTCATCGTCCACATGAATAAATTGAAATATATCTTGGTATGTTTTGACACTCTATGTTATGCACATTATGATTGACTTTTACATGATAGTCATAAATTTAGAAATGAGTAGGAATTCTTTCAAAAATTTGTTAAAAATATTAATACATTTGTTTTTAAGCATATATTTATAAATTTCATGGTTGCAATAGTGAAGTGATCATTCTTTAAGAAAGTTTTAATTGAAACATGGTTGAAAGACAAAGAAGATGACTCATTGGTAAAAATATCAATAATTTTCCTTTAAAATTATGATATTGTCATTGAATACATGCATGATTTCATAAAATTTTCATCTTTCAGTTTCATTTTATAATCTGCAAGATATACACCTTCGTAAATGCTGTAGTCTAAATTCCAATTATTATCACTTTAATGGTTTTTAGTAAAATTTCTTACTATCCAACAACATGCTCTAATTCTTCTCAAACATTAGAAAAATAAATATAACTATTCTCTGAGATATCATCCACTATATGCTATAAGACTAAAAGCATATGGAGTAAAAAATGATGTGATTAAAACCATAACATTGGCCTTATTGTAAGACCTACTATAAAATATTTTGAAAAAAATCAATTCAAAAATACTTTTAAAATACAAAATGTCATTTAAATTCACAAAACATATGTATATGAACACCGTTTGACCAAATAGCATTAATAACTGGAAACATCATAGAACACCAAAAATGCGCTAACAAGTTAGATTTATTCCAATCAAGTTATGTTGGATGCTTGTTGAACACAAAGATGTATGTAGTCCCATGTGAGTGGCCAGAAAGCCCCCCACTATTTTGTTCTTCCTTTTTTTTAGTTTTCATACAGAATTGACCAAGTTTAGGATAAAATGGTGAAGAACCCATCAATTAGAGTTTAACTCCTAATTAATAGGCCTAGTGCTAAGGTTGTGACACTAAATTTCTCTATTTTTCCCCCTCCCTACTAACATGCCGAGAAGCGCAATGAAAATGGGAAGAAAGTAAAAGATTGGAAAAAAATAAAATAAAAAGGCCTCGAAGGAAAGGGCTAAAAATTAGGAAATGGCCCAAAAATCCTGGGAAAAATCAGGAAAGTGCCTCCTAGCATGTAGAATGTTATTTTATTTTAGGATTTGACTAGTTAAATGGGAGGTTGACTGTTGGCTAAAAATGTTTAGGAAACTTAAAAAACGCTAGAAAATTTAGGTAGGGTAATTAGGGTGCTAGAAATCCAGCTGTGTGGTTGGTTTCCAAATGTTTAAGTAGGTTGCAAATCACAGGCTAGATAGCATTAGAACTAGTTGAATTAGTATTAAAAGAAATTAGGTGTGAGGCACTTTTCCGCGCACATGGCACATAAAGAGTTTAGCTAGTTAGAGCTACTACAAATTTAGGAGATAGAGGCGGTGTGTCACGCTGTAGGCGGCGAATTAATGGCTTCATACTAATTGAGTCAAAAGAGATAAGTGCAAGGCTGGTGACATGGGGAGGAAGAGAGCTGCTGGAGTGAAAGTACAACAATACGCAAGGTCGTGGGTGGCTAAGTTTGCAAATTTTTTTTTGTCAGATCGAGAAAAAAAAAACCCCCCCTGCTCTGGGGAATCTCTGGTGACACTAGGTTTTTGCATGGTTAGCGCTGGGAGACTATGAGGCTGTTTTCGATTGTGGAGTGCAAGGAGTGGATGGCAAGGAGTCAGGATTGGAGGTTTGATTGTAGAGACGGCTGGAGAGAGTGCCGTGAAATGGAGCCTGTTTGGAGTTTCGGCAATTGAAGTGTTTTTTCGTGTGTTTTTTTCACATTTGGTGAATTGCAAATGCAGAGTGAGTCGTGGAGCATGAGTCTGTAGAGGTGAGTCTGTGGAGCGTGAAGGCTGAAGAGTGCGACAGAAGAGGCTACGGGTTTTGAGACTACAGAGTGTGAAGTCGGTTGGAGTGCCAGACCTATGTGAGTGCAAGTTTGCGGAGTTTTTTCTGAGATTACTGGAGAGAGTGCCGAGAAGTGGCCGCGTAGGTTTGTAGTTTTGTATCCGTTGCCGCGATTATTGCAGTTCCTGTCGGTGTATGGGTTGAGCGCGTCTATGTGTGTGTGGACATGAGCGGTGAATGTGGACGCGAGCCGTAAAGTTGCCTTGGGGTTTCGTGGACCGTGGTAGCCCTCGGAGTTCCATTTTCGTGCGGGAGCTCCCGACGATTACCTTCTCTATCGCCTCGCGCTCGAGCAAAGTGTATGGAACATTGTTCCTAGTGTGGCCAAGGTTCAATGATTGCGAGCTCTCCTGCGGCGACGAGCCTCCGCAACGGGAAGGCCATGTTGTCAGGTCAGGTGTGCACGGAGGCGGCCTTGGATTGCAGCCCAACGGCGAGGGTGACGTCGATGCAGATGTGTGGTAGATCTCGACCGTGGACAGGTAGCCTGTCTGTAGACGCGGAAGAAGAGAGTTGCATTGCGAGTGGAGTTGTTTTGAAGAATCTTCAACCATTGCTCTTGTTGACACCGCGAGCCGACGCTGTCCGACGGTTTGTGCAATCAGTGTTCCGGTTCTTAAAAGCCCTCATTGCGCGCTGGCGGTCGTGACACGGTTTTGATGAGGCGGTGAAGGTTTGAGACACAGAGAAAGTAGTGGAGGAGAGTCGTTGAACAAAGTTGACCGTTTGCGAGGAGGATTAGTTGCGGAGCCAGGTGTTGGTCTGCGGCAGGTGTCCCAGGAGGAGGAGTTGATCAAGGCTGGAGTGCGACTTCAATATGGTGGAAGAGTTTGGAGCCGTGGAGGCGGAGAATGCGGCGAAGGCAATCAGTGAGCTGTTGAAGGAAGTGGATGAGAAGAGAGACAAACGACAAGGGCGAGCTAGCCATCTAGTGCGGGCCGCAACTACTCCGTCAGCTTCGTTGCGGCCCCGGAGAGCGGACGATTCCGCTCTGCAGCGGCTGACCACTCTACTTCGCGTGATCGCCAGCTTTCTATCAGCCGGCTGTCGACCGACACAATTGTCTTCCATTGCGGATCTCACGCTCAGGCTCAACCTCACACGGATATGGCAACGTGAAAGCAGCTCGCATCGTTACTTTTGAGGGCGCCATTATGCACGCGTAGCGGAATGCTCCACATTTGTGTGAACCTAGGGGCGACATCGTGTTTGTGGGCTTGGATTACGAAGAAGAGGTACATAAACCTTGTGTGAGCTGTGACCTAGACTCCATGTGTGTGTGTGTGAGCTGCGACTTTGGTTCCTATGTGTGTGGACGCTGTGATCAGCTCCCTGGACATGCGTGAGATGTTTTTTTTGATGTTTTTTTCTCCATTGTGTTAAGCTCAAGATTTAAAACGAGTTAGGCTCAAAAAAGTTTGAATTTGGCCTTAGCATGTGAAAGTTATGGATGTTTGAACTTGACCTTGCCTAATGCCCTACTGTAGTAGATTTCTAAGGGCTGAAGCGTAAGTATGATGCATGCAACATCATAGTTGAGTAGGAATAAAAAAAATTAAGAAGGTTAGAGTCAAAATTTGCAATTTTAATGTGGGGTAAAGGAATTAGGAATTGTCGAATTTTGGGAAAAATTCAAATTAAAAAATTAAATAAAATAAAAAGATGGTATTTTTTTTTAACTAAAAATTAAAAAAATACATATATATATATATATAGAAATTACTTTTAGGGTTACTTAAAGTGTGCATGGTAAAAATCAATTACTTAATAAGTAAGATTAATTAACACTTCATTCCGGTGGAATAAAATATTTAGGCCTGGTAAGTAATTAATTCAAGGGATTAACTGAATTTATTTATTTAGGTAAAAATAATTAGGGTACAGTAAAAATTGGATAGTAAGAATCCGAACTCAGAAAAAATAAAAATAAAAATATTTTTTTAAAAATAATAAATTAATTAAATAAAAGATAAGTAAATACAAAATTACAATTTAAAAGTTAAGGGTCAGCACATGGCGTGGATAAGAACACAACCATAGGACCTTGTGGATTGAAGATTAATCTCTTTAGGAGGTTCATTTTTGGTTTCACATCTCAAATTCGGTATGTTTGATCTTGCCGAACCAATCCATTACATTATTGTTTTAATATATATAGATTATTAACCACAATATTTGCTTCTCTAAACCATTCTAATTGGTTAAAAACTCGTGATGGCGATTTTTATCCAAAGTTTAAAGAATTTTCATTATTCAATTATGTGTTGAATGTGAAGCAAATAATCACATCTTGTTGGGAGGTAGTTTACTTTGCTTACACAAAAATAATTACAATATATTAAAAAAAATCCACTTGTTTCAGATCCAACTTTAAATCAGTTCTAAACTTTAAAAACTTCTAACTAGTAATTTTACTAGATTTTACTTGATCTTGATTTACAAAATTTTAACTATATTTATTTTTTATCCAATCTTAATTACTTTTATTTATCTAAGTAGCTCTTAAATAGCCTTAACTAAATTTTGTTTTAACCTATATAATTTTTTATAAACTTTAAGACACTATCAATTCAAGTTGAGTATTTTTTAATCAACCTTCAACATTTTTAATCTTAATCCTAAGTTATATTTAATTCATTCTTAAAACCTATTGATTGTCCATAATTGATCTTTATATAACCTTAACCAAATTTTATCTTACTAATTATTTTGATTTACCATATTTATTTTGATTTATCTCAATTACTTTTTATTTATCCTAGTTACTTCGCTTATTTTAATCACTATAAACCAACACTAAATAAAATTTAATATAACGTCTAATTAATCTCTAATGAACTTAGAAGTAACATTTAATTAGCTTTCAATTATCTCTTGGTTCATTTTTAATTACACTTATTCTTCGATTATTAAACCTTATTGTAGGCATACTTAAAACCTAAACGTTAAAATTCACCGGGTGTAAAAAAATGGAATTAACTAGACAGGCTAATAGACTGGTGTAATTTTCTATATTAAGTGTGGCACAATAAGTTGCACTAGAATAAAATAACTCTATTTAATAGAATTTTCCAAACTAAACTTAGAGCAAAAAGAAAGAGAAAGAGAAAGAGAAAGAGTAGTCCAACAAGAGGTATAGTAGGTCTAAAAGTGGAAAAAGAAGTAAGGTTCAAAGCCTCATGTGTGGCGTTGTTCTCATTACTAGATCTTTAAATTTGAAGATTTTGCACCCATTTTAAATTTTACCTTTTTATTAACTAGACTAGTTCTCTAATCTAACTTTTCTATCAAAGGTCATATGAACATATGGATTGCACCGTTGTGTTCAAAATGCCCAATTTTGGCCAAGGGACTCACAACCTCCAGTTTTTAGCAAGCTCTTACTATTGTAGGTTGGTCGCAATCTCAACGTCACTCGTACGCACTTTTAGCTCATTCTACACATCCTTTTGAAAAATGACTTTCACCAATGATCTTAAAATGACCAAATGTATAAGAAAATATTTTCACTCCCTACACAATTGTATTAAATATACTACATCCTCTCTCTAACTCTAAATAGTGATGTACAAGGAATTAATATCATGCTTAACATGATGATAATAAATTTAGACCTTGTGTAGTGCAAAAAATTTGACACCTGGAGAAGTTTAAATCTACTAATCCACTCAACGCATGAAAAAAATGAACTAATTTCTCTACTTCAAACACAATAATCTTTTAATCCTCTTAGTCAATGTTCATGAAATTTTGTGAGCATCTTACTTAACAAGTCTTAATTTAGATCCTATGCTTGAAATTTGAAATATAAGTTTCCGTTTTGTTCTTACTCATTGCATGAACAATTTTGAAGTGTTTTTAGTATGAAATTGTCAAGGATTTTTAGGATTAAGTCCCCATGTTCCCTCCATGTACCTCCACGAAGTTGCCAAAAGCGTGCTGATGGCTTCAAATGCCTTCACCACCGCATTTGAATTAGAAGGATTAGAATGTTGAAACAAACTCTTGAGAACCGTTTTTGTAACAATGCGATGCTTGGTGCCAAATTGGCCTTTCCAATCTTTGAAAATTTTATTTTACAAAGATAAATCTAATGCAAAACTTTGACACTAAGTGAAGCTTGCTGATCCTTTAGCGCCCATAAGCCCGAAATGGGACTCTGGTGGTGCTAAAACTCAATTTGCATGAAATCCATGAGAAATTAGGTTTCGAGATATGAGGTTCAAATTTGCGCACTCATTACACGAACACTCTCCAACAATCACATCATGATTTGGATTATAGAACTCTTGGAAAAGCTAGGAATACAACACAAAATACACCAAATACACTAAAATATAGTGAATACTATGCCACATATTATGTCGTATTTCACACACATGCACATCGATTTTGGTCTTAAATTTTGATTGAACTTTGTCTTTAAGACATTCTTCATTATTTTGTGACTGTTGATCTCCCTCCTCACACACAAAACTTCTCTTTTGATTCGTATAAGGTTGGAACATTTTTGTATACAATCAAGTAGGAAAAAGCAAAAAAATCACCAATAATTGTGTATAAATGTTTTCTTCACATATGATATGTCAATGCGAAGCTATCAACCTAGTGCACATGTGAACCGTTCTAATCCACAACAATAAGAATCTATTGATGGTTAAAGTAGTACACCCTCCAAAATCCACAGTTTTCACTACCAATGTAGGGTAACTTTAAACACTATAATCTATTCCATCAGCCGTTGGATGTTGTGCAAAATTTTGCCCAAAGTTGAGGTCATGGGTTAAGTTCAATTTGGTAAGGATAGATATTAATATTAGGCATTGAATTTTCATCAAATCCGGTTCAAAGAAAAAAATCAGCAAAAATCTTGGTTTTTCAAGAAACATCCTCTGGCGGTAAAGGGTTAAATGCAAGGTAGATGAATAATTTTTTTCTTCACTTCACATTCCATATCTTCAATCCGTGCAAGAGTATGTGAATAGTACTATAGGTTAGAATCTTACGATTGGAGATTAAAGTAATGACCTTATTTCTCCTTTTTGCGCTCAATACTAAAAAGAGCAGTGAAAGTGTCTTTGATGAGAAATAGTCAAGGAATCAGAGGGGGTTAAAGGTGTAAGATTTCATTTGACATGAAATCCATTAAAAAACATATTTTCAGTTCTAAAGTTCATACTGTAGCACCATACCAAGGTTGCCATGTACATCCAGAAAAAATATTATTTAAAACAAAATATAGTTTTTTTTACACCTTAAAAGATGATTTTTTCGAAATTTAATTTTTAGCAAACAATTACTGAAAATGATCTTAAGACATAGCAAAATATCACATAAAAAATGCCATAATAAGTCACGCCTCATTACCATCGTCAAAAGCAGGATCGACATAGCTGCAAGAATTAACCTACTTGCAGAATTATGATTCAAGCCATTCTGCAAAGGGAGGGCAATATCAAAAGGGAGGGCAGCGACCATGCAAGTGGGGTAAATCCTAGACCCTAATCCTAACTACAAGCGCTGTCACATGGTCATGTTCAATACAAAGAATGTCATGCCTCTAATGAACTGGGTCAAAACTTGAATGTCAATACAAGTAGGCAGTTATTAATGTTATTAATGTTGTGGCAAAGAATGTCATGTTCAATACAAAGAATGTCATGCTTCATTGAACCTCTGCTACTTAAAAAAGGTGACAAAGATATGCAGGATCAACAAATCATACAGAATTTGCGAAGACACTGATAACTGCCTACTTGCAGAACGTTTTTTCAGGCCATTCTGTCAAAAGGAGAGGAATATCAAAGAGGAAACCGAGCACATAAACCCTGAACCCTGATCCTAAGTCCAAGCCCCTAACACGACCATGTCCAAAACGAAGGCTTAAGATACAACGAATGCCATGCTTCATTAAACCTCTGCAACTTAAAAATTTTGACAAGATATGCAGGATGATTATTCCAGCCATTCTGCCAACGGAAGAATACAAAAGAAGAGGAGACTGGCCACGAAAACCCTAAACCCTAAAACGAAACCCAACTCAACTCACAGGCTTTGCTCGTACGCCGTCCACCCGGCGTGGCGATACTCCTTGGCCGCGGCAGCAGGGTCCGCAGCCTTGATGATCCCGCGTCCCACGATGATAATGTCACTCCCTCGCTCTCCGACGACGGAGGAAGGCGTGTTGTACTGCTGGCCGAGAGCATCTCCGCCGACGCGCATCTGCACGCCCGGCGTCATGTGGATCAAGGCGGGGCTGCCGGGTCCTCCAACCCATGCAGCAGGGTTGGTGGAGATGAATCCGATGACGAACTCGGGGTGGTCCTCGGCGATCTTCGCCGCGGCTTGGGTGTACTCGCCCTTGGCCAGGGTGCCCTTGGAGCTCATCTCCGCGAGCAGCAGCAGCCCGCGGCCGCGCGGCAGCCCCGCGACCTTGAGCCCGTCCACGATGCCCGCGCCGGGCACGACGTGCGCGTTCGTGATGTCTGCCCACTCCACGATCTTGTACAGCCCGCCCTCGTACTGCATGCTCACCGTGTTGCCGATGTCCGCGAACTTGCGGTCCTCGAAGATGAGGAAGTCGTGGCGGTCGGCGATCGCGCGCAGCTTCGCGGCGAAGTCCGGGGTGAAGTCCGGGAGGATGTCGACGTGCGTCTTGAGCACGCAGATGTCGGGTCCGACGGTGTCGGCGAGCTGGAGGAGCTCGCTCGCCGTGCTCACGTCCGCAGCGACGGACAGGTTGCTCCGCTTCCGCTCCATCAGCTCGAACAGCTTCCGGCCGGTTGCGTTTTTCGAAAGTCCCGCCCTCTCCCCGAATGGGAGGCGCCGCGGCGGCGGGGGAGGAGCCGCGGAGGAGGTGGCGACGACGGGCACTGAGGTTTGATTCTCGCTCAAGAACTTCTCGACCGAGTCGGCGACCTCGCGCGTGAGCTTCCCGTGGCGCACCAGCACCTCGACGATGCGCGTGAGCTTCAAGGCGGCGTGCAAGCGCAGCCCGTGGCTGGCGAGCGTCTGTGGGCCGCCCTGCTCGCGGTCGATGAGAACAACAACGTCGGCGACCTGCAGCCCGACGGCCTTGAGCGGCTCCACGGTCTCTAAGACCGACGCCCCGCTCGTCACGAGATCCTCGATGATGAGGCACTTCTGCCCGACCGTGAAGAAGCCCTCGATGGCCTTCTTGGTGCCGTAGTCCTTGACCTCCTTGCGCCGCATCACCATAGGCACGTCGTGCTTGAGCGAGATCGCGGTGGCGATCGGCAGCGCCGTATAAGGCACCCCGCAGATCACATCCTGCTCCACCCCGGCCACCGTCGCCCACACCGAGTCCGACACCTGCTGCAGGAGCGCCGGGTACGACACGATCACGCGCAGGTCGATGTAGATGGGCGACGTGATGCCGGACTTCAGCTTGAACTCGCCAAACTTCACCGCCTCCACGCCATGCAGCGCCAGCACCAGGCTCTCCACCGCGGCGTCCTCCATCGCCGCGACACACGGCAAAGCAAGCGCGCGCGCGCGTGTGGGAATGTAGGCTTCGGCAAATGCGAGGAGGTTAAACCCTAAACCCTAAACCCCAAGAGTTAGAGGTCTGTATCGAAATTGGAGGAGGTTTGATTGTCTGTGATATTAGAGGTGGTTTTGAGGACAGGAAAGGGTGGGTTTTTCGGGAAAGCTAGGGAAATATCTCCTTTCGTAGGGAATCTTTCAAGGGTATGGAATTTTTGGACTTTGTGGAAAGTGGAACTTGTGGGCTTCGAATATGAAATTTCAACTCTAGCCATAATCTATCTGATGCATCTCATCTGATGCAGATTATCAGTGCAGGTTATCGATGTATGCTATCATCATCCCAGGTTATGAACGCCGGATATGTATCAACGTAACTTTATTTAAGGAATGAACTTTGCCGTAACTTGAACAGTCGTTCCGGAGTTGTGGTGATTGGCATGATTGTTACCGTATATTTATTTCAATAGAGGCCGCCATTAATATCTCCCACAGTAACTTACTGTCCGTTTTTCCGAAACCAACTTCTTTTCCTTCTCAACCATTCAGCTTCCAATGTACAGTGGAATGAAAATGTTCTGCTTGGAACTCAATCTTCATAACCGATAAAAATAAATGCTCACCGAAAGAACAAGTTTTTTCATTTGTGAACCTCTCAAGATTTACTAGCGCATGACTGCCCCAGTATCACTTGGGTATCACATCGATATCATCCGCAAACTGTACATCTAGTGCGTCGGTGGCAGAGTGGAATAATGCTGAAATGTGGTAGTTGAAGATTCTAGCGCCAAAGAGACTACTTTTCTTAGTTAAAAAGCGGAACGGACAGAACCGTGACACGAGTCCTCACGAATACTTGTGTACTGCCGCACCTGCAACACTGCGTCTCGCGCCACCATTATTGCACTGCCACCAGATTATTAGCTCAGCCTCACTCATCGAACAGCCGCAACGATACCAGCTTGAATCACACTCACACACACCAACTCAGTCGATACTAGAATCGATCAGTGATATCGATGCTAGAGTGTGGGACTGTACTGTAATTAGAGCACCGACGTTGTGTAAATTTAGCTGAAGGTCTTACTAGGATTCGTGTTTCATGAAGGTCTAGCTAGGATTTGTGTTTGATTGCAGGTTTGGAGGATTTTGGTTTTCGTTATGAGGCGACATCTGGAGCATTGCCGGCGGCGTCTCTGGTTGCGGAGAGTGTGCTATGGCCTCATGGTGCTCGCCGCTGTGGCCGTCTTTGGCTTCATGGGCTTTCAACCTGATCAAGGTACTAGGTTTCCTCAGCCTCTCTCACACAAGTCTAGAATGCCAGCTTTCTTTGTCTTGGGTTAGAGTTGCGGTTTGTTGAACTAAGTAGGGTTTCTGGGTGGTATTTACTTGGCTAGTAGAGTTCTGTATGTTAGGGAAGCTGTTCATTAGGGTTGCTGAGTGATCCCTGACCTTCGAATTCGTTTATGCGGGATTGATTCTCCGGTTTCCATTTCAGGTTGGCTTTACGGCTTAGGTACGCTTTGAATAAGGTCAATTGTTGAGAGCTTATGTCGAGGGAAGTGAGAAGCGGAATTGGTTGCAAGCGTTAATTGCTTTCATTTGCAGACTCACTGGAGTTGTTGTGAATCCCACCGTGTCAGTTGTATTTTCATTACCCTGGTTGGTTATTCTCCTTTGCAGGTGTTTCGTCTAATCGCTCTGTGCTCACCCTGCCGACCAGCATGAACATTTCATATTCCTGGCAACGAGGGACGAGAGTGCAAACCCCGGGGGCGCAGATAGAAGACGTGATTAGCTTTGGCACGGAAGTTCTGTTCCTGGTGTCAGTGCCCCCTACCTTCAGATTCCCCAACAAAGAAAGGCTGCGCTGCGGATTTGGGAGCGCCGAAACCAAGGCCCTGGCAATGCACCTCCAGGGCTCTCTCGCGGCAGTGGTGTGCACTCCACCGCCGCCAGATCTCGTCTGGGACACAAGCTCGGCTTCCATCAAAGACCAGGGAATCATCATCAATGGCAGCCCCGGATACCGAGCGCCTCTGCTCTGGAACGACACCAAGGTTGTGTACGAGGTGTTCTCCACGGAGAGAGACGTGGCGTTGTTTGCACATGGGCTCAACCAGACGCCGGTTGCGGAGCCTTCTGCGTCGGAGGAGCTGAAGCAGTTCAAGTGTGTGTACGCTAACCGGTTTGAAACGGCAGTTACTGCGCAGGCCAATGAAGTATTCAGGTGTGGCCACCCGCCCAAGGGCATGGTGGACGCTGTTGCTGGCAAGAAGATGGCTCTGAAGGTTCAAGGAACGACTCTTCCTTCCGTCGCGTATTACAATCCGGAAACTCAGGTCTGATCAAACCATAATCTTGTCAAGTCACCTGGAGTTTGAAGACGACACCTCCTCTTTCGACTACTGTTTCCAAATGGTTATGAGATCAATAGAAGAGCTCGGTGGTCTCTAAACTCGATTTGAAGAAGTTGTAGGCTATCTTTGAGGGCGAAGCAAGAGTGTGCACGAGATTTGCTCTGATGAATAGCACCTGCCCTTCTCTCCTTTGAGAACTAGTTGAAGCTTACTTTAAAATGCAAAAAGAGGGTGTATCTTATTCAAAATCTTTACAATACTTTCGAGTAGTTTGTTTATCTGATCACTTTCTTGTGACGTGCCTAACATTGCAGGTGCCACCAACCAAGGAAGGTCCATCGCCGAAGAAACGCGCCGCGCACCACATCTGCGCGTGCACCATGATCTACAACGTGGCGAAGTTTCTGCGCGAGTGGGTGTACTACCACAACCACCTGGGCGTGGAGAGGTTCTTCTTGTACGACAACAACAGCGAGGACAACCTGGACGCGGTTCTCGCATCTCTCGCCGCCTTCAACGTCACGAAGCGTTCCTGGCCGTTGGTGAAGACGCAGGAGGCCGCCTTCTCGCACTGCGCCTTGACAGCCAAGCCTCACTGCGAGTGGATGCTCTTCATCGACGTCGACGAGTATTTCTTCCCGAGCGAGCCCTTCTTGGCTCAGAAGAACTCCACCATTCTCGCCGCTTTCATCCAAGAAGTTGCGAAGAAGGAGGACGCAAAAGTGGGACAGATTGCGACATACTGCAACAACTATGGACCATCAGGGCTGAGAGTTTCCCCTCCCAACGGCGTCACCCAGGGGTACACATGTAGAATCAAGCGCCACAGGCGGCATAAGTCAATCGTGCTCCTGGATGCTGTCGATGAATCGCTCTGCAACCAGGTGCACCACTTCAACCTGAAGGTGCCGTATGTGAAGGAGCAGGTGAGGCCCTGGGTTGCTATCGTCAACCACTACAAGTTCCAGGTGTGGGACGAGTTCAAGACGAAGTTCCACCGCCGCGCGGCGACGTACGTCGCGGATTGGACCGAGGAGCGCAACCACGCGTCCAACGACCGCGTTCCTGGCCTCGGGACCAAGCCTGTCAAGCCGAAGGATTGGGAGTCCAGATACTGCGAAGTGCAGGATTTCAGTCTCCGGAACTACACCCGGAGAATCTTCGCGACGCCGGGCCGAGGTGGAAAGCTGCATCTTGCGTGGGAGTAGCTTCCATCATGATCATTCACGTCGCCGCATTACTTGGTGCCCTTGATCCGGTGGAAATGAGGCTCTGCTTTTGAAGGTGTTAACTCAGGTACCGTACTCCCTCTTTCAGTTGGTGTTGTGTAAGGAGTGTCTTACTTCTAAAGAGTGGCTCATTGTCCGGTTTAGTGATTTCGCTTCTCAATGACTGATGACTTGTGTTTGTATTGCAGCTCGTTTTCCACTTTGTGAGCAGCATCAGTTATTACCTTCGTGAACAAATTACATTTTTTTGGCCCCACAGAAGAATGGTGATCCGGGTCCTTGTACTATACAGTCCAGAAGAGACTGAGACCTTTCGAAAGAGTTGTATATCAGGAAAACACATGCGGGGTTTTTTCTTTGTGTGATGATGCAAATGTGTCTGGTGTTCTTTTGACAGGGTCCTGAGGCGTTCGAATCAATGGATTGGGATGCAATCACCTGGAACATTATGATTGTTGACTTATGGCTACATACTTGATCCTCTATGTTGCAGAATAAATTGGTGAAAAAGATTATGGGCTAGCCCATTGTTCACACGGTGAGAAGTTTGCTATTGTATTCAGACCGACGGTGCGTTTTGGAACACCATGATCTCTACATGTTTCACTGGATCCGAAGCATATATTTAGCTTTTGTCCAACGTTCTCATGCCTGACAAGAATTGAAGAAAGGTCATCAAATAGGCTGTCTTTTATGTGGTTCAAATTTTGATAGCGTTCGTTAATTTACATCATGTACGTTGTTAATGAAGCCTCTAGTGCAATAACCGTGCAAAGTCTCAAAGCTCCTCCCAGGTGACTCGTGAGTCTCTTGAGATGAGAAGGTTTGAACTCATGAGGGAGTTCTCTGGCATTTGGTTCTGGCGAGTTTGTTCTTAATCCGGCGGATGAAGTATAAAGGATTGACAAGGTTGAGCTTTGTTCCAGGTGCTGCTGCAGCCTTCACGTTGCTGTCAGCCGGAGCTTTCACAGGTTGCCTCCACCGCAACTTACTCGTTGGATTGTACCTGGTATTGCAATTGAAACCTTAGCCATCACAACGGCACTCAGCAATGAATAGAGTACTTTACCTTCGCCATGTTGGAGTTGCTACTGCACCAACAGTCGCATCGGCTGGTCGAGTCTCAGAACATTTCCTAGGTCTTCCCAGGTGCGACCACATTGAATCCCCTTGCGGCTTGAAAATTCTCTTGCACTGCTCCATCACCACAATCCACTTCAAAGACCTCGTCTACAATCCTTTGGAGAAGGGCGTGGAATGGGATGTGCATAGGCTTGCAGACCTTTCGGCAGATTGAGTGGGTGCTGATAAAGCGACTCTAGACACCAGGAGACATACGAGATTTATTTGTAAACTGAGGCAAAGATACCATGAGTTTTGACCTCTTCGAGTCTCTCATCTTCAAATATTAATTTCTAACTTTTTATAATCAGCTCAATTAGGAAAAAAAAAAGGTTAAGTTTTGTGGTATAATATGACTTCTATGGTTATGATAGCTACCAAAAGTACTACTAACTTTAGTTTAGAGATCACCAAGCTCTACCATTTATCTAATACCTAAGAAGAGTGAATAAATAGTTGTACTAGAATCAAAAGAAGGATAATTTAATTGTCACTTTACAAATGTCACTATTCATGTAAGTCCTATCCTAAATGTCACTGTTCATACTTCAGACAAAATGAGAAAGGCAAATATTATTCCTTACTTCCATTCAAGGCGGGATGAACAATGTAGTCAACTCTCACAAATCCAAAACTTCAATATAGCCAATCATTTGTGTACTTTTAAAAATATCACATGTCTTTTTGTAAGTGGCTTAGTAGCAATATTAAATGGTTGAATTTTGTTTGATATTGTTAAAAAATTGATATTGTGAATTAAAAACTTATTCAATAGTATTGACATGAAAATATCAATTAAATATCCATTCTAATAAAAGATTAATGTCTGTCCATCCAACGAAGCTCATCTATATTTTGAAAGATTTAATACTTTTGTTAATACTTCTACATTATATATATCTGGGCAACCCAAGTGTATAACGGATATCTAAAGTAAAGAACAAGTATCTAAAGTAAATATCCAACATACACTTTCATGAGAGGGTATTGCCTTAGGTCTGTTCGGGGCAACAAAGATCCACTACTCTACTACATATAATAAATGGCCAAGGTCTAATACCCGGTCCCATGATTCACTGATACTATGATTAAGTGGTATTATGATTCAGTGCATGGATGGCTGCACAATTAACTCCACGGTTGGCTCCAGCGTTTTAGTAGTTCACCTCGCGATTGAGTGTGCGGTTGATTGTTGTGTGGTTCATTGGGTAGATTATGATTTTTGTAGTATAATATGTTTTATAAATATATTTTACTAGTACAATAGCTTTGAAACGCTCATGGTATGAAAGCGGTTTTTTATTTGACTTGATCCCCGTTCCCCAGAACCACGTTCTCATATTCCCATCCGGAACCCGAACCGCCACGCCACATCCCTCGCCCGTCCGCCAGTCGCCCGACCACCGACCTCGACCAATCCCCGTGCGTCCAGAAGTCGTTCGAATTAGGGCAAGCTCACAACGAAGGCGGCTCTTCTCTGGACTACGATTGTTGCTGAATTGCGACCGCTTCGCACTCTCACTCGTCGCAACAGCGAGCCCAGGTCTCTCTCCCGATCCATCCTCTTCCTCTCGCTCCACCCAACCCGATTGGCACCAGCCAACCCTGTACAATGGCCGGCGACGACGTGAAGGTGGAGGTGCGCGTGGTCGACGAGGCCACTCCGTCTACGGAGGCCGAGGAGCCCTCCAAAGCCGGCGAGGAGGAGGACACCGGCGCCCAGGTCGCGCCCATCATCAAGCTCGAGGAAGTCGCCATCAGCACCGGCGAGGAGAACGAGGAAGCTCTCATCGACATGTGAGTGGCTTCCCTATTTCGGTTTTTTTGTGTGAAATTGGGTTTTGCGTGTGGATCGGTTGAATTTGCACTGGTCGATCAATGGAGATTGGAGAGGGATGTGCGTTTTTTTGTGGGTTTTATTTTAGGGATTGTATTGGGATTGGGGGAGTGATGAAGTCGTTTTGGATCTGAGTAGCGGTAGGAAATTTAGGGGATGACGACTTGCGGAATTGTATGCATTTGGTTCTTGGATTGGCACGTCTAACGTATCTGTTGTGTTTTATTGTTTGGTGACTTTTGATTTTTTAAGCGAGGTTTTAATTAGGGTGTTTGTTTGATTTTATATGGAGGGTAGTTTTCGAGAGTTTCGCTGAGTGAGAGAGGATGGTGCAGTGACTGTCTTTCTTCAGAGGAGAATCTCTCATGGCAGAAGGTTTTTTTCGTAGATGGAGTCCTACTTCAGACAGTTGGATTATTTTCTATCGATTCAATTGGAGTGATCAGATGTTATTCTCCATTTCTTATTTTGATTAAATTTCACCTGATTTGGCTCCCGGAGGAGTTTGGTGAGGTTCAGGTCAGAGGATCTCTGTGTGGTTCATCCCGGAAATCGTGGAAGTTTAGGTCGGCATACGTCTTTTTGCTGTGTGGGGCGCTGGTTGAGCTGTGAAACAGATTTTGCAAGTTCTGTCGAGAGACTTGGTCAGCGGATTTCTCAGGGAGTTTTGCTGACATTCTCTCTTCCCACTTTCTTTCAGGAAGGCGAAGCTCTACAGGTTTGACAAGGAAGCCACTCAGTGGAAGGAGAGAGGCGTTGGCCAAGTGAAGATTCTAGAGCACAAGACGACCAAGAAGGTTCGCCTGCTGATGCGCCAGAGCAGGACTCTGAAGATTTGTGCCAATCATATGGGTAAGTTCACAGACAACCAGGTTATCTTCTGCATTCTGCAAGCTGAATGCAAGATAAGGACTTGCTGCGTTAAGTCGTATATCATTTCTGTCACTTAAATACCGCCATAATGTCTGAAGGACCCTATGCTATGCATGGTTTGCAGTTACGGCGTCAACGCAATTACAAGAGCATGCTGGGAGTGACAAGACTTGGGTGTGGCACGCTCGCGATTACTCGGACGGTGAACTGAAGGAGGAGCTTTTCTGCATGCGGTTTGGAAGCGTTGAAAGTACGCGATGTTCAAGTTTTTTCTGTTTCTTTGGTGCATTTTATCTCTAAGTTGCTTGACATCTGGTTAACTGCAGCGTAGATATGTTTTTCGGTTCAAGAGTTGCTCTCGTTCGGGTTTGGAGTGTACTCGTTTTGTTCACATTCGGGTCAATTAAATTACGACGTGCGTCCCTGGAAGCGTATTCATTAGTTGTTGGATTGTTCTGCTGTGAACAGGTGCTCAGAAGTTTAAGGATGTGTACGAGGAAGCTCAAGAGAAGCAGTCAGGGAAGACGGAGGAGAAGGACGAGCAAGCTGACGAAGCCGCGGACCTGTTGGACAAGTTGAAGGTGGAGTCGAAATCGGAGGATGCGCCAGAAGCAGAGGAGAAGAAGACTGCAGTGAAGGAGGCGGCTGAGGCGAAGGAAGACTCATAATCGTAGTCGAAATTTAGAGCTGACATTGTGTTACGCGAAGGTGGCAGACGCATAACTAATGTTGTTAAAAGTATTCAAAATTACAAGCGTTTTGGTAGGTTAGATGCTATTTACTCACTGAGGATGATTAGGCTTAAGTGAGAGATAAATGAACTTCGAATGAAACACAGATGTTGGCAACGCCTGCAAATGATTTGAAGGTCTTTATGATCCATTCGTGGGGAAGTGGCGTGTCAATATCAACACATTTTACCACGGCGAGAAATTTTAGTGCTCTGACATTGACATGGATACATCAAGTGTTACGACCAGGTCATGGACTCATGGTATCTTTGGAGGTTGGGTTGAGCGATTATTAACATAAGGTAGTTACTTTGGCTCCTTTAACCCTTTAAGAACGACACATGTGACCAGGTTTAGGAGATGCCATGAGTGGGTACATTTCATCGTGACTCTATATTGTGGGTACATTTCATCATGTTTATAGTAACTAGTCATTCTCTGATGCATGTCTATAGTTTGCTTATCATACTCCGATGCGCATCCTCACCAAATTTGTTGCAAGTGCAGGGATCCAAGGAACTTAATTTATGGTATGGATTAGACAGAGATGAAGTGTTTGTCCACCAGTTCGCAAATTAGTCCAAAAGTGACCACCTATGAGCTCCTTAACCCCTAAAGGACCGGGCTTTGTGCTTCACCAAAACAACCCCATTGCATAAAATCAATGGATATATGTTCTAACTTGTGTGAAGTCATTGCATGCCAAAAATCACAATCAATGGAGGTGTTTACAATAAGAAAAATGGACTTGCAATGACTAGGGGTATAGAAAGTGGCTCTTCACTCTAGAAAGCAATTTTATTTTTTAAATAGTGAAATAAGTACTGGATCTAATATCCAAACCGTGAATAGAATCATTAAGTCATATTCTAACAATAGAATCCAATTTTTTGTGGAAAAAAATAAAATCCTTAATTTCTATGCGTTTTTAGGTGAAAACAATGAAGGTAGCCAAAAACTTTCCTTCACTACTACCCGCCTTTAAAAAGTGCAATCGTCAACTCTACAGTAGCCCTATTCATCTCTATAGTACATGGCCAAGCTACAAATAGAGTCGAGCTTTTTATGTTTGAAGCACCATAACTTTTTCCCTATAAGTCCAAAAAAGAAAGAAAAAATTCCCTACAAAAATGACCCATATTTCTTATAGCAGTACAAATTTCAAGAAATTATCTTCAAAAATGGATTTTTTGGAACCTGCCCAAAATCGATTTGTCCCCCTTAGGGACAGATGGCCCTTTAGGGGTTAAATGGTTGGAGCCTAGTGGAGGGGCTTTGTCTTTTACACAACATATTGTCAATATAATTATGGAATGCTATGAATTATGGTTTTTTTCACTATGGCTCTTAGTGTTGGATTAAATATTGGAGGTATGAATGTAGACAAGCTTAAAGGGATATTTAACCCCTAAAGTTCCTTGACAATTTTCCTCAAAAACTATAAGTGGTACTAACTTTCAAACCACAAATCCAAAAAATAAAATAAAAATATGTCCACGAAGCTCTTATCAAAGGCAATGTAGCATAAAAATTTCAGAGAAAATTAATTTTTTTCGAATTTTAGGAACCTGCCCAAAAATCAAGGAATCCCCCCGAAGGAGACTCTGGTCCTTTAGGGGTTAAAATGGAGCATCAACAAAATCCAAATCCTAACATCTATGCATTGGATTAAGTTTGGCACTAAAATCTACAATTCCACTTCATGGGAATCGTTGTAGCTCGCCAATGCAACACTGATTTTTGTGGCAAAGGTCTCAATAGATGCCTACCTTCCTCTACCTCTATGTCCTTGTTGAAATCTTGCATGGAGGTGGCACGTAGTGTTTTCTATCGAGATTATTGAGCCAAATTGACCCAAAAATGGTCTTTAGGCTTTAAAGGGTTAAGTACTCTAGTTGGAGGTTTTGAGGAAGTGGATTTTGATATACTATAGTTATCCCTAATATTAAGCATTATTTGATTTGCTCCTTTCTATACCCTTTTTAGATTTCAAGGAGGACATGTAACCTATCTTCACATAATTTATGCACTGACCAATGAATTTATAAGTGATTTACCATTTCTATATGTATTTATAGCAAGCAAGGTCCACGACCTTGGATGTGACAGCAAGACGGACAATCTTGCGAGTTCGTGAGGCAAAAGATTTACATGTGTTATTCTTGGAAGGTTGTGATGGGAAATTGTGAAAGGATCACACGTGTAACTGCGCACCTTGCCACTTGTCGCACATTGATGGCATGGTACATCGCAGATCTTCTAAATTTTTTGCTGGATTACGGTGTCGCTTGTGTGGTAGTGCCAAACGGGCAGCCTCAATGGTCATTTGTAACTTGTGTTCTACGGGGTGGCATCTAGAATGTCTAACTCAACCTCATTTTAGAGGTCCCAGTGGGTCAATGGTTGTGTCCACACTGTTTTGCACGTTGTGAGTCTACGTAGACAAGGTCTAGCCATTAAAAAGTGTTGGAGGCAATTAACGATGGAGCTTCCATTGCACCCGACCTATCCTTTGTCTATACGGTCTACTAGTGTCCTTTTTGTAGATCAAATTGATTTTTCTAGACTTGGAAGGTTTTCATGATTGGTCGTTCTTCCAGTTTACGTTAATTGTGTGGTTTGCCGATGTAAAAGGAGCTTCAGCATGCGCAAATGGAACAAGTAAAGGGCTCATTGTAGACCAATTACTAAATGTTGTGGTTTGGATATTTATTTCCTTTCCCCTAGCCTAGGTTGCTAAGTGATATTTCCTTTCCCCTAGCCTAGGTGGATAGTTTCTTTTGTAAACTATTATTTTTGTTGTTTACGGAGGCAACAATAATGGTTTGGTCATCTTTACTCCAAATTTGTCTCTATTTGTATGTTGTCACCTATTGATACGATGTTATCTTTGCGCAATGTGTTTGTGCACGACACTTTGTTCAATAACTCTTTCTACAGTTCACGAGCTAGGACCATAACTTTGGTGTATCACAGACATCATATTAGATACATACACAGTTCTATACAAAGTAGGTTACAAAAAGAAAGGAAGTTGAAGTGTCACAAAGACATCTTCTTATAGTTGAAGTGGTCACCTTGTGGAAAAAGATACTTTAGGAGGATGTGGTCCTAACCTGTGTCTATTTCAAAAACACAAGCAAACCACTAGATGGGAGGTTTGTGAGGATACAACAGGTGTCTACAGACCACATCGACTTGCTATTGTTGTCACCTTAAGTATACTCATGCTAAAACAAACACACCAACAACTTTCAAAGATTATCTTGTTAACACAACTTCAAGTAAGGAACCTGAAAGCTAGTCGTCGCCATAATTGCTTGCAATTTAACGTAGGCACTAAATGATCACTCCAGTGCTTAGTGTATGCACCTAAGCCTTTCTTGACCAGCTCCTTGTGCACCAATGTAACTGTATTGCAATTGTGTTATCGTTGCATTATCTAGAGAATTCTGAAAACAAGATGAGTCCAGCTTCGGCGTCGGCACTAACTTATCAGCCCCTTGCTTAGTGCATGGATCTAAACATTCATGACCAGCTTCTTGTGCACCAATGTGACTACACTACAATTGTGTCCTCGTCACGGTACCTAGAGAACTCTGAGATTAGTATGTGTCCAGCCTCCGCTTGTATTGTGTCGTGCCAATAGAAATGATTCCGAGTAGTTTGTCTCTTTTGTGGCAAATATTAGTGTTTATTTAGACGTCGCCGTCCATTTGTCAATCTAGTCACCATGTGGCAAGGTTGTTCCAATGGGAAGTCCGTTTGGGAGCTCTTATAACTTAGACAATTTTTTATAAAACTTTTAAAACCTCTTTTACCACTAGTCGCCAGGATTCTGGCCTGGTCGCTACCCCGCCGCTGAACGGTCGGCATAGTCAGGGCCCGGTCGCCACCCGATCAGTGCGCAATTGCCCGGTGACCACCTCGGTCAATGTCCGATTGCCTAGCGACCGGTTGGACGCCGCCTCGGTCGTTGGGCAACCAGGTAGCGACTAGGGGTAAATTTGGCAACTGCCAATTTATTTGCGTCCAGACCTGGGATGGAGGCGTCCGGGGACTTGGATTTTGGATGTATGTGACAACCGTGCCATGTGGTGGCTGGTGGTTAGCTAATCGAGGTTGTATCAAAATTGTCATACTGTCTAGTGTCCATCCTTCCGAAGGGACTTGATCACCTTTTTGTCTATTCTCTTAATAGCCATCGATAGGATTAGGTAGCTGCAGTCATTTTTCAGCTAGTATGCATTACAATTGCTTGCATGTGCTCTATTCCTTATGGAATGAGGAGTCATCTATATAGACTAGTAGAATAAAGAGATTTGGTATACCACATCTTCCAAGACCATAGTATTGGGTTTAAGATTTAGGGTTTAGGTTTAAATTAAAAATTCCTTTACTTGTAGAGCTCATTGACATGTTCATCTTAAACTAATTTTTTGTTCATTGTCATCACTTGTCTATTCATTGGAGGAATATATCCCTCCATGGCGGTCTTCCACAACATTTGCACTTTGAGATTTAGTTTGGATCGAGTGATCTATCCATGACAATCTGTCCAACATGGTGATCTGAAGTTCCTTTTTCTTGTAGAATTTCACTTAGAAGATTTTGGCAATATTTGCCAACCATACTAATACAAAGATTGATGTTATGATGCCAGCGCTCTCAAACTGCCGCTCTATGCAATCCTGACGCCCTTAGAAAATGGATGATGATATAAGACAACCAAATATAGGGACTACTTTCCAACCTCGGGGGGTGAAGTCATCGGGCGGATTAGCAAACTATGAGCGAAAAAATGATAGGGTATTTTTTATTCATTTGGGCTAAAAATTATAAAAGAGTTTAGAGTACTATAGGGTATAGAATATGGCATTGGATGTCTTTAAAGTACTATAGGGTATGGAATAATAGGCCCCATTAGAAAATACAGTAGTACTAAAATAGCCCCCTTTATATTAAATTCTTTGGCCAAATGTCTGAAATTGCTTATTGTACTATAGGAAATATACTTCTTAGTTCATGTAAGACTCTCGGATTCCTACAGTGACTTAACTACTCTTACAACTAAGTGTTATACATTGTACATGGATACAGAATTTAGGGTCTGACTATTGTAAGTTAATACGGAGTATGATTTAATATTACAGAATACAAGATTGTGCAGATCTCGTTTAGGGTACTCAGTGATGGTTTACTGCGCTTAGGGGTCAGTTCAATCTGGCTCAGTGATGGGGTTTTCGGCTTAGGGGTCAGGGCAATCTGGCTCAACTCGGCTTAGGGGTCAGTTCACTTGAAGCTGACCGTTGCGTCTGAGTTTGCAAGGAAGAGGTTTAGGGTTTGTTCAATTGGTCGGGACTGGGTGCAATCTCCCGACGTGTGCAAGAATCCGGCCATGGCGTGTGTAAGGACCTGAGTTTGTTGTCGACGAGGTGGAGGGTTTGTGCAAGGACCTCAGTTTGCTGGATACGGGGTTTACGTTTTGTGCGCCTGTTCAGTTTCGGGTGTCCCACAGCAGCCCTCGTTACGGTTTGGGGCGGATCTGTGTTGTGTGTGTAGGGTTTACGATTTGTGCAATCAATTTCGTTGTTTGGCTACGGGTTTGTGCAATCAATTTTGTTGTTTGGCTACGGTTGGTTCGTTAGGAGCATCCCCAAGCAGCCCTCGTTACGTTTTGTTGCAAATCCGTCACGGTTTGGTGCAGATCTGTGTTTTCGTTGTAGGCTTCACGACTTCAGGGTTTGGGGCATTGTTTTTTCTGTGTCTTTTTCTTGCGTGACAGCGTCACATGGTGCCTGGGGTCGCTGCGATCATCTTGGCACCTACTGCTTTGAGGTATTGCTAGTCTCTGAATTGGGCAACGTAGGGTTTTGTATTGCGGTTGTCTTGTGGTCTTCAGGCTCTTGTTAATTTGTGGTTTACCTTTCAGGGTTTAGGGTGCGTTGCTCTTGCGTTCTGGATCCAGATGTGCTGCGTGGTGTAATGACAGATTCGATTTGTTGAACGCAGGGTTTAGGGGCGTGGATGATGGCGCTCAATTACAAGATCAGACTGTACTCTGTGGAGGATGATGTGGGGCGGCCGGAGCTACTCAGTCCGTTTTTTTGCAACTCTAGCGATACTTATGCGGATTTGCGCACGCGCTTGGAGAACGGGGAATGCGTGGAGTGGCCTTTCCTTTTTTGGGACTTAGATGATGCATGCCGAATACCAAAGCGGTTCGAGGCCATGAACCCGGTTAAAGAACGCGTTTATGTAATTCCGTCGGTGGAGGGCGACGCCGGACGTCGCAAGCGGTGTCGTGTTGGGGACCAGACCGACACGAGGATCAGTGACTTGGCAGCGGAGCAGCCAGGGCAACTTACGGGTTTGGGAGGTGTCCAACCGTGTGGCACGGATGTCTTGCACGCCGGTGCTGCACGGACGTTGGAGGAAGCAGGAGCTGCCGGTTTAGGGCATCCCACTGAAGTTCCGGAATTTCCTGAAGACAACGAGGCTGAGCCACAGCCGACATTGTCACCTACTGATGTGCTCGAGGAGACCCTGCTACAATCCACGCTGTTAGCCACTGATGTGCTTGAGAATTACAAGCAGGGTGCAGAAAAGCTGAGAAGGGAGCTGGAGTCACTTGATTTTGCAGATCACAAGTGGGACCTAAAAACTTACGATCACTGTGGCTTGGCTGTTGTGAAGATATATTGCGGGGAGTGTAAGAGAGAAATTGGGGGTACGGGCCGTGATCACTCCTAGATTGCAGTGCAAAACCTATTTGCAAATTTCAAGAAGAGTCATTTACATTCAGCTCTCCACATCAAGCAATGGTGCAGGAAGAGGGGTTTAGTGTAGAGCGACCACCCAAAGGAGGGCAAGTCCAGCAAACCCATCATTTTGACACCAACAGATCACCGGCGACTCGTGGAGGAAGGCGTTAGCATTCTTCAAAGTGTGAATGACTTGATCTCCTCAAATGATCCTCCGTTTGTAATAGTCGGAGATGTGGGTGTTCCCCAGTTGAAGTCCTTTTGGTTCAAGGTGCGCTGCAAGCTCGATGGAGAACTACTGCTCCTGTGCCCGCAGAAGGGGAACCTTAGACAGAACTTAGAGAATCACGTCCATGGCCTGGTTCATACGAAGTGCTGTGAAGACTTGGCTGCGGCAAGCAGTTCGTCGAAGAGTTCATGTGCAGTCAGCTCCGGAAAACGGGGGAGACCCACCGCAAGGTCGAGGTCGACCACCGGCAATCAACGCGACCTCCATTTTTGGTTCAACAGTTCAGGCGGTGTAGGTTCCGAAGCAGTAGGAGAACCCCCGTTAGGTATGCACTCCGACTCTATTTTGTCGTTGCTGTGTTGGGGATTTAGGAAGAAAATCGTTGAGTACGCTGGGAAGTCCTATAGAGTCGAGTCGTTGCAGAATGATTCAAAGATTGGATCGGTGTGGATGGCGGAGCCAAGCACAACTGCCGATTTTGTATTTCGAGGTCAACTTGTTCTTATAAGAGGGTGCTTCCGGCATGTACAGTGTAAACGGTTGTGTGCCACGGAAGAACCCTTTACGAATTTCATTTGTTCCAATTGCATGGAAATTGAGCAAGCCAATGATTTCAGACTTAGGGTACAAAGGGAAGGTCGTGCTCTTGTCAAGCGTGGTCGCAGGGATATACAACAAGGAAGAAGGATAGGCTATCTACAGATCACTGAACTGGCCTCACAGCCAAGGACGTTAGGCAGGAAATACCGTGATGAAAAGGCTAGGCACTGGCGCATGAAGTCTAGGGTCGCGCAATTGAAAGTAAGTCAGCGTGGTTTGAAACTTAGTGCTGTAGAAAATTTTAATAGAAAAGATGTTCTCTCTTTTTGTAACAACATACTGGTGGCTCATAGAACTAACGCCTTCGGGGGAAAGCCAGCTTTGTGGGACTTCCTCAGGGACGTTGCCACAAACTTAAATCGTGTGAGGCAGGGTCACAGATTCTCCAAAAATTCAAAGTCATTTGCTCAAGCTATGAGGATATATGGTGGTAGGCGAATGTGTGATTTGTTTACCTTGAATTTTGGTGGGCCGTCCTATGATTGTACTAAACGGGAAAATAAGAAAGGGGTTCAATTCATTGCTGGGGAGCATTCTGCGTTGTTTGCTGCTGTGGCTGACATTTACAGGGAGGCCAAAGCGAATCACGGAGTAGAAGGACCTGTTCCTGTCATCTTGGCGGAGGACGAGACAAAAGTCAAGGCTCGTATATCTTGGGACTCTCGGTCTGATGGACTGGTGGGCTTTTGTGGAGTGAAGGAGAATCATCGATGCGTATCCACCTTCAGGCCTCACGTAGGGAATGGTGAGAGTGGGTATGCAGCCATAGTAGATTCTTTCCGTCAGAATGACAAGGGGAGTTTTGCTCGTGTCATCATGGTGAATCCTTTGCATGCTTTGTTGCCACGACTTGTACTTGTTGTGTCTAGCACTTGCAACCGTTTCAATTCCGACTGGGTCCGTAATCAGTGGAATACTATTGACACGCTCTGGCAAGACAGTTGTGGGCCTGTTCTCGGACCGATTGTGGGGCATTCTTCCGATGGGGATTCTAGGAGGAGGCAGCTCATGGTCCATGACTACTGTAGCAAGGCGGGGTTCAGGTATGAAATCCCGTGGGAAGGCTGGTCCTTATCTTGTGAATGGCTTGGCGAGAATAAAGTGAGACGCTTGCATGATCAGGATTTTATTCACAACGGAAAGAAATTAATCAACCCCCTTGACAGCGTTGTAAAGAACCTGCAGCTAGGAGCTGATGTCTGTTACTTAGATCACCTTGGTCAGGTTTATCAGAGGTTTGATATTGATCAGCATGGTCTCAGAAAGGAAGATGTGGAGCGCACAGATAGACAGAATTGGGCAAGTGCACAACGAATTTGTGCGAAGAAGGCCATAACTTGTTTGTAGGAACTGCGAACTACAAGGGACGCACATCATGAGAGAACTTTGGGGACCGAGCTGTATCTGTCTATTTGTGCTGACTATATTGACATCTTCCTTTCCATGTCCTTGACTTTGAGGGAGAGAGTGGTGCTTGCTGGCAAAGTGTCATTCTTTTTCAAGATTTGGAAGTTGTGGTTTAGCCATGGTGACCACGGTGTAGGAGGAAATACAAAGAATCTAACGTTGCAAGAATGCTTCGTAAGCAACCAGTGCTACCTTGACGTGCAGCTCTCGTGCCATTTCGTGGTCTTACTCATAAGGTATTTTCGTGATGCATTTTCTCACTTGCCGGTTCCACTGCACCTCACAAGATCTGATTCATGTGAAATTTTTTTTAGCAAGGTGGGGGGAATGCAAGGTATGGAGAGAGCGTACGATTTCCAGGAGCTTGTGGGTTGTGCTAACACGGTGAACCACCTGGCTGCGATTGAGTACGGATCTAATGGACTGCAATTTGGTAGAGCGCATAACAAGCAGAAAAACATGTGGGCGGACTTGCATCCTCTAGAACGTGGGCAGGCACCTGCAGATTTGGGAGATTATAACGCCCTTGCCACAGATGAGGACTTCGTGGCGGCATTGAAGGAAGGTCTGAAGGCAGCCCAATCCCAGTTGAAGGCGCTAAATATGGCTCCATCGACTTATGCTAGAAGGAAACAATGGTTCTTACAGCCTTGGACGGTGGAGGGGTCGGATCCGAAGCACTAGGCATACGTACCGCCCGAAAAGCCAGTCCCCGGCGAAGATGGCGACGGAGAGGTCATGAGGGACTTCCTTACTGTGCAGGAAGAGGGAGACACTGTGGAGCATGACGGTGAACCCTTAGCCCCGGACGAGAGTGCGTTGGACGCTGAGAGTGCCAACCTTGATGCCGACAGGACTACTGCTGACGCATCCTTGGAGAGTGCGGAACACGTTTTGAGTGTTGCCGAAGAAGAGTGCCGGGATGCAATCTCGCAAATGCTGGATTCAGCTGAGCCCAGCCCACGAGTGGAGCTAACTTCTCGGAACCCTGTACAGAAAATAGAGCCGCTGGTGCATTACAATGGCAGGGCCATTTACAAATCAACGTTGGTGGGCGAATTGAACGGGAATCCCTTCCTGTCGAAGGACCGCTTGACTCGCATCAAGAACTCTGTCTACTTCAACAACGCTGAGGATTATCTTGCTACCGCTAATTCGACCACGACCGCTTTCTTGGGCCTTGGAACTGACTGCGGAGTGCTATTTATGCAATCTCCCACTCTAGGCTAGAGTTCTGCAGTGAGATCCGCGCAAAAGAGGAACCGCTGTAGTGCTCAAGTGGGACGCCCGGCTGCTGTGACCACTGGCCCTGACATTGGCACTTGGTGGCTCGGCAGGGTGCAGAAAATGCGGAGGAGGGTTGAACGAACGTGGGGATTGTGTAGGAACCCAGTCGACCTCATGGCTCACACGCCTACAGGTAAGAAGGTAGGTTCTTCCCCGTCCATTCAAATAATGCTCACTTGGTTCAAATCAGTGCCAGGGAGGAACAAGTACAAGTACGACGTGACGGACACCCAATGGATTGACATTGAGAGCGTGATTTGCACCATTGCACTGTCATTCAATTCGAATACCAGCATTTATACCCTACGAGAGGCTGATCGGCAGGTGCTAGACGAATTTGTGTCACAAAATACTTGAGCACTGCAGGTGGTCCAAGTAGCTGTACCTTGAGCATCCCAGTCTCGCAGTTAGCTCTTATTTGTTGTCTAACATGGGAGTTTTGCAACTAGAGCAGCCCTCGCATTTGAAACAAGCAACCTTCGAAGCTCCTGGTTATGTGTGTGAGGAGAGCTGGCGGAGATACTCGCTCAAGAGCAGGTGAATTCCATCTTGATTGCTGTAGTTTAGGGCATGAACTCCTCCGAGACGAGTAATGATGTTCGACTTGCTGCTACGCACGCTCTATATAATGCCCTAGACTTTGCTCAAACTAACTTAGAGAATGATATGGAGCGCAACTATATTATGAGGGTGGTTTGTGAGACCAACCTCTCACCAGATGTCTGAGTTTGTCGTTGCTGCCTTCGAATGTCTAGTCTCCATTGGCTGCACTTATTATGATAAACTTGCCCCATACATGCAAGAACTATTTTCTCACTTCGAAAGTAGTGCAGGAAGATGAAGAGCCAGTCGCACTTCCAGCGATCGAGTTTTGGAGCTCTATTTGCAATGAGGAGATCGAGATTCAGGAAGACTACCAAGGTGATTTCTCTGGACCTGTAAATTTTTGAAACTCGCTTGTGAACCGTGATCACATCGGTGAAATTTTTAGGGGCTGCTTATTAGCACTTGGCTGTGAAGTCCCCTAATACTAATTGTCTTCGATTCAGAGGTGCCTTACTTTCACTTCATGAAACAGGCGTTGCCTGCCCTCGTTCTGATGTTGCTGGAAACGTTGACGAAGCAGGAGGAAGATCAAGATCTAGACGAAGGGGCCTGGAATTTGTCTATGGCTGGTGGGACTTGTCTGGGCTTGGTGGCTCGTGCTGTTGGAGATGACGTTGTGCCTCTTGTCACGCCCTTCGTTCAGGAGAACATTTCAAAGGGTGACTGGATATTTCGAGAGGCTACCTACGCTTTTGGATCCATTTTGGAGGGACCTTCGCTGGACAAGCTAAGTACTCTTGTACATGATGCTCTCCCCTTCATGTTGCAAGCAATGAAAGATGAGAACAACCATGTGAAGGATACTACAGCGTGGACCCTAGGAAGGATCTTTAAGTTCCTACATGGACCTTCTCTCGAGGCTCCAGTTATTACTCAATCCAATGCGTGTTCTTGCTTTTACATGAGCTAACCTTTCCATTCTCCGTTTTGCAGCTAAGTTGCAAGCCAAAGCGACCCTCTGGAAGCCACGCAGGTCCATGGCGGCTGCGGCGCCTGGGCCTCTTCTTCGTCAGCCTGTTCGCCGAGAAGAACTACGTCCAAGCTGGAGCGGTACTTGGAAATGTTTCGCCGGACTTTGAAGAGTATCAGGTATGTACACATTATGTCGCCATGCTGGAACTTGGAATGCATTTCGTTTTAGCATAGTTGGTGTACATTTCCATTGATGCAAGTGTGTTTGTTGCAATGCAGGTGCAGGGGATTTTGAGCACCGGTTACAGTTGTGTAGGTTAGCCTTAGTTTTGTTCATGGACCCATAATGTGCAAATTCTAGTCCTATTCACTGAGTTTGTAAACACAATGAGAACATTGTTTTTCTTAACTTCTATTATGTTCATGGATACATAATATGCTAACTTTGGTCCCATTCACTGTGTTTGTAAACACAATGAGCATTATTTTTCTTACTCCATCATTGTGTATGAAAACTATGTTTGATGTGTGTCCTAATACAGCTCCCACAGAAGACTGAATCTTGCGAGATATCAAGTAAAGGGTGACACCAAAGTTTTTTTTGGAGTAAAAGCTTTCTTCTGTCAAATTTCGTTGTAACTTAAATTGTCGTTGGCCTGAAATTTTCTCAACATTTTTTGGGTCCATGCTGCATTATATATGTCGAGAACATTCCCTAAACCAAACCACCCCATTCAATTTTGGGCCAAAATTATAGTAGAATAATTTTTCAATCTAATTTACCATATCATTTATTCATAGAAAATTGGAATTGTAAGTAATGCAAGCCCCTTCTCTATTAACCCAAATTAGAAAATTACATAATTGTAGCATGTGAAAAAAAAAAAAAAAAAAAGTAATAGCCCCCTATAAAATAGTGGTTGGTCGCTCATATATCCTTATTTTTTTAAGGCACAGCACCCCCCGAGTTTCCAACTCATTTGGAAAGTATTTATATTTGAGCAACGCTAGCAACAATGACTCAGACGACAAATTTAAAAGTTATTGGTTATTTTGATACCCCATAATAGCAATTTGACTAAAACTCCTAGTGCTAGCAAATGTTGCTTCTAATTCAAATGATGTTAGAAAATTTTGGAAAAGATAAATTTGTTGGTCTATTGTATCCAACTTGATTTACCTTCCTTGCAAAGAATGAAAGCATTAATAAAATGACATGTTTTCTAACTCAATTCACTAATGAGGGCCAAGCCAATAGTAATCAATTCAAAATTTCCTTTAATCGTTCGAAAAATGTAATCAATATCCTGAAATGAGGAGTGACGGACAAGATCTTGTTGGAAATATGATAATTTGGTATTTCACTATTCTTGCAATGGCTTTTCGATTGGCTACCACCTAATTTTTATTCATGGTATTAAAATAGAGTATAAGCTCTGATTTAGAAGGGCCTTCTGATTGAGGATTCATTCATTCACAACAAATGTGCATTGGAAATGCTTTGAGGAACAACCCTTCCTATGCAACAAACATCTCCTTTGAATACCTCTAACAAATCCTTTCTCTTCAAGTTTTCCAAACAACTAGAATTTATTTGTTCTTGAGACACTTCACTTGTTTTGTTATCTATGTCTCCCATCGTACACTAAAAGCACATGCACTGCTCTACCCGGTGGGCCGGTGCGGACCATAGTAAGGAACTCGGCCCTGATTGAGATGCGAGGCCGGCCAAGTAGGTACCGCCTGAGTCCGCATCGAAATTCCCGCCAAAATGCGTTGCAATAGGTATCATGCACCAACAACCAGCACCTCAGTCAAAATCCGTAATCTCCCAGGTCCGATCTATTCACTAGTTGACCAAAAAATATAGAGTGTCTACATCTTTCACGGCAACGTCTCGTGGAAACCTAATGTTTTGCCGTCCCGACATCATTTGGCGTGACAAACTTTCTTTTGCAGTGGAGAGGTTGACATGAAAAACCCCCCATCGGCTTACCCATTTCCGTGAGCGGTACGTTGCTTCAAGAATGTTGATATCTGATTCATTAAAAACAAATTCAACCCGACTTGGCCTACGTCAACTTCAAGAAATTAAAGAAAAATTCCACATGCTCATCAACTGAGAGACTTAGATGCTACAATATATCTCTTTATATAATGAAAAATACCTCTACAACCATCCAAAGGTCGAAACCTAAGGTACCTACATAGTGCGCCGAACCGGGTATCAAGACCGAGACATAAAAAATTTGATTTATCAAGATTGGGACTATCAAGACATGGCTCCTGCGAGAACATGGTATTAAGACCGAGACATATTGATAGATTTTGATCTATTGAGATTGAGGCTATCAAGACATGGTATCACGCCAAAACATGGTATCGAGACTCAGACATAAAAACCAAACACGTAATGTCGTGTTGGGGCCGGGATTGCTCTTGCCCTATCGTGTTGGGACGACGCGGATCTACACGTAGTTGAAGCATATTATTCCATCGCCGTTTCTTCGATCCACACAATCATTCTCCGATGGGCATTTCTCGTCCACTTCTGGTTCGCTTTCCAGCGCGGAATGAAGACACACCCAACCTCGTCCGGCGGTATCGTCTTGACTAAGCAAGCAACAAGGGACACTGAGATGAAATCTATATCCTTATCCTTCCATCCCCCATCCGCCGGCGCGCCCCTCCATTGGCGCCCCGAAAAGCACTGCATCCACATGCAAAGTGCTCTCATTCGCCTCTCGGATCCTTCCAACTTCTTGCCAGCCTGCTCCGTTTCTAATGTTCTCGCCAAGTGTCCCGGGCACCTGCTCATCATTTTCGACAAACCGTCTCCTCCCAGGACCCAGGCTAATGTAAGCCCCCCTAAAACCGACAAGTTAAGGAATGTGTATATATGGAGAGCGGAGATAATAATACTGTTATTTTTCAGTGATAGCCAATAGAATTACAATTCCAACCCAAGTGATTTCATATTTTTTAGATGAAAACTGAATTAGTTATGAATTTTCAAACTGTGCAGTCATGTTTAGTGGGTATTCTGTAACCAACGACCAAAAGTAAGGGTCTTGACTAATAGCAAACTTCCATTTGGAGCTGAGTTGGTGGTAATGGGATGGAAGAGGGTTGGATATACCCCAGTTTTACAGGCGTCGGCTATGGGTTTTTGTTGGTTATGGAAAGGCTTACCTTAACCCCTAAAGGGACAAAATCTTCTTCGGGGGACTTCTGATTATGGGCAGGTTTCTAAGATTCGAAAAAAAATCCTTTTTCTTTGAAAATTTTATTTTAGATTGCCTCTGATAAGAGCTTCGTAAAGATATTTTTATTTTATTTTTTGGACTTGTGGTTTGAAAGTTAGTACCACTTTAAGCCAAAAGTGGGGACTCCGGACACCTCCAAATTTTTTGACAAAAGTTTCTATTGACATTGAGATTTTTCACACATATAAAGAATATTTCCTTCATTGGAAATTTTCAAAAAAATTCTTGTCTTTAGTGTAAAAAGGCATTTTATTCCAAGTCAAACATTTTCACACATTATCGGGCAACAGGGGAAAAAAAATTCATCTTTTCTACATAATACCTAGAGATCTTCATATTTTTCACTTTTTATTTTTTCAACAACAATATGTGGTAAGAACCTTCTTATTGACCGTTTGGATTATCATTCAAATACATCCGTAGTTCACAAAAAAATAAAATGTGAAATGGCAATTTTTGAACCTCCACTCCTTGCACACTTGTTTTGATTATGCTACACCCCTTTTTTACCTCTAAAAATTGGTGTGCTCGGAAATAACATCATGCTTAAGACAATGGTAAAAGATTTAGACCTTGTACAATGAAAAAATTTGATGCAAAGTGAAGTCAAAGTCTACTGATCTACTCAACGCAGGGAAGAATCTGAACCATTGTTTTGACTTTAAACACTAATATCTATCAATCCGAGCAGTGGATTGCAACCAAAATTTTAGTGGCATGTTTATGTGTAAGTCTATTTTAAGATCTTACGGTTGAAAATCCAAAATTCAATTTAAAATGTGATTTTCGTATCTCTTTTTGGCAGTGGCAGTTTTGGACTGGTTTTAGAGCGAAAGTGGTCGTGGTCCTTTAGGGGATAATCCGGAGCTAATCAACTCCCCCAATCAATCCCTCATCCTGATCCAACCATTGACGTCAAGTCTGGTAATATTCAAGCAGTCCTTGATTATGAAAATTACTTCAAGTTTTACCAGTGGTTGCATGCACATAACCTTGGTCATCATAGTATCCTTACCAGAGAAATATTGGCGCGGACAGGACGTCCCCCACGCTCGGACTTACCCGAGGTGGGCCCCCGTCTTAATTGCATGGATTCATTTTTCTGGCCCTCCCATTTTGGGGGGGTCAGAGGCTTTTTTTGGCTTTTTTTTTTACAAAATTGGGGCCTACGGCCCCATTTTAGTGCAAAGGTCCCCCTTTGGCTAAATTTGGGCCCCCATTCAAAAACAAAATAGGGGCCAGGTTTTGGCCCCACCACCTCATCCCCACCCGGTAAGTCCAAGCGTGGGGGATGTCCTATCAAATCGAGAAATATTATGGGGAGCATAGTCTTCGGCTCACAAAGCAGCTGGCATTTCAAGCGTATTGACCCCTGCAAAGGGCCCTCCAGGTGGGCCTCCGGTCCCGCATTGAGGTAGAATCAGATAAGGAAAAGTTTTGATCCCAGGTGAATCTTTGGTCCATCGTATTGAACAACGGGAGCAGTAACATAGAGGGACTCCTCAGTGCGAGAGCGGAGAGAGTTACAGTTCATTGGACCTTCCATATCTTGAGCTCACGCTAGCTCACAATCTGGTTGATCGAATTCGTAGACAAGGGTCGATGTATCTGTGCACATAAACATCGCCCCTGATTTCGGTGCCGCGTGATATATATCTGCACGAGCAGACTCGCGTTTCTAGTCTAGAACTGCACGCGATCAACTGGCCGTCACATGCGATAGTATTTGTGGTTACTGTTTTCGCAGCGTCTGAGCCAGGAGTTAGCTCTGAGTGGTACATGTTCGAAACTCACCATCTGGGGAATCTTCTGTGCTTTGGAGAGTGTTGAGTTGCTGTTTGATCGACTCTGGGATCATGTTGGTGTGGACGGTGAGAAGTTGTGATGGAATTTTTTCAACCATAATCTTACAACCTGGCTCCTTTGATGATCACTGTTTTTTTAAGTCACAGGCGATGGCTGTCACTTGCGGGATGAAACTTTTGCAACCGCCGTGTGGAGTGAGTGCCTTCCCGTCTGCCGTGGCGATATTGAAGCCTGATCATGGCGGACGCACTTGCATCAGAGCGAAGTTTGGAGCTCAGACAAGATCACTCCGCTGTCTGCCCTTGCAGAGAATACCGAGTGCAGTTCAATTCGCCGACATCTCTGTATCGCTCAAGGTGGTGCGAAACTCTTTACGTGCAAGCATTTTCGTCGTATGTCGTTTACTGTAGTTTGTGGTATCATCTCTACATCACTTAAGATGGTGCGAAGCTCTTTGTTTGAAACAGTTTGTGGTGTCTGCAGCGCGGAAGCCGATCTTACAAGAGGCAAACTACAGTTCGCGCGACTTTTGACGCAGATCTCTCAGAGCAGGTACGAATCCTAAGCTTCTCTACAACTGATGAAGTTTCGTGGCTTGTTGGAAGGGTGATTGACGCTGGATGTTCACCAGGTTTCGGGCCAGGGGAAGGATCTGAAGCCAGTGCAAGTGGCGCTCGCCGGAGCCGCTTTGGTAGCTCTTGACAAAGGGGTGGCCCTGGCGATCAGCCGCTCTGGAGCGCTCCCTGTAAACCTGCCAAGCTCGACAGTGTGCATGCTGCTTGTGACGGCTGCTCTGATTGCCATCGATCGAGCCAGTCCAGACGCAGCGAAAACCGCGACGAAGTTCTTCGAGCCCGCGGTGGAAATCATCCAGCGATGGATGCCGCTCTTCTACACTCCCGCGCTGGTGATGATGTCGGTGGTCGGCCAGAGAATCGTCCCAGAAGAGGGAGCGCGGCTGCTCGCCTTGGTCGGTGAGTGTCCATGTCCTCACTCTTGGAGGGATCAGCGAAGATTCCTCTGAACATTGGCGTTTGATGATGTTGTAGTGGGAGGCTGGGCCGTGACGCTCGGAGCCGTGGCGTTGCTCGCCGGGCTCGTGAAGAAAGGAGTCCAATCAGATGTCGCAACGTCCTCCAACATGTCCTCCGCTGCGCCGTATAGTCTCTGGGAGGTTTTGACGTGGGCCGGTGTGGGAGCTGCGAGCGGGCTTGTCGCGCATCTCGCACCGAACGCGTTCGGGTTGCATCAGGCTACCGTTGCTGCACCCTTCTTCATTTGTGCAACAGTCATAGGCTTCCTCCTCGGATCTCAGTACGTGAACTCGCACCTCTCTCTAATTTGGCTGCCAAAGAGCCTTAAATCTTGTGAAGTAATTCAAGCTGCTCACCTGATCGTGCGTCTGTGTCCAGGGTGCCCAAGCCTTTCAAAAAGATCCTACACCCTGTTATCACTGCAGCAGTCTTCGTGAACGTAATTTCTTTCTTCGCTGGAGCGTTCACAAACCGCAGCTTCGAAACCATGCTTGGTGAGAGCCTTCACTCTGCAACTATTCATGCAGTGTATTCTGAAATCTCATGTTGGCAAGCATGAAACTGCCGAAGTAATGGATATCTTCGTCTCTCTGCTTGACGTGCTCTATTCTTTTCTTTCGAACCGCATCTGATTATCTGTTTTGCAGGGCTGTACATGACCAAGAGCATACAAACCCCAGGCGGCGGCGACCTTTTGATGGCGTTGTTAGGTCCCCTGACCCTGACATACGCATTCACCCTGTTTCGTCAGCGCACGGTGAGCCATCTCCCACTTGGGATCTGAACAACCCCACCTCTGCAATGTTTTGACCTTTGATTAATGTCGTGGTGCAGTTGCTTCGACATCACGCCACTGAGTTTGGAGCGGTGGTGCCCGCGGCGGCCATTTTCTCGATCCTCATCACAGTACTAGCGGGACGTCAACTCGGCCTCCACGAAACGCTGACGCGCTCAGTGGCAGCTCGAAGCACCACGTTGGCGTTCGCAATTCCAGTCACGAATGCAATAGGAGGTTCCGTTTCCAACCCCTGCTTGTAAAATCTGAGTTCAATGCTCCGAGTTAGAGCTCATGCGCCATGGATTTGCAGGGGACGAGTCGATTGCTGCAACGGCCGCCGTCGTGACAGGGCTTCTTGGAGCGAACTTGTCCTTGTGGGTGTTTTCAGCTTTGAAGGTCCAAGGTGGCATCGAACGCGCCATTGGAACGGCTTGCAGGTGACGATGCCTTTCTACTTACACAGAGTCTAATTAACGACAATGGTATTAACCTGACTTTTTATTGTTGTGCAGTGCACACGGGTTCGGATCAGCCGCGGTAGCATCCGGAGACGCCGATCTTATGCCGTTCTGTCTTGTGACCTATATCCTGATGGGAACTGTTTCTTCACTGGCTGTCAGCATACCAGTGATTCGAGCTTCGCTACTCCAGCTGTAAGTTGTAACCGAGATGGCAAACATCATAGAAGAAGTACTCTTCGAAGAGCATCACGCAAATTTAAATGCCGGATGTTAGCAGCGGAAGGGCAAGCCAGTGCCCCCGTTTGAGACATTAGAGAATCTATTCAATTGTGTTGTACCATAGATAGGTATGTCGATGTAGGTCACAGTGAGGTATGTGCGTGTGGGAGTGGTTTCCCAATTGTAGAAATGGATGGTACCATGTTGTGAAGGGTGTAAAATAGGAGTAAAGCTGTGAGAACCGTGTCTGTCACAACATCTCGGTCTTATAGTAGCACGCTTTGGAGCGCCATGGACAGTGTCGCTGTTGTAACTTAGAATGTTCTATGGAGGACGATTTCTATGATACGTTTTTCCTTTATCTCCAAAAATCACTTGCACAGGGCAAAAATTTCATTTTTAGTATGAAATCATCTTGAAACTAACTCTTGATCTGATCTTTGGGAAAAATTTGCACAACATCCAATGGTTGATGGAACAAAGTAAAGTGTAAAGGTAGTAGGTTTTTGAGGGTGTACTATTTTTGCTAGTTGCTGATCAATACAATCTCCAAGAAATTCATCGACCAAATGGAAGAGGTTCAGTTCAGACATGCCCTATGTCGATAGCTTGAAGAGTGTGGGAAATTGTTCCAGAGGAAAGTATTGACACCGGGATTGAATCAGTGTGGATTCATTGTGGTTGCTTCAACTTCGTCCATCCATCTTGAAATTTTTGCCAGAAAGTGCCATTACCTGTACTGAAAACCACCAATATATTAGCCAAGTCTTCTTTTTGACAAGATATTCAGTCTGGCTCACATGGTTTTCAGTTCTCCAATACTCTCGCGTGCTAAACATCTGAGTCCACAATGTGCCAGGTTCAATACACATATGGTGATGGAAGCACCTATCCAGGAAGGCCACTTGACCGAGAGCTTCTAGCTGACGAACACGGGCGCGGGGGCGGATCTCACCGCAACGGATTTTGTCACGAGATGGGTGAATAAAAACCACGGAACGCCGATCACTGTGTTTGACCTCGGATGTCTACAACGCCATCCGAGAAGCGGTGGCTTCGTTACACACCCGATTGTGAATGCCACAAGGGAACCAGAAGTGTTCAGCTTCGACCTCACAGGCATGGAAAATCTGGTTTTTCCTTTTGTGAAAATCGGTTTCAGCGACTACCTTGATGACAGCTCCGCGGTGGATTTTGATCTGGTCCCTGAGAATGCCTTCAGCCACTTCACAGGCGACGCAAATATCTGTTGCTTGGTTGCTCGGCCGGCGACGGAGCTTCCTGTGATCATCGGCTGACATTGCAATAGCGAATCATTACATTGCGTCTCGCACGGATGCCTGACTGTCACCGTTAGATATCTATTGCCGCTTGATAATTGACAACCCTTCAGCTGTAGTTGCCAACGTGCGCATGAACAGGATCTGGCCCACTTGAGATGCGGAAACTTGGCCCATCCACCCACGAGCAGAGAGTAATTTCGTGGCGAACACAACAGGGCTCTCATGAAACGCGCACACATGATGACCTTCTAGTCGACGCTTCTCGGGAGGGAAAAATCCGACGTCTTTGGATGTCACCCCGCTGGAAAGCATCGACTTCACTTCTGCTTCTGGCACGAGGACACAAGCCCAGAAACTCGGAGTACGCATCCTGTCCACGCGCGCTTGCGAAGAACGCGCCTCCTGAAAAGGCAACCAGCTGGGCAACGAGGGTCAATAGTTGAATAAAACTGCAATAGTCGAAAACTCTTCCAGTTCCATGTAACGACGCAATAAGAATTACGAGATTTGGTTCACATGACCGAGCCTCATATTTTTCAGAAAAAACTAAGTCTTCTTCATAAATTGGGAAATAGATAGACTATGATGAAACATAGATATTCTAGATGATTACGGAATCTAGGAATATCTTTGATGGTGATAAGGTACATGTTCCTTTGGATTTGATATTCTAGGTGTACCTGTTCCTTTGAATCACCTCAATAACTTTTTTTGGCATTGATGGATGTCTTCACCGATGTATGAGCGTGTTGATAGCGATGATGATGATTTCTAGATGCACCTGTTCCTTTGGATTTGCTTACTTTTGATTTTCTTACACAACGAAGTGGACATGTGCTAGGCCAAGCATAGCGAAGTGGGACCTTCAACCGCCACTTTTCTCTAATTTTGGCAAATAAACTTGCCAAAAGTACTTAAAGTAAATCCGCACTCTCTTTCGGTCTTACCCATCTTTTACTTTCACTCTTCTTTCACTCTCACTCTTCTTTTGCTTTCTCTCTCTCTCTCTCTTCTTTTGCTTTCTCTCTCTCTCTTCTTTTGCTTTCTCTCTCTCTTCTTTTGCTTTCTCTCTCTCTTTTTGAATATATATCTCACTCTCGCCTTCACTCTCTCTCTCTTTCTACTTCACTGCTCTGTCTCACTGCCCCGCCCGTTATATTCTTTACGTTGTTTCCCTCTGAGGTCGTTTCCTTCACATTTTTCCATTGTTATTCACACACCTTCCTACATGGCATCTTCATCATGTTCATCACCTCCCCTTTTTTCACAGCACATTGTTGCAGGTGTCAATGTTGAAAAACTGACACAATTGTAGAAACTTTTGGCGGAATGCACACCGGAGGAGCGTTCCTTGGCTTTGAAGATAGTACCTACTGGAACTGAGGAGGAGGATATGGTGCCCCGCCTGGAGATGAGCTACGGCGAATCTTCCAGCAGCTAAACGATGGCTCTCCCTTTGGCAAAGATTACCTTAGGCAGTACCACAACACGCCCTCAGTTGGCAGGATCGGCTTGGAGCTGTTTCATGAGGCGCAAGTTCAGCAGCTCTTGAAGCCTGCAGCTCATGAAACAGCTCCAAGCCGTTTCTGCCAACTGAGGGCGTGTTGTGGTACTGCCTAAGGTAATCTTTGCCAAAGGGAGAGCCATCGTTTAGCTGGCTGGAAGATTCG
>OZ020517.1:18506340-18769952 GCA_963971425.1 Bryoerythrophyllum caledonicum
AGATTACCTTAGGCAGTACCACAACACGCCCTCAGTTGGCAGGATCGGCTTGGAGCTGTTTCATGAGGCGCAAGTTCAGCAGCTCTTGAAGCCTGCAGCTCATGAAACAGCTCCAAGCCGTTTCTGCCAACTGAGGGCGTGTTGTGGTACTGCCTAAGGTAATCTTTGCCAAAGGGAGAGCCATCGTTTAGCTGCTGGAAGATTCGCTCGTAGCTCATCTCCAGGCGGGGCACCATATCCTCCTCCTCAGTTCCAGTAGGTACTATCTTCAAAGCCAAGGAACGCTCCTCCGGTGTGCATTCCGCCAAAAGTTTCTACAATTGTGTCAGTTTTTCAACATTGACACCTGCAACAATGTGCTGTGAAAAAAGGGGAGGTGATGAACATGATGAAGATGCCATGTAGGAAGGTGTGTGAATAACAATGGAAAAATGTGAAGGAAACGACCTCAAAGGGAAACAATGTAAAGAATATAACGGGCGGGGCAGTGAGACAGAGCAGTGAAGTAGAAAGAGAGAGAGAGTGAAGGCGAGAGTGAGATATATATTCAAAAAGAGAGAGAGAAAGCAAAAGAAGAGAGAGAGAGAGAAAGCAAAAGAAGAGAGAGAGAGAGAGAAAGCAAAAGAAGAGTGAGAGTGAAAGAAGAGTAAGACTAAAAGAGAGTGCGGATTTACTTTAAGTATTTTTGGCAAGTTTGTTTGCCAAAATTAGAGAAAAGTGGTGGTTGAAGGTCCCACTTCGCTATGCTTGGCCTAGGACATGTCAACTTCGTTGTGTAAGAAAATCAAAAGTAAGCAAATCCAAAGGGACAGGTGCATCTAGAAAGCATCATCATCGCTATCAACACGCTCATACATGGGTGAAGAAATCCATTGCCAAAAAAAGTGATTCAGGTGATTCAAAGGAACAGGTACACCTAGATTATCAAATCCAAAGGAACATGTACCTTATCATCATCAAAGATATTCCTAGATTCCGTAATCATCTAGAATATCTATGTTTCATCATAGTCTATCTATTTCCCAATTTATGAAGAAGACGTAATTTTTTCTGAAAAATATGAGGCTCGGTCATGTAAACCAAATCTCGTCATTCTTATTGCGTCGTTACATGGAACTAGAAGAGTTTTCGACTATTGCAGTTTTATTCAACTATTGTTTAATCGCGTGGTGTTACAGGATGACTTTCTACCCAATCTGTGAAGATACCTCATCATAGTCTATCTATCTCTGCCGGGAGTCGTCTCAGCCATTCCATGGCCACAGTTCGGTTGCTCATGTCCACCATGAGAGCGCCCACGTCGAGGAGCACGCGCGCTCGCTGCGTCACGACGCTCGTTTCGAGAATCTGCTCGCTGGTTACGCAGGACGGGAAGCTGGAGTAACCGGTGTTCTCCTCTTGTAGCAGCTTCGAGATCACCGCCCCGTCAGTGCCCTGGAGCTCCGGAAGGTCACGTTGCGTGATTGACGAAGGGAGAAGCAGGCTCGTGTCCTTGGCTTCTCTTCGCTGCAGCTTCCGGAGGGGCAGGTTCTCGTCTCCACCTCGGAGTATGTCATCCGCGATTCTCCCACAAAACGCGCCACAGGGTGATGCATCCAGGATGCGGATATGCGGGAATGCGAATGGGCCCTCGTCGGCTGCATTGAACTCCATACGCTGCAGTGCGCTGCAGTGACGTTGTGCGCTGCGGAGAACACTCTGGGACACTTTCCACCGTAAGTGTGCACCGTCTAGGTCCATCTGTTCACCGACTGTGTACACGACCTGGTACTTGACGTGAAGGAGCAGATCCGACTCGTCGCGTGCGTTCCGCTCGACCATGTCGTGGAGGTTCCGCATGTCGAGGTTTGCGCCAAGTTGACAAAGCTCCAGCGTCTTCAAGATGGTGCTGAGCCTGTGCTCGGGACGCATCACCACAACACCATGTCTTGAGATGCATTCCTGGTAGACTTCTTGCATGGCGTGCGCACCGCGCTCGTCAATGCTTATGTCGCGCCGGAATGGGAAGGTGTACACTCTCTGGTTGAGGAGTCTCCCGAGCTTGGAAACCAGCGCGTCAAAGTTCATGCGGAACCAGGACCCGAGAACTGTGAGGCGAGCGAAACGCTTGCCGTCAGGAATGTGGGCGCAAAGAGCCGGCACTATCACGGTCGTCTTCCCCTCGCCCATGTTCAACTGCCGGAAAAAATTCTCACATGAAGACAACATCTTCTCCGCGACGTCGACTTGGATGGCTCGCATGAAATAATCTCCCTCGAGCTCCAGCATGAGCCACTCGGGGCGCGCCTCAGGATACCAATTCGCGTGGCCACGGTTGGCTAGCACCTTCTGCAGGGCCATGTCTTTGTTGTACAGCAGCCGCATGCACCGCTCTGCTTGCTGCTCCAAAGTCCAGATCACAGCTAGAGCACCAAGCGCCACTCGCACGTTGGTGAGATTCTTGTCCACTGTGTCGTTCCTGACGCATGCGAGTAGAACGGTAGGAACTCGCCGCCATAGACCAGCAGCTTCTAGCGCCCGTGATACATCGCATTCTCCACAAACGTGTGAAGCTCTCGGTTATGGCGCCAACGTGCGAAAATCTTGTTGATGCCTTTGGTGGCAGAATCATACGTTATAGTGGACTCTACGCTGAAGGAAGCACTGGCTGGAGGAAGCATGGCATTAGATAGCCAACATCTTACAGCATTCTTAATCAATTCCTCGATGTTCTGAGCTTGAATTTGGTGAAAAGTTTTTCTTTTCTTGAGTAGAAATCACGACGTGACTCGTTGTCGCGAGGGACTCCCACCATGTTCTGGCATCCTGTCGCCAAATGAAACCAAGTTGTTCTTCACTACTCTTGTAACCATGTCCTTGTCAAATTTAGTTTCGGCAGTATACTTATATTTATTGTGCCTCGGAGGGGTCACGTCAAACTTGAACTCGGGTTGCAGAAATAGCAACACAGTGCAGGATAGAAAATTAAACACGTATTGTAGCGTCATCGACGAAGAGGTGTCCCAAAACCGACAGAAACAACGTGAATGTCTCACGATGGTCCCCAGCTTGTGTTGCCAGAATGTAAAGATCGAGAAACATGTCATGAAGACTCTTATGCGCCAGCAAGCGCCATGTCGACACTCAAACTTGTCTTAGCAGCGCCACCAACACCGCCCAGTTTCTCGCGATTCAACAACAATCCACTCAAGAAACTCTTATCTTCAGCAATGGCCAATCTCCTCCATTCATGCCCAGCTTTCGCACAAACGTATGAAGCTGAAATTTCGCGAGGTCATCCCGCGACAATTTCATGCTTGTTGACAGAAGTTGATGCTTGTCGACGAGTGTGGGGGATTATCAAGTAGTGCTTCCGGGTGCAAGGATCTGAGACGTTGCTTTCTTCAAGCAAAACTCCGTTCCGCAATCCTATCAAGCTGCCAATGTTCTGGTTCCTCGAGACGGAGAACCCAGGATGCTTGTGAAAGCAGATTTACCACTCTCGGTTGAAACAACGACAACGTCTGCAGACGATGGCCAGCTCGCAAGGAGCCAAATGCCTTGAACGCTGCTGAGTTAGTATGCAAGCAGAATGCTCCACCCTTGCATCAATTTTAAAAAAAAATTAAAAAATTAAAAAATTAAAAAAAAAGATGGCTTCTTTCTCTTGGTGGTTGTTAGACTTAGGACCAGCCTTCCATTCGGCCAGCTCCTGCTTGGCGCCCATCCCGGACTAGACAGTGATCTGCCAAGCACATAAAAGAGCAAAGCCCATGTGAAATTCTCCATCTCTCATGTGAAACAGAGAAGAATCTCGCCGTTGGAGCATTTTCTTCAACATCCACAATTTGGGAACCAGCAATTGAAGTCCAGACTCTTCAAATCCTTGTGGATACGTATGACCAGGTTTTCTTGCAACGAATACTCCGTAAATGTGCATAAGATAGGATGCGCTGAAACAGATTGTGACCAAAATCAGCTACAATCCACGATGTATGTTCCTTTGACGGTGATAACCTTGCGAGTCTAGAGTTATGACTTCTTACTTTCTGGTTACATCACATGTACTGTACAGTACTACAGAGCTACATTTCTGCCTTGTAATGAACATTCGTGCTACATAAGAAGCATTATTGCCCATGATCCGCTATTCAGCATATTACCTTATGTCTAGTATTGATTTATCTAGTTTATGAGAAGCTGCCATGGTAATGCCTGAGAACTTGGCTTGGGGGCAATAAAATGCACAACAGTAAGCAGATGCACATGACGACCATATGGGGCTTCATCTCCCAGATATGGTCCCTCAAAGTCTGGGTTGGGCTCCTCATGCCCACACCAGTTTCACAGTAAAATCTGATGTGGTTCCTTACCAAACCATTTGGTTACCCTCTACTGGTTTACCTTTCAAACCATATTATAACCACAACATTCCCATTGATTACTTCGAAAATGACCACCTATGGGCCTGTCGTCCTTATAGGAACATTTTCAAGGTTGGTGGCTACAGCTGTGTGCGCTATTGCTCTGTATTACATTGTTGGTGTTAGTGCAGTTACCCTTCTTGTGAAGTACTCAGCATGCTTGCACCTGCCAGTTTCTTCTGTGAAAGCTATCATGTTGATTATGTTTGTATGAAAATCCACAGAATGGATGTGTGGATACTATGAGTGCATAAAACACTGTAATCCTTGATGCTTGAACAAAATCTCTAAAGGTGCGGCATATTCAATCTTTCACAAAAAGCATCCTCTCTTTTGTCCATCATACAATGTTGGCAGTGGTTCAGAGTATGGCACTTGAGCTTTGGAATGGAATGCAAAACCAGGGATACAGAGAAAAAAACAATCACAGAATTCACGGGAGTTTTTCTTCAACTATAAAGTCAAGAACATACTCCTTTACTCACAGAACTCGAGATGCACCTGATTGGATCCTCGCATCATTGGATAACAAATTATGGAGCATATTACCATACACTTACCATCGAGAATTCCATAATGTGTACATCACCCAACCTTGTGTAAATTACAGATTTATACACAAAAACAACTCCTTGATGGTATGTATACTGCTACGTTTCTTCCCTCAGGGCTCTTAAGACATATCTTTTCATCACTGGTTTCAAAAAAAATTGCCACTTCTACAGACTTTTTGCCACAAAATTGGATGTTCAAACCGAGATAGTGTAGCAAGATTGTTGTCACCTGCTACAGAAGTTTTGTCAATACAATTTTTTTTTGCACTTAGTGCCATGTCTTTCACACCTTTGAATACAACACTGTTTCAAATTCACTGTATCAATTGCAATTGGGAAAACCATACGCCTTGCAGTTGATTGAGGATTGTTGCAGAAGATGTAAATGCAATTGGTTTGGGTTTGAACCTCATACTTCAACATCCAAGTCTACCAAAATTTTGAGGTATTTGTGTTTCCGAGATTGGAGTGACCACTTCATGGTCTCGTAGACATTAACCCCTAAATTTCCTTGACAAATTCACACCAAAAGCACTTCAAAACTGTTAATTCTAGTGCGATGAGTAAGGAAGGAAACAAAAAATACTATTTAAATTCAAACTGAAGGATCTCATTCAACACTTTATAAATAACATACTCGCAGAATTTCATCAGCTTTGACCACTCGGATTGAAAGATTATAGTGTTTGAAGTAGAAAAAATGGTTCATTTTCATCCCTGCGATGAGCAGACTTTGATTCCACTTGGTGTCAAAGTTTTGCACTACACAAGGTCTTAATTTTATGTCATCATATTAATCATGATAATAACTCCTTGCATACCAATTTTTAAAGGTAAAGAAGGGGTGTAGCATAATCAAAAATATTTTGCAAGGAGTGGAGGTTCAAAAATTGCCAATTCACGTTTTAATTTTTTGGGGAACAAAATATGTTTTAGAATGATAATCCAAACGGTCAATGAGAAGGTCTATACCACGTCTTGTAATAGAAAAAATGAATAGTGAAAAATATGAGGATCTCTAAGTTTTATTTGGAAAAGAAAATGTTTTTTTGGTTCCTTGCTTGACAATGTGTGGCTATGTGTAAAAGTCTTTGACTTGGGATAAAACATAATTTTTCCACTAAAGACAAGAAATGTTTTTTGACGATATGAAAGGAAATAATATTCCTTTCTTGTATTGAAAATCTCAAATCTACTGGAGTCTCCTAGAAAAAGTTTTCGGAGTTGTCCAACTTGCCTGCACTCAATAGTTTTTTCCTTTAAGGTGGCATATCTTTTTTTCTAGAAGTCCGATGAGAATAAAAATTATACCCCCACATACCTCTTGTCTTCTTGCATCTCTATACAAAATCTGAAGAATTGCAAATATAAAATGCAACCTGGGAATGTTCCCAAGATATGCAACAACCCACCTCGGGACTTTTTTCATTTAGGGGTTAAAGGGTTAAAAACATACTTAATTTATCTCACCATGTCATGCTTGATCCTTCTATTCTTGGTTTCTAAGGTTCGACAACCCATTACCACCCACCTTTACATACCATCTACTTCCATACCCTTGCCAAATTTCCTCCTTGGATTCTAGGAAGGTGTATAGAAGTGGATGGTAAGTTAAAGGTGGGCGGGAATGGGCTGACATACCTTAGTTTGATCTAAACTTTTTATTAATAATTAAGAACTCACATGCTTGTTTTGGTATTTGCACATTGTCCTCATGGTTGATTGCTATGAAAGCACCACGTCATATTAAACCGTATTATATATATCCCCCTTTATTTCTTGGAAAATTTGTAGCTCTAAAGTACATGTTTTTTGTTTTGTAACCTAAAAAGATAAGCCATGTAGCTAGAAGCTATATTTTTGAAGTTAAATGAAAGGGTTTGTACATAATATGGTTCAATGTCCCGTGGTGGTTGTTTTACAACATCAAACCAAAACCATTACTAAGAGAAACCAAGATGTGAAAGAGCTTGGTAGTATGTCAACTGAAATGCATTTTGGTAGTCTCTAAACTCAAGTAAGAACCACCTTTGAAACTGAAAGAGAAGTCAACTAAAAAAAACAAAAAAAACTTAGCAGTCTTTCTCCTCTTTGAACAAACATAGATATTTGAAACTAATAAGGACTAATTCCAATAACCAATGAGAAAAGACGACAAACCTTATGCCATCTGTACGCTCCTGGTAAATTTCAGCTGTGCCATCCCTCTTTCAAACAAAGTGTAACGGTTGTGCATGATAAACTGGTGGCAAAAGCAAGCATATTGACACACACAAGTACTGGTCGGTGCAATCATCAGTGCTCTGTCTCACGAGCCATTCATTAACCCTTAAAGCTCTGAGAAGCCACATTTGGGTTGCAACCAATGATGTTTTCTATGTATTTGGCATACAAGGTGTAAGAATTGATGTTTACAACAGTCACAAAAGTTTGTATTTGTTTTCAGCCCGATCTAATGACACATGACAATTTTGATTTAGATCATTATTGCACCTACTGCATGCTTGAGAAGTTGCAAAATGGTCATGTATTCTACATATATGGTGTTGTATTTGAGCATGATAAAATTGAAATGGCGTCCAAATGAAAGATGTTAGTGGAAGAATCTTCAACCCAAAGGTAAATTTTAGTACATTTTTTGTATGTCAAGAGTAAAATATGTGACCGTATATATGGTCCCCTGCTGACCTTTAGGGTTAAGGTGGACGTACTAGTGTTACCATACTAAATATTTAGTAAAGGCTATAATTGTTTATTCTACTAGGTGAATGTTTTGACCAATTAAAAAGATATTGATTCCACTCATATAGATGGACATGTGAATATAAATTTTGTTAAATTTTTGCATGAAGAATAAAAACTTATGTCACCATCAAGTCAATCACTACATGTGACACTAATTACCATTTTTAGTGTTGTAACTAGGGGGAAATACAATAGCACGGGGATTCTTCCTTGCAAATAGAAATTAATACAATAAAAGAAATCTGGTCTCCTTTGGGGGCCAATGTGAATACAATGTCTGTTCGAGGTTTTCTACCTTTGAAAATCAACAAAAATATCTTAATTTTTTTTAAATGATTAGAAATCATCCATTATATTTCTATCAACCCATTTGTAATAATTTTTTGAAGAATCAATTTTGGAAGACCTTGCTATGAAATCTGAGTTTTCCTGAAACTACACAGGACGTAGACCCCATATATCACCCTGTATCTTGGAAAACATGAGTTGACCTGAATGAAAAAATCAAAGGCAACATACCCATGTCAAACTTGATGTCCGGTTTAAATTAGGGGCCACCTCATCCTACTGCACCTACTGCTCCAACTTATGGTCATGAGTCTCATCCAACTATTATGTCAATATGGCGGTATTCCATGTGGAGCCATTCTTACGCTATGGCCCATGAAATATGTAGGGTGAGATTTCTCACCTTGCTAATATTTCTGGTTTTAAAATCTCACCATGCTTTTGTGATTAGAAAAAGACACATGATCATTAATGGGTGGTGCAGCAGGTCTTTTTGGCTGACACAAGGTGGCCACCCTCTAAATTTCTGACTTCCAAGGAAAACTCTATTATGCTATGCTAGATGTCACAAATTTAAATGGTACCAAAATCAATCATGTGGATGTTGAAACAGCACATGCCTTCGACCAACTCACCAGTCTGCCAAGAGTGACATTAAAGTATAGTTTTACTTTGTCCACGGTGCGAGTCCAGCTAGCAATAAGAGACGATTTACAAGAACGCTAGACCAAGCAAGAATGTGTATTAAAGAATATACACGTATGGCTTGTGGTGGAACAAGTGTGTTGGAATTTTGTTGAATTACGTTGTATGGACTTCTTCTTGGACCTCTTTTCATTACACACATAACACATGTGCTTACGACGGGCTGCTTGTGTGCTTCATAACGGTTGTGACTTGGGTCAAAAACACTGTAACCTCAGCTTTGAACATATTTAGTTCACAATGGTGAATGTCCGGAATTTTTGGAAAAGTTCAAGAGATTTGTCGAGGTGATACCCGTGTAATGCGTGGTGCCAAAGGCATTCTTGAAAAAAATATATACTTTGTAGATTGTGCGGAGTGTGCGGATTTTACATGCAAATTGTGAACATATGAATTTTTTTTAGAAAATTCTGGTTTGAATCACGTTTTGGCAGCTATGTACTTCATTGTAATTAGTGTGGGTGCCTAATATTTTCATGAAGTTACTTTTTCAAACTGTAGATTTCCAAGACTTTTTTACATCAAACCACCCCCAAAATTGCATGAATAAGATGAGATGTTGCAAGACTTATTAAAACAATGTTTTGCTATTTTCAACCACATGGTCTTCAAGCTAACTACTGCAAGTAGGCAACTCAAGTTTGTTTTTGTAAACTTTGAACACACAAATTGTTGTCGTGTAAAGAAAGATCGATATCCACAATAGATCCAGTCCTAATCAATATCAAATAAACGAAAAACATACACTACAATAAGTCTACGTAGTACACCTAAGATAAATGCATGTTATCCCCTAAAGCCCCAAGGCCTTTTCACACCAAAAACACCTCAAAACTGCCATTTTCAGCGCATTCAACACAAAATGATACAAAATAATGTTTTTGAAAATTTAATTGTGGGATCTTGTACTGAAGTTGTGTAAGAGTGTGTGGTTAAAATTTTGGGACATTTGACCGCACTGATTGAAAGATATTAGCATTTGAAGTGAGACATGAAGTTTTTTTGAGTGCATACTATACACCTTTAGCAAAAATTGACCACCTTCTATGACAATTTTTTGCACTATGGATCGTGATTTTCTAATTTCAACTAATAAAGGATCATGTTCGGCATGTGTGCATCAAAATTTAGATGTAGAAAAGGGATAGAAGATGTCCTTAAAAATCTTGCAATGCAACTATGTATGAAGAATTAACAATACACTAACAAGTTTTGCATGTTACACATCCTTCTCAACTTTTTGAAATTCAAAAATCTCTATGGTAGATGCAAAGATTTTCGTTTCCTTTCAAAGAAGAACTTTTATCTTTTTTTTGAATGGATTTAAAGTCTAATTCTATTGAATTTAGTATTTGTTAGAGTTTTGCTACACTACTTGTCATACGTCACACAAAATTGTTGCACTATTTGTATAGGTCACCAAAAATTAATTGTAACTTTTGAACCATACGTCGGATTTCCACAAAAATTATGTCTACAGAAAGCTAATAAACAGTCGCCCATAAAAAAAAAACCTTTGAACATCATTCTTAAATTTGAGAACGTGTTACCCTATCCAAATCCAAAATGTGCCCCAAGTGGACATTGGGCCTTTAGGTATTAAGAGTGCAATAAGGTATTTTCTTCCTTGCATTGACATGGTCAACGTACTTTGACTCAACATGATGGCATATTTCCACCACACATTGCATAAATTCTATGGATCTATGTACTACCTTGTGTAAGGTCATAGCATGCCAAAAATCACAAGTAATGGAGGTTTTAAGATAAGAAAATGTGGACTTGCAATGACTAGGAGTATAGAAAGTAACCATTTACACAGGAAACTCATTATGTAATTTGAATAAAAAATTTGTTGGAAAATCCAAACAATGGATAAAATCATTATGCCTTCTTTTGTTGGGAGAAAAAAAAGTACAAGCTCATGGAACAAACGTTTTACCAACCCTCAGTGATTAGAAATGAAGAGTGTAATGAGCATCGAGATATGATTGTGCATATTTTGTGTTTATGATAAATTTACATGTGACATGTGAATGGATTGCTTGGATCTCCCTATTTACCCCCGGTCGAACGTTGCACCAAGCCTCAGCCTTGAGTGGGTCCATTTTTCTGGCCTTTTAACTTTTGGGGCTCTAGGTGCTTTTTTGGATTTTTTTTTGCCAAAATTAGGAACTACAGCCCCAAATTACCCTCGATGCCCCCCCTATGATCATACAGGCCCCCCCCAACATAAAAGTAGGGGCCGGCTTTGTCCCTACCCTCCCCCATTCTTCCAAGCCTGAAGCTCGACAGGGGTATTTAAGCAAATCGGGATTGCTGTACAATACTACCATGTTCATATATGGAAAATTACATATTACGCACTACTCATGATGGCTACTCATGACTCAACAGCATTCATGAAATGCATGTGCTGTGTTGTACTCACAACATTCTGTAGGATTCCAAAAGAATTTTTGTCCAGTATTGCTGTGAATCACTGTGAGGCATGACTTGACAGACTTTTCTTTATTCCGATTTACAAAACTTGAAGGGAAAGCAAGAGGACCTCAACCAGTATTGAATCTCCCACAAATCTTCATCAAAATCATCAAATGAATTGAATCTTTGATCTTCTCAAGAACCACAAATGCAAAAACCTATGGTTTATAAATTTGAAGAGATGGGTTGCTATGACCTCCATGTTCCACCGATCATTACAACAACTCTTCATTGTAATGAACTCGAAGGACATAACATAAATGAGAGGATACATCTCGATCCAAAGTATAGTTATGGCTCCTACTCTAGTTGTTTATCTTATCATAACTTAAAAATTAGCTAACAAAAGAGAACGGCAGTTTGGATGAATTAATCGTAAAATTGTTATTTCTACTTTATTCAACTTCTAACTTAGTTCTTTTTGTTTCCTGTGTGGATCACGGTTTACCATATCAGAAAAATGCTTGCCGAATCAAGTGGGAAAATATTGAATGAAATTGCCGAAACTAGAGAGACTAAATATTTACTGATTTTGTCACACTGGACGACATGAAAGGGAAGTGGGGCTTGGAAAAGTCTCCATTTGAGGTTGCGCATGCATGGAGGCTTTGGTCTAGAATCCCAAGGTTTTGTGGTTCAAGCCCCCATGATCGTCAAATGTGCTAAATACAATAATATGTGATTTCTTGCCAAAATTTTATTTTATTTTTATGTCTGATGCAAAATGGCTTTTTCTCACTTCAATTAATTATTCGGCGTGGAGGTGCAAAACTAGAGGTTCACCTACAATAGTCCCACGTGACAATAGTCTCTCAAACCCCTCACAAACGAATTCCAAACGATAAAACACACAGCCCAGACGAATAAAGCAAAACCCCGAACGAAAAAGCAGAAGCAGGCGACGAATAGCACAAGCAGAGAACGAAAAAGCAGAAATAGAACGAACGATCAGAAAGAGCGAAAAAGCAGAAACAGAGAACGAAAAGCGTGCAGCAAATTCCTCAAACTGCTTGGATGACCGTGAACTAAAAAAGCAAAAGTATAGAGAAAGTTAGAAGAAAATCCAAACAACCAAACAGGCAAACAACAACAATCACCGCGATTTCTGATCGAGAAACCGTAAAGAATTCTGTCTGCAAGACTCTCATGGCCACAATTGCATTGAATCTGTCAACCGTGATGAGGGAGAGAGAGAGAGAGACAGAGCGTTGACGTGCGAAGTGAATTAGTCGCGTCAAGGACACGGAGGTTTGATTTCGTCGCAGGGACGAGTGTGTGAAGAGAGCGAGAGAAAAAAATTTGACGTGTTGACGCGGCCAACTGGTGGAGAGATGGCAGCAGTTGGTTTGTTCACCGACCGTGGTGTGACAATCTGGTAGGTTAACTGCTTTGGTCGGGGTCGTTAATTGGATTGCGTCCAGGAATTCTTGCTAACTTCCGCTTGCAAGTCGTGTCGTTTTTCTTCTTTCCCCTCGGTCAAATTTTGAGGTGAGGAGTGTCTTCTTGCTGCATTTCGAGTTTTGATCGTGAGCTGGTGGAGCGGAGGCATTCGGATCGGTAGTAGACGGCACTAGTTTGGTGATGCTCTTGTTTGCGCCGGAGTTTTGACCTTGACTCGGTCTTTGGAGCTTCTTCTTGATTATGGAACGGTGGAGATTGTTGACGAAGTGAAACAGATGCTTGCCGGTTTGGTTAAATTTAGAGTGCGCTCTGTATGAGGAGATTTCTTTGCTTAGTTAGTGAGGCCTCAGGGTGTAGAAGGCGCGGCTGGTGGCTCTAGATTGTGGAATGGTGAAGGTTGTGGAAGAGGTGAAATAGTTGCGTCAGGGGAGGTGCTGAGCTTTGGTTCTGTTTCTGTAGGAGATATTTTTACCTTGTCAGGAGATTTGGAGTGCGCTCTGGCTGCGGAATTGAGGATTTCTGAGCTTAGGTTGCATCACAGAAGACCTCATGTGGAAGAAGGACCGGCGGATTGGAGAGGTTTAGGGTTAGTCCGCTATGGATTACCAGGTGTTTCTTGTGCGGCCGCCCGGGGGCACGCGGGCGTCACGCGGAGGCGTAGGAGGAGGCTTGCGGCTCTTCCGCATCCTCGACCACAGGATCTCGGTGCTGCCTCTGGCGACTCCTACCGCCGCTCCCACCGAGTACAGGTTGGAACATATCTCCAAGATCATGGCCGCCGATGACGACCCGACCGAGCTCAGGATCGAGATTGTGGACACCAGCAAGTCAGGCTTCGCGCACGAGACGGTCCGCTTCTGCTGCGAAGCCCGGACCTCGCTTCTCACCGCGCTCCTCAACCGCGTGGATGACATGAATGGCATCGGTATGTGTGTGTACTGCCGCTTGTTGTATCTCATCTTTTGAGGTTTGATCGTGGCAAGGCTTCTTTCAATCTGGTCATATCCTGTTGCATCAGCGCATATTTTGAGGTTTGATCATGGCAATTCTTCATTCTGCACCTGCAGGGATTGATTATGCGGCGACTAAACACAGTATCCAGCGAGGAGGCCTGGTCGACGCTATTCTTCGTGTGCGAAGCGCTTCGATAGTGAAAATGGTCAATTTAGGTCATAAGGTGATCGAGCTCAATGCTGCAGAATATGTGTTTCATGAAAGGATGACATGGACATGGAGCTGACCGTGTCTTCATGTCTCAGGTAAAGGCGTCGAAGAAGGTGAATTTTGAGGATATTGTCAAGCTTGAGATTCTCAGTGACGATGAGCAGGTTGTGCTGGTTTCTCTTAGATCCCGAACCATGCGGCTGGTGGTTAAGGATTCCGTGGCTTTCGTTCGCGCCATTCAGAGGAACATGAAGGTATGTGGTTTTCTTACCTAAAAGAGTTCATGGAACTTTTGGATTTAAGCATTTGGATTAGAAGGACTACATTTGAATTTGCGGATTCTGCTTTGGACTTTCCTTCATGGCGATGTATGTGGTAAAAGCAGTGTGTGATGCACAGCAGTGAACTTTGAATGCAGGCATATTTGAAGTGGGACATGGATATTGAGAAAGTAAAGACGTCTGTGATTGTTGACTATTTTGCCACTCACTTCAAGAAAGTTGTAAGTACTTTGAGTATCTTTTAGGATTTTGAAGCTTGATTAAGTGAACGAGCTCAAAGTCTTCCATATTACGGTGCTGTTAATGAGTATTTTTATGGCAATATTATCATAATGGAACTCTCAACATGTAGTAGGTATTTTTCTCGAGAATTGTCTTTATGGGGACCCTTTTGTTTTGTGTTGATTTGTGATTGCAGCGAGAGTATCCTGTTCTTTATGAGTTTCAAGCAGTGAAGCAATCTAAGCTGCAAGATTATGAAGGGCCGCGCACCTTGTCTATCACGAAGCATCTTCTTATTGAAAGTTCTTTTGATGACATTATCAATATTCACAGGTTATTACCTATCCTACCTGGAGCTGACCCAGCACTATTTAATCTGAATAGAAAGCATAGTTCAAATGCTCCTCTCTAACTCTCCTTTGGAATTTGGTTTGTGTATGCAGTTTAGAGGATTTACGTGGCCTCGTAGCTAGTGAGAAAAATGATCAAGAGGTTATCATCGAATTTTCATCATGGCGAGATTGTAGCTTCCTGCTTAGAGACCGTGAGGACTTCATTGCTAGCGTGGCAGACGTGATGGGCATGGAAAAGGGATCCGCATTCAGTGTTCGCTTCGAGTCATTACATTCTCACACGTTCCCAGAGCAACAAAATTCGCTGTACCAGGTCACAAAATTCCCAACTGGATCGGTTTTTGTCAAATGCTAATGGGATTTTTTTCTGCTATTCGCATGTTTGGATATTGATTGAAACAGTCTAATTATCGAAACTGATACTAGAGTTCGATTTCAGGCCGAGTGTGAGTCATTTTATTTGAATCGTTTCATGGCGGCGTACAATTCTACCCGAGAAGCGTGGGCCCTACATGCGCCTTTGAGGGAGTATGCTGCAAATATACTGGTACGACTTGTAAATCTGACTATTTTTTCCATTTTGTAGAATTTACTCCGTCTTATGACAAACTATGCGAAATTGTCGTGTAAAACTTTCGCAAAATTTTGGTTTTGGCTTCAATGTACTGAGAGTGTCTCATGCGTTGTCACGCAGGTTGGGGAGTCACAATGTACTGCCCTGAAAACTCTTCATGCTGTTGTTGAGACGTTGAAGGAATGCATCGGTAAGGGATCTAGCTTATTTTTCCTTAGAATGTGACGAGTTGTGCATGATGTACCTACAATGCAAAGTGTCCAGTATATTGTGATTGTTTGATATTCCTGCAAAAAAATTATGGTTTAAGAAAGTAAGTCGCCTGAGTTTCTTCTATGTATGTCTGCCAGTGAAAGTAATTAAAACGTCTAGGTGCAGTTATGGAGCTGATTTGACTTCACAAGGAGACTTTGGTGGTTCAATTTACAGACTTGTGCATGCGGATTTGCCTGGGCTATTGTTGGACTGTGGTGTTGATTAGAAAACTTACACTTACTGTTGTAATGACATTATACAAAAAGAGACAGCTAAGATCAGTTGAGCTCGTGTACTGATGAGTTGACGTGTTATAATTCAGGGAAATCAAAGCCTGATACTGTACGAGCTACAACATGTTGCATGGTCATTGTGAGGCTTCTGGGATCTAAACCGTGTTTTGAAGCCATACGAACCTGGCCAGAGATTGGAACAATTCTGTTTCAGGTATTTTCTTATATCCCTTCTAAAAATAGATTTCTTCGTTGTTTACTACCTGGTTGTGTTCAGGCAGGCTCATGTCTGATTTTTGTACACACGATTACTATTTATTATCTTTTTTTGTACACCTTTTTGGGTACAAATTTACAGATTAATTAATCATTTGAACAGAGCTGATAATTTTGTCTGATCTCTTCACTGCAGTGCTTGCGTTCACAAAACAGCATACTTGCATATCATGCAACACTGGTCATACGATCTGCCATCAAACTTGTTGCCCAACCTGGAACGATTGATGCTGGCATTGCATCAAAGGTGAGGTTCCAAATATACAATTCAGTTTTTGAGGGTAATATACAAGCTTTATAGTGAGATGTTTTGGTTCCGCTAAGAAACTATTTATGAAATTGCTTGACATGTACGAGTAGTGAAGTGTTTTATGTGACTTGTTTTGAAGATATTGTAATCGTACAGTTTCTCATGCGTTATTTGGCATATGCAGCAAGAATTTGCCAATAGATTGTCGGTGCTAAGTGCAGAGAATCTACCGCAGTTGGTAACATTGCTCCATACCCGCGCGCTTGCAAAGCCTAATTCTCTTCAGGTTCTTTATTTCTAATGCTTCCTTGCTCTTTGTTTCTCAATCCTATCACTTTAATTATTCTTACTTAAGCTGATTACTTTTATGTTCACAAGAACTACGAGCATTTAATAGAATGTTGATTTTGAATCGCTGACGGTTTTCCGAGCAGGTCACAGGTATTTTAGACATCTTAACGTACGCCCTCAGCTCCCCACCGGCAGATAATGAAGCGGGTCGTCTGTGGCTCCGAGTACATCCTTACCCAGTTTTTCCCACAGCAATCTTTGTTTCCAACTATTTCAGTAGAAAATCTGCCAACTTTGAAAAATTTATGTTTGAAAATTCCAGAGATAAAAGCATATATATGACTATCCTCATGCAATGTCGATACCTTGTAGAGATTACTGTAGAAATATGTTAAGTGGTATGGATGATCCTCAAGGCCCGGTATTTTAAACTCATAAAAGAGAACAGAGCTGAGCATCGTTTTTGTGATCGCACTTGAATAATATTTTGAAGGTGGGGGAATAATAGAATCTTTGGCTGTAAGACCCTTAATTTGTTTCCATATATTGTTCAGGCATACGAGGCGTGTATAATGACTACTGGAGACGTTCTGTGTGGATTATTTAGGTCAACCAGCGACGTTGTTTTTACAAGGTAGAGAAACTTCAATTCTTTCATGTTACTTGAATCACATTCTTTCAGTCTTATTATTATGTCCATTCGAAGTGTTTGACAGCTGCTGTGACTCAAATTATCTGAATTGCGTTCTAGTTGTTGAACATTCTGTGGATCGCTTGGTCAGGCTCTCGATTCTTCTTCAAGCATTGCTCTCAACGATGCCACCAGTTGTGTGCAAACATCTCCAAGTAGGCCTTCTACAGCTCTTTTTCTGAGTTTTAATCTGCCTCATCTTTAGGAAATTTCTTTGCAAGGAATGAGTCGTGTCTTACCCATACGGAATCACTCTTACAGGTTCTTACGAAGCGGATGTCGTCTCCATTTTCTTTTTCATTAATAGTCCTTTGGAATTGGAAACATCCTGACTCTTTGACTTGAGTGTTCTGTACAGAATGTGTGCATTCGTCGTTGTGTGTTTCTATTGCACTTGAGTACGGCAGTATTCTCTAAGAAGCCGCATCTCAGGTTGTTGAGCTGTAGTCAGATCTTTCTTCTGATGGAAGGAAACCCTGATGCGAAGAAGCTTCTGATGAATGTGTTACCCATGGTAAGTGTATTGTTTACAGTGCCTTAACATCCCTGAAAGCAAGCCTGTGCATGGATGTCCGATACTTGAAATGAAGTGGTAAACAATAATCTAATTTTATTTATCTTATTTATTTTTGCTAACGCTCGGTAAGAAATTCGGCGTACAGGGTGTGATGAACTTGTACGCCAATAAAGCGAGTGAGGTGAATGGCAAGGTAAACTTCTTATTTCAACATTTTACAAGACAAACATTAATTTTAGCACCAGATGCGCCAGACTTTCTCCCAGTTGGCTTGAGAATTATTTGACATTCGGTCTGAATTTGTAGAAGGAACCGACAGGTGATTTCTCTGCATGGAAAGACACCATGGAGCTGCTTCACATTGGAAGTGTTGAGACGCCACTTCTTGTATGGAATGACATCAAGCGTTCGGAGTTGAAGAAGGTATAATTACTTTTAAACATTCATTGTGGTCACTTTGATGATGTGATCATGCAGGAATCAAGTAGTGATTGTTGTATCAACTACCTACTAGTCATTTTTCATTTGTCATTGACGTACCTGCAATCGAATCCTGCAATGTGAATATTTCATGCGTTGACGTTGCAGTTCCTTCGGAATGAAATGGAGGGTTATTATACTGCTTTAGAAACAAATAAGGATGTTTGGTACAACTCGGCAGATGTTCAGGTTGTCTACTCCACTGCCAGTGAAGGCGGAGGTGAGTTCCAACCATATCTTCGATTCCATCTTGGCTTGCAAATGTTTTCCTATCAAACTGATTAAAATTCAGTTTAAGAAACTGAGGTACCTGAAATGGATTTGGTGACCTACAGGGTCTGTTGTTAGAGGCATTCATCTGGAGCTTCTCGTTGACCATCACCCTCCTGCGTATGATATTTACAATTCGTTCTGGAAGGCAAGTTGATTACACAACACAAAGTTATTTTTATACCATTTCGATGGAGCATAAGTAGTAGATGTTCGAATCTATGTTTGCTGTGGGCTGACATCGTTTATATGACTTGTGAAACAGCTTAATGACCCACTACCATTATTTCAGTCAGTATACCAGGCCATGCTTCTGGGCTTCACTCCTTTGTTCGGCAACAACAATCTGCCTGAAATTGATCTACGTCTATCCGTGCATGTATTGACCTGGATCTACGAACGTCACACAGCTGATGTCTCTTCCTGCATGGAGACACTGAAAGTCATCGAGGTATTCTGCAATGCATCCTTCCTTCAATTTTCAAATAATCTCTAAGTTTGAGAGCGCATGTATTTTATGATCGACAAGTCAATTTTTCTTGGCATATTTCATATTCTACGTCATTAAGATCACAGTTTTTTGGCTCACAGACAGTAGTGGGGATGCTGCGGGAAGTTATCGATAGCGAGCACGAGGTGTTTGTATTCAAACTGGTTATTTTTCTGCTCGCAACGCTGGAGAAAGGTAAAAGAGAGAATGTGATGCGGTTTACTCATGCAGGTGGAGCTGCTGTATTGGTATCTTTGATGGCTATATCTGCAGACAAGGTAACTCTCTTTCCAAGACCCCTGTCAAGAATTAAAATATCAGTCTCCAATAGTCTTCGCACTGATGCAGATATGCCTTTCGTATTTGTCGTCCAAGATTTCCTCTACTGCAGCAGAGCCATGAGATTAGCTGAGAAACTTGTCTTTAGGGCTTTAACGGTTTGACTATTGCTTTGCAGGGTTGTGAGAACAAAATGAAATTCGAATGCAATGGCGGGACTAGCAAGGATGCCTTAGCGCAGGTTCCCTCTGGCATGGTCAATCATGTGGGCTCTGATGGAGTGTCAAGATTAGTGAGGATCCCATCCGGAATGGCACGGGAAATGATGGGAAAAGCTGTGCAAGATGGCAGCTTGGAAGCCAAAGATGGCATCAGATGGCAGGATAAAAAAGTTCCTCCCAAGATTCAGTTGGGTCTAGTGTTGGACCAGCTGGAAACTCTTTTGAGGTACTTCTAGAGATTTGATTTCAGTTTTTTGATACAATATTGTTGGCAAGGCTCTAAACAGGTCTGCAGATGTATATGAGTCGTTGATGGTGTGTTGTGGCAGAGTATCTGGTGACAGTAGCAGTAAACAGCGTTATCCACCATCGGCTGCATTGTTGGGTCTTTCCAAGGAAGAAACTCTTTATCACTTAGTGCAAGTTTTACTCCGACTTAAATCACCCGAATTTGGCAGGTACCCAGTTTATTTGATTGTACACTATTTGATTCAATCTGAAGTAAGGCGTGCTTGCCTCAACTTATGTGTGGAGTGACGGCGTATGTACAGAGAGATATTGGTGGAAATTGCATTGAGCACTTCATTTATATAAATGTAGGAGTCCTCGTATTTTCTCTCTTTGATATGCTTTTGAGCTCTCTTTGAGGCTCAGTTTTCCATCACTAAGAATGCACATCATGAGTCGACTGAGTGTGTTATCAATCTACTAATACGAACTGATTGCCAGGGTTTTAGAGATTCTCTTGATCATTGTCAAGTCAAACAAGAGTGCTATGCGACGGCTTTACTCTCTTGGGGCTTTTGAGATCCTTCTGTGGAAACTTCTTGCCGGGGATCTCGTTAATCGGGAGAAAGAGATGCTCTGCAAATTCTTGTTGCTGTGTCATTTAAAGCAGGTACTGCGCTGCATTTCTGGTTCGTATCCGTGTTCATGAATTTAATGTCATGAATCATGTTTGCTGTTCCCTAACGCCGGGGATCAACTTCTTTCTTAAAATGAAATGCGTCTTTTAGGAATACGACCAAAACTCAGCGTAAAGACATCGAAAACATATTTGGCAATACACCATGAGTCTTGTGTACTGCTGCTGCTATTTTATTTCAACTTATGCTCTCTTTCTGTAATTTATCATATTATTTCGGTAGCTGGTTGGAAATGCTGGTGAATAATCCCCGCTTGGTTAGCTTGGATGTAATGATTTGCTTGCAAACTTATTAATTGTCCCGTTTACCTTTCATGAATTCTAACATAAAGATATTTGTTTTCTACAGGATCAAGGATCAATGCTGAAGACTTCTGAAGATGATCAATCACTTTGCAAGAGTAGCGCACTCCGACTTTACTTACCTGAGGGGCTCGTTCTGAGGCTTTTGGCTGAGGTATCTCCACTACTCTCTTTCTACTTGCTTTTAGGGTTTAGGGTTCACTCTAAACTTGATGGATAGTGATGAAAGTTTACCTTTGTTGGGTGCACAGGATAGGGACGCAAACATACTCTTTGCATCAATCTTAGACACTGAACAAGAGGCACCCGATGTTATTTGGAATGCGGACATGCGGAAACGTTTGCTGGAGTATCTCAGAGGTGAATTGGAGCCATATGTGAAAGCTCGCGCCAGCGATCCCATGGCACCTTACGTGCACACTCCTCGTGCTCCATTACATTATCCTGAGTTGGCTGGTACGTTCATAGTAATATGCAATCAATGATATCTACTGACTCCTTTCGTATATCTAACGTCCAACTGGAACTGGAACCTGGAAAATAATTACCTTGAGAGTTAACCTTGCAAAGATTGTAGGTATCATAGATTCCATTTATAGTTCTGGGATTCCTGAATTCTATCATGTATCTTTCTCTTACTAAGCATCTTTCTTGTGTTGCAGACGTCGTGTTTTCTGCTCCATTCTATCTACAAAATTTTCTTGATAAGGAGCGCTTTCCTGACTTCCTTATCAGAGATCCTGATGGGTTCTTGCGCAGCCTCATGCTGGTAAGCGGACCTTTTCTAAATTATAGTAACGCATTGGTGTGAATATCAAGATTTGCAAATCACAGGGATTTGCATATGAAAGGAGGGCTCTCATACCGATTGTAATGTCTCTTTCAAAAGAATTCTTAGTTTTGACTTGAACATCTTTTGTTCTCTAGTCATCCCTCTTACGTGCAAATTGCTTTCCGAATTTTCCCCAGTTTCTGGATGCAATATTGACAGATTCTGTGATTTCTATACTATCGGTGTAGGACCTTCGAAATTTGGTGAAAGCTGGTGATTCCACCTGGCGCAAGGAACTACATCGAATCCAGCTTTTCATAGAAGCCCTGGTTAGTATCTCAATCCCTCAGCCCTTTATCTTCCTTCTGATAATGAATTGTCCAAGGCCACGAGTGAGTTCACCTTTATGCTCTTCTTCACTAGAAGTGTTTCAAATAGTGCAGCCATGTTTGAAATCGAGGTTGGAACTCTCAAGTTTTCTTTTTCCGCTCGCAGGCACACATCGTTGTCCGGCACAAGCTCTCTCTGCCAAGCGACACAGAAGATCTCCTCGTGACGATCTCATCGCTATCCCTGCAGACCTGCCTAGTTGAGAACGAGAGCGCTCCGCAAGTCTGTATAGACATTTTACGCTATGCAGTCCAAGTGCTTCGCAAGGTGGTAGCCGCGAGTACCATAACTGAAAATCTCTCCCTGACATCACTAAACTTCTCACTAGACATTCTTTCACTCGGCACTCAATGGAGCGCCGGCAACAACCACCTTGACTCTGCAACCGCAGGGTCCCTGTCTGTGCTAGAACTCATATCTTCCAACCCGGTGGGCAGGAAGCATCTTTGGGAAGACCGGCGGTGGCAGAACGGCATGAAGTGGGCTCTGAGCGCTGCTGTCAGCGACGATCCCAGCCCTGTATCATACACGGCATTGAGCTCTCTGAAGCCCTTTGCAGCAGACTCAAGTTACACCCGGCGGTTCATTGACGAAGGCTTCCATCTCTCGTTGCTGCTGCTTGTACTTTCATCGCCAGATTCGAAATCTACAAAATCAGCGCTCCCTATTTCGGCTGCAGATGTGCTTGGCTCTTTTGTGCGAGCAGAAGAAACCCAGCCTAGCTCACTTTCTAATCTCATACCCAGGTTCCTCCTGTCCTGCTTAAAACAGGGTGAGGATCTAGGAAAGTTCATTTCCATGGCAGGGTCAGAGATTCGGAACCCGACCATGGTGTGGACTCGTGAAATGCGTGCCGAGTTTCGTGAGAGGGCGCTGGAGCGCAAGGATTCCGAGGAGGAACTGCAATGGCTGCAGAACTTCACCTACGGTGTTCTCCAAACCGAGTTTCTCATTGGTGGAGTTTTCGTGACCCATCTTGCATCTGGGAAGTGGGAGGGAGCTGACCTTCCAGATGACACCAAGTTTCTGGACCTCATGATGGAGTATCTTGAGACGAACCGAAACGTTGTTAGTCCAACTGAGGTTGAGAACGGATACGAAGACAAGCACGTGATCGTTTCTGAAGGCGGGCAAGATGAGCTTGAAAAGTTCGTTCTCGTGTTAATTGCTCTGAAGGAGTGCTTGACATACGCAGCGACGTCACATGCAAGGACTGATTTGAGAAAAGGAGTCGACTTGCAAACGCTTCTAGACGTGGCGTCGATGGAGCATTGCGCACCCAAAGTCTGGACCGAAGTCATTCTGATTTTCAAGGTGTTGGCCCGGGAGGAGACGACGCAGACCTTCATTCTGGAGTCAAATCTATTCGGGCTGGCCGGGATCCACCTCTGGGATGCCGTGACAGAGGACAAAGGCGAAGCAGCCCTGGTCGCCACTCTTGATTTGCTACATGTCTTGAGTGGGAATATCAAATCTGATGTGGAGGCAACGAACTGCTTCGCCAGCAGCGGAGTACTCTTCCCCTTGCTATGCATGTTCTGCGACGTCGATCTACCGAGCTTGCGAACCGGGATCATGGAGACCGAGAGAATATCCCCTCCTCAGAGGCTTATGGCAGCGTGCATACTTGGACAGCTTCTGTTGCGATGTTCAAGCGGGGTCACTTCCAATTCCACAGAAAAAATCCACCGGGGAACGTCAATAGATCTAGAGGATCTCATGAACATGCTTGAGCCGGGCTACACCGGGACAAAGCCCCTTGTATTCCGCACCTTGGCTTCTTTACTGCCGCTGGAGTTCCTGTCCATACTAGCGCACAACCCTTCACAAGCCTGTGAGGTGTATAATGCGACAGTGTACTTGCCAAGGCTGGTGTGGGACGATGAGACTCGCCGCTCTGTGAAGCAGCTGCTCACAGAGGAGGCCATCAAGCTGCAGGCATTCGTGAAGAACCAGGTGGTTGCAGGGCTTGGCTCATGGGCTATCGACCTGGAGAAGCCAGCATTTACTCGCTGGGTGCTTGCCACTGTACGACACGGGGAGAAAAGGCCGGTATATAAGAGTACAAAAGGAGACGCGCAGTATGTGCCTGAGCTTTACTTGGGCGGGTTCTTCCTGGATCAGTTCCTGAGAATACCCGAGTTTTTCTTCGGCAAGGCGCTTGAGCAGCGGTTCCTGCGCGAGGTGAAGAAGGCGATTGTGTTGGGCTCATACGCGGAGGATCCCGATGCTCTGAGGAGGGTGATACTCTCCCTCCTGTTGCTCTTCAAGGGGCGACCTTATTTGCTCTCTGGCCGCTCCTACATCGACATCTTCCTCGCGGTGAGCCGCTACATATCCTCTGAAGCATGCATGCTCGCCCAACCAGTGATGCTTCTGACCCACGCCATCGCCAACCACAAAGACATCGTCGACATCATCGTCTCGGAGGACTTGATCCACTCCTTGGTGAAGTTTCTGGACATGGATGTCCCTGCAGCGGACGCTGGGTTTGCAGGCAGTGACCCGCGGCTGTGCAGCCTCATGCTGCTGCTGAGACTCATCAGGCTGAGCCCCAGAACTGTCGAGATTACCACAGCTGTGAGCGTTGTGCAGAAGCTGGCAGACACAGTGCTTGACATGGAAGGCAACAACGAAGTGTCAAAGACGGCGTTGGAGTGCCTGGCGTTAATGTGCAATGATAAGAAAAAGGGCAAGGAGATCATCCGGTTGTTGGAGAGTCTTGCACCTGCTGAGACGAAGAGGTTCTGGGACATCCCGGTGGAGAACATATGGGACGACGCGGCTGATTTTGAGACTCTGCAGCATTTTCTTCAGCATCGGTATCCGTGCTCGTGGTGGACCTCGGGTGAATCGCCAGAGAATGCTGCACCATTCAATTTGAAGGAGGATAAAAATGGCCCGAATGAGAACCACCAGACTTTCAATACCACTGTGTCTCGGAAATGGGATCCTCAATTATCACGCGACCACTTGAGCTGACCAAGGTAATACTACGTCCAGTTTCTACATATTTAAAATTGTTTATCGCTTTCACAAATAATCTTTTGCTGTCATTAGTGCTGCTGTCATGTCATATTTGACGGGTATTCATGTATTCTTCCTGAAGTCAAACGACCCCTATTCTTCGTGTATTCTCTAAATTTGCTTTGACAAATGATCTTTTGCAAGAAGTGAATGCTACCTTTCATGTCATATCTGAGAGGTTCCATTTCGACACACGTGAGTCTCTTACTCATGTAGTCTAACGAGCCCTACTGTGTGATTGAAACTCAGGAGCATAAGAGATTCCTGATGCAGAATGAAGTACCTGTTTTCATCGCTGTATGGAGTCGTTCCTCAGCCAAAGAGTGGGCAGAAAAGACCTGGCAAAGTCGTTCTGAAGGTAACTCCTGGTTTTTTCAATCTGGTTTCTACTTTGTATAGGTGTGTGTATATCATACTAGAGTAGGGTACATTCACGAAAGGAGTGAAAAGATCCACAGAGAGTACATACGAGTCGTATAAATTGTAGTAGATCAGGGTAAGTAAATATTCTGTAGAATATTACCAACTCAGAGGATATATACACCAAGGGGCGCAAAATTTGCACCAAGAAACAGTAGAATAAGAGTGGTTTGTGACACCACTGAAACCATGTACACTATCATTTGAAGATTTATGTACCCAATCCTCAACTCTCTGTTGAACTGGGTACTAGCGCAAGTAGAGACAAGCTCCACAAAGGTGGTGGGTTCATGAAATTCGTTTTGATACAAGTGTGCAGACTCTCATGGTTATTTGTAGAATTTTCCTGACGGCAGAAAATTCCAAAAGAGACTCACTATTGATGCACCGGCCGGGAATCGAACCCGGGTCTGTACCGTGGCAGGGTACTATTCTACCACTAGACCACCGGTGCGTGAGTGTGACGCCGCTGCCGGGGATCGAACCCGGGTCACCCGCGTGACAGGCGGGAATGCTCACCACTATACTACAACGACTTTCATCCTGACGTGTCCGGAAGACGGGTTTGCTACCCGGTCCGACCGGATTGATGACCTGCATGCGACATATTTCTAATGTAAATAGATTTCAGTAAGTAGCAATGTTTTTGGATTATCACACTTTCGCTACAGCTGAAATCATACATGCAAAAAAAATTATAGCTATTTCAGAGTTCAGTGAGATTAGCAATGACAACTGTGATCACCAGACCCCAACTCGGAAGCTGCACTCAATTCGGCTCTTAAAATTGAAGTCTTGCACGAAAAGCAGACATACCGCTCATTAAGGCAATGGGACACATGAAATCTATCTTTCACAAGGTGTAAGCAATTCTCATGTAGTGGACTGCAAGACTAACTGTCCTAAGAAATCTCTTAAGAACTAGTGTCTTTCACCGCAGGCTTCTTCTTGTACGACTTCCTTTGCTGTGAGGTGCTCCTTGACAATTTCTGAGTGATTGAAGTCCCCTGTGACAACAAAGCAAGTATGAGTCAAAGAGAACAACGACTTCAGTAATCTCCTTCGTTTCCAGGTCTTGAACAACTCACATAGTTGCAGTTGTACGCTGATGAATTGTTTATATACCCAAAGAATGTTGTTAGGAAAGTACAAATGCGACAGGGATTTCAGGGAGCTCACCTGGAGCCACTCATTTGTGCTATCACCACTGCTGTTACGGGTACCAGTCTCAACTTTCTTGGTGCTTCTCCGTTGCTTCTGTTAACGCATGAGAGAATTTTTTAGCAGATGAAGAAGAGGTCTAACTAAAACATCATGAACCGAAGAGCGAATATACTGCACAGCGAACTTAGAGACGAGTGCAATCAAAGGACAATTTAGAGAGAGTCGAGTACATAACGGTGTGTCCAGTACCTTGATCAACTCCTGAACTTTAGAATACGACCACATGCCCAGAAGTCCCAGTAAACCCAAACCCAGAGAAGAAAGAAACACGGTCTCTCCTTTCACAAAGCTTCCACCTTCCGCCACATCAATAGTGCCATTGTGGAAGACGTTTCTGTAAACTTCACCATTCACTTCGTACACAACATGTCCCACCAAGTCGTAGCTTCCTGGCTGTGAAAAAAACATAGATGTGAGAAGGACCAACCTTCCAACTTTGAAGATAATAGCACCCAATTGCAGGTCATTCTGTTCTGCAGATAAATCAAAAGTAGCACATATGCTCCTTTAAGCAAATATCTTGAGAAATGTTCAAAACACGACTCACCTGCAGGAACTTGTTGATACTGAAAGAGTACTTGACAGTTTCCTTGCTTTCGGCAGGGACAACTATTGAGCTCTCCTATAATCACCATCGACAGAGGGTCAAGAACAATGCCATCACACAGTTTAAAAAAGGAATTACGGATATGAAAGGCATAATCCACTATAAACTATTCAAAATTCAGGTAGATTCGTCGTAATTTGCGCACAAAAGAAAACGACAAGATACCTGGACTGTGAAATTCTGTACGATATAACTATGGTCGTGTAGAAGGTGAAGAGTGGCACGGGTATATGCCACTTTCAAGGCGGAAGGTCCTGCAGTGAATGAATTACACTCTTGTTAAAACATAGATTTAAACGCTTTCCGCTCCGATCAGTATTATACTAAAACAACAAAACTTAGTGTCTGGCAGTTCTAAAAACATTCAATGAAACGTGTGCAGATATTCTGGATTGGCAAATATCTCACCATCATTCTTGATTTCGATATCAACTTGAGTAGGCTCCCCTGCTTTCACCACTGAACACCAGCCCTCAATATCAGAACTATCAATACCACCATTACGCAAACATCCACTCCATACATTCATATGCAAACGAAGGGACGATGACTTCTTAAAAAGTATAAAAGTCCGCTTCAACGAGAAAGGGTAGACGATGAAACCCTAATGCTCGAGTTATGCTTCGCAAATCTCATCTCAGAAATCCAGTGAACCTAAAAAATGAGAATCAAGATGTGTATGTCTGAGAATACAATAGCCAGCCACTTACGTTTGTTAGGACTCTTGGGAAAAAATGTAGATGTCTCCACCCACGAAGCTGGTTTCACATTAGCCTCCACAAACTTCTTCTCTGATTTAGCCTCGTTGACAACGTGAGTCTCCTCAACATTATCGCTCACAACCGGCGCCACTGTCAAAAACCACAAGCAACACATCAGCCAATAAAAACCTTGAATCGAACTAAACACTACACACATGCCCCAGGTATACCAACGAGCTAACCCCCCATCGTCAAAAGAATCATTCCAACCGGCCACTTCAAAAACAACAGCCCCCACCCAAGGATGCTGAAATACAATCACTAAAAAACCACCAGCTCAGAACTCCATCATACCTCCACATTCCCGTCAAACATAGAAAACAAAAAACTACCACCACAGTACACTCATCACAACCAGAAAGCTCCCCGACAATATGCTCAATCATCAAGAACAACGTAAGACCTCCTCTTCCACCTCCAGTGCATTACATCTAGCAGATTCCACAAGCCCTAGATGATCCATCAAGCACTAGGGCAACCCACGAGGGAGACACAGAGACAAACAGCGGGTCTCCATCTCCAAACCCTAACCGATCCACACAAACCAATGACGCCGAAAGCACGAAACGAAACGAGCGAAAGCCGCCTACCCAGGAGAAGCAGGAGAAGCGCGGCGGCAAGAAGCAGCGGCGGCAACACAGTGGTCCGGAGTCCCAGAGTCGCCATCGCTGGAGGAGCGCCGGCCGCAAATGTAAACAGAAGAAGGAGTTTGAGAGTGCACACTGCAAACACACTAAAGGACTTGCGGACTTGTTCTGCGTGAGCCGCACTTGGCATCGTCGTGGGACTCTCGAGCTTTCCTAGTGGACGACCATACCACGAATAGTCTACCAATAGGCGCGGTACCCGGCGTCCCGGGTATCTACCGCACCGGGTATAGAGCATCCCCGCCTTTCCACAAACCTAAGGTAAACCCCCTATAACCGTCAAGTTAATAAGCAGTTTGCATGTATGGAGAGCCTAGATGATAATTAAGTTATTTGTGAGTGATAGCCAATAGAATTACAATTTCAACCCAAGTGATTTTGTATTTTTCCGATGTGGTATAAATTAGTTATGAATTTTCAAAGTCACATGTGAAGAAAGTTGGGTCAGCATCAGTAGGTGGGGGCCATGACCCTCCTACAAATGGGCTAGAACCAACAATGAAAAATGTGGGAACCGGGTATTACTCACCCTAGAACTAAATTCGGAAAATCCTAGTTCCCTCTATCTTGCATGCACTCTGACGCATTCATTGATTTAGACAGCAGCCCATGCCCATTCATGCTATGATGCAAAACCGCCAATAATACTTCATTTACCCCTAAAACCACCAGCTTTGAAACCAACTTCCGCTATCCATGCCTTTTTGCTACCGGCGCTAAATTAGGAAGTTGGTTACATGTGCAATTATTCACGGTTTCTAGTGAAAAACTAGTTGTCAATCATGGATTATTGCCGGCTTTAGACGTGACTACCTTAGTGGATGGTGTGGGGACCCCACTAGGTAGATGCACATGACGACCATATGAGACTTCATCTTCTAGATATGGTTCCTAAGAGCATGGCCACCGCTCTTTCATAAGAGCACGGCACAACGAAGGAAGCGGTGGTGGGCCGGTTGATGGCCCTCACTAATTATTTTTGTGGGAGTTGCCCCGCCCCATCTTCTCCCTATGAACCCCCCTTGAGTTGCTCTTGATTGCCCATTTGATGTTGCTCCTGCATGCAAGCATATTTAGACCAAATCATGTTGACCAAACATATGGCATCCCCAAAATTCCCACACCATAGTTGTGTGAAATCACAAGTATTTGGAGGGACTCCATATTTGGAGTGATGAATATTGTCTGCGATGGAGTGTGTTGAGGAGCAGATCCTCTTGCCAAACCTACTAGCGTGGTCCTTGGCGCATTCAGTGGACATGCTCTAAAAGACCGGGTTGGGCTCCTCATGCCCACACCAGTTTCATGGTAAAATCTGATATGATTCCTAATCAAACCATTTGATTACCCTCTTCTGATTTGCCTTTTCAGACCATATTGTTACTACAACGTTCCCATTGCGTTCTTGATGAGTTCCCATGATGTTCCCTTGAGTTCTCCAATGTGTTCCCAAGTATGTTTCCTAACGTTTTCCTTGTTCCGCAAGAATTCCCAACATGTTTACACTGGGAACCAATTTATACTTTTAAAATTACATCCATTTGTTTAGTGGGGCCCACCACCTATTGTTGGGGCCCCAACGCAGGCTCATCCGCACACATGTGCGTGAGCTGGGTCAGTGCGCCACCAAAGAGAGGCGCCTACGGTCGGATTGCCAGCTGGCCGGGCTTCCATGTACTCTGTCGTTGGGGGCATAGTTGCCGAGAGCACTTCGGCCGGTGTTTTGTGATTGCGGATTTTTTTTTAAAAGAAAGTGTTTAGTTGCACTTTCCGAAGATTATGTCGGGACATGTCTTTTTTCTTAGGCGATGGAAATTTTGTGAGGCCTCACACCATAATTGGGGCTAGGAAACGGGTAGGGTTGCTCGAAAAAAAGTAGCCAGATAAGACAAGTAGACCTCATGCTTGATGGTACACTAAATATTGCATTTAGTGTACTAACACAAATAGTGTACTTACCCTAATACACTAATTGCAAAGAAGTTGACAAATAGTGTTAGCCGTCCATGGCATTCATGATACTCCCAATTAACTTTTGTGCCAATAAAAATAAAATGAACTAAAAAGATACCCCAATCGATTGCCTACGGACCGCCATGCCTTATTTGAATAATTAAAAAGTTAAAATACCCCTAATCAACCGCCTACTGACCGTTATGCTTTAATCCAATGAAATTAAAAAACAAATAGATACCGCCAAAAGACTTCTATTTTTAAATGGTTACTTTTTCAAGATGATATTTTTCTCAAAAGCTAACTTTTCAAATGTATACTTTTTCAACATAATACTTAATGAGAAGGTTACTTTTTCAAAAGGTTATTGATTCAAAAGGTTATTGTTTCAAAAGGTTATTGTTTCAAAAGGTTACTTTTTCAAAGATTACTTTTTCAAAGGTTGTTTTTCAAAGGTTACTTTTTTGAAAGGTAACTTTTCAAAAGTTTACTACTCAAAAGCTCTTTTTCAAAATGTTACTTTTTCAAAAAGTGAGTTTTTGAGCGGATACGTTTTCTAAACGTTATTTTTTCAAATGTTTTCTTTTTCAAATGTTTTCTTTTTCAAATGTTTTCTTCTTCAAAATATCACTTTTTCAAAAAAAAAAATCAAATTTCCCAATTTTATAGTTTTTATTTTTCAAATCTTTTCTTCTTCAAAATATTACTTTTTCAAATGTTTTTTTTTTCAAATTTTCCCAATTTTATAGTTTTTATTTTTCAAATATTTTCTTTTTCAAATGATCCCTTTTACAAATGTTTTTTTTAAAAAAAGGATTCTCATTCTCTTCAAAACTCAATGATTATTCTCCAATCTCTTTCTTGCAATATTTTTTAAAAATTAAATTGAATTTTTTTTTCCTTCCATATCTATGTTCTTTTATTCCAAATTTTTTTCTCCAAATTGTTGTTTTCTCTCAATTGTTGGTGTTTCTATATTGTTCATTTTCCAAAGTTTTTAATTTTTCTATGTTGTTCTTTTCTACAAATTGTTGATTTTCCCAATTTTTTCTCTACAAGTTTTTTTTTTTTTCTCTTCTTCACTTTTGATACTCCAAATGTACAAATAATTCTCTTCTACTTTTGATACACTAAATGACCATGAGTAGAAAAAAAATTACTCCAATCTTTACTAGAATTTTCAAATAGTGTAGTAGTTGGCATTTAATATAGTATTCTGCCACTACATTAATTGCGTAGTTTGCAATTAGTGTACATGTTCGCATTTAGTGTTTAGTACACTAAATGCAATATTTAGTGTAGTGTTGCGATGATTGCCACGAAGTAGAAATCTAAGACAACGATGACGACGAGGAGCTCGTTGTTGGTGCAATGTAAGATGAGTAAGGTGATCGTGTAGCTCGTTGTTGGTGCAACGTTTGCTCGATGTGTGAGAAAGTTGGATTTCAAGGTGGAGTGCGTCGGAGAAGGATAATCTGGACTTCAAAATTTTGAGTAGTAGAGTTAGGGTTTGGCATGCTTTCAGGTATTAATCTCTCCAAGTAATAGCCCAAATTTGTGTATGTTTTCAAGTGCCAGGAAAAGATAAATTAGACAAAAATGATAAATCTAACCTCGACCTAATCCGTGAGCGGGCATTTTTTTCGTTGCCATTCTCCATCTTACACAATCGTCCATCTGCGAAGTAGTAAGGTAAGCCATCCTAAAACCGCCAATATCCCATGGCCGCCGGCTACTTTTTCACTAAAAACGGCCACTATATGCAGATGTAACCAACTCTCTATTTTTAATGGCGGGAGAAAAGGCTAGGGTGGCATGAATTGGATGCACAGTTGGTGGTTTTAGGTGAATGGGATCTTCTAGACTTATTGTACATGCAAGAGTGGAGAAAATGGAATATTTCTAGAATTAGTTTAAGGTTGACCCATTGCCAGTTTTTGGTTGTTAAGCATGCGGTTTTAGGCCATTTGTGGGGAGGTCATGGCCCCCACCTACTGACGCTCACCCAACTTTCTTCACATGTGCCTTTGAAAATTCATAACTCATTCATAACACATCGAAAAAATATGAAATCACTTGGATTGAAATTGTTATTCTATTGGCTATCACTGAAAAATAATTTAATTATTATCTAGGTTCTCCATATATGCAAACTGCTTAACTTGACGGTTATGGGGGGTTTATCTTATAAACCCACCTGGACCGCTAAATCAAACACTCCCACGTAATAAACCAACATGCACTTAATTTATATATACATGCATTTTCACACAATATAGCAAGCAATATTATTTCATAATTGTTTTTTAATTAGTTGATTCAGTCAATCCAATTTCCACTATTATTAGTGGTATCTACCTATATAATAGGCAAGAGTCTGTCCGTCCGCCGCTCCCTAACCCTAACCCTAAAAATCCTATAATCCTAAAAATCCTAAAAACCCTAAAAATCCCTAAAACCCCTAAAAACCCTAAAATCCTAAAAACTCTAAAAACTCTAAAAACTCTAAAAGCCTAAACCCTAAACCTAAGATTTTATGCCATCCTTGCCACACGGAATGACGACGTTTCGCGGATCAACGCACGACATTCCGAGGGATTCAAATTGCAATCTAAAATATAATACGTCAAACAAATTTTATTCTAAGGAGCACTAATAAAAAACCGTCCCCGGTCGGAACTACGGGTACCAATACTAGTTAGTGTATAACTCAAGTAATGTATGTAACATATCTTTTTATTTCACATTCGCAACAAAATCTCAACCGTCCATTCATCTGAATCATGCAACATATGGTTGCTACTAAAGCATTCATACTTCAATACTTTCTACTTTATTACTTGATAGAGCCATTCTTCTCTCCGCTACTATTACCAGTAATACTATTTAATTGAAAATATGACTACAATAAAGTACATGTCAAATCTAGTTATTCCACGTTAGCAACAAAATCTCAACTATCCATTTGGCTTGAATTGTGCAACATGTGGCTCCCAAGGAAGTAGTAATATTTCAATAATTTCCATTTTAATACTCGATCCAATCATTCTTCTCTCGAATATTGTTTGCAGTGATAGTATATAACTAAAAAATGACTACAATAAAGTACACATCATATCCCTTCGTTCAACATTAGCAAGAATATCTTGATTGTCTATTTGACTTGAATCGTTCAACACGTTGTCGTGGTAGAGAGTTTATGTTCCAAGAAAATACTGGATTTCTGGCTGCCACTTTTACTCAATCAAGTTCTTGATAAGAGAAACTCCAAATACATATGAAGATTGTCCCTTTCAAGAGGCAATTACTTCATTACACAAGTCCTTATAGGACAAAGGAACCCAACTATCTAAGAAAACTATATAATTTTACAAGCCTTAGAAAAGGAAACTAACCCGAATCCTAAGAGCTTGTATCTCTTAATCTAACCGTCTAAATAGATCCAAACTTCAGCAGTAGAACTGATATACTATTAAAATTAGCTACACAAAGTTTCAACTGTAGATATCTCACGGATCTTGAGATATCACAGAAATACCTACAGCCTCTCTAAAACCTTGTTTACAAACACCCGCGCACCAAAATCTTCATAACTTTCAAGAAAATGCTCCAAACGCTACGAAACTTAAGATATAGCTTGACAGCATAATAAACCACCTTCTTGAAAAGTCTTAGCCAAAAACTCGTCGAGAAGCCAAAGATATGGCCAAAACCGCCACCAACATCAAAGTGATATACTTACAGTCTTAGAAAATATTTGTGCGCTGTTCAGATCCAAATATCTCCTATATAAGAGCTCCAAATCCTTCGATTTTTCCGCGTGAAAGGTAGAGCTTGAAAGCAACTTTATAGCCGCTCTTCCCGATCTCCGAAAGCTTTCTTGAAACTCCCGGGATGCTCCAAAGAGTGGCAGTAGGTTCCCAAATCGCCCCCTAACTTCTAACGCTCATAACTTCTTAATCCCAATTCCAAATCCTACGTTTTTTGTACCCAAAGTATAGCCTGCAATCCAAACTACTCGAATATGGCCTCCCTCGATCGAATGCCCCCTTCAAAGTTGTTGAAACGCTTGATAAGGCCGCGGACAGCCCCCTTGATTCTCATTGGACACGAGAATCGGCGAATAGGAGGAGGACTTTTCATCCAAAACCCATCCCCCTCCATCCCTTGCCACCTCCTCCTATCCTTTGCCACCTCCTTCAATCCTTTGCCACCTCCTTCTTATCCTTTGCCACCTCCTTCTTATCCTTTGCCATATCATTCTATGTTTTTTACACTATCTTTTGCATATTCAATTCTATCTTTTCTATTTAAACATTTAGAACTAAACTCTAAACTTTGAGGCCAAACTTTATCTAAAAGCTTAACATCAAACATTTATGTCCTGAATAATCCAAAGACTTCAACTAATTTAACAAATACGTACGAAATAACCCTTTCATATCAACTTTCAAACTAATTTACCAACTATTATAACAAACCCCAAACTTATAAACATATTACCAATCGTGATTGGTTTTTTTACATATTTTGGGTAATCCCAATGCTACAAACGCTTATATACTACTGGATGACATCTTCGCACATCGATCACGGCTCAGCGGGCTGGCTGAGCGTTCCGCCACACTAAACTAGTTCAGAGTTCGATTCCCGTAGACTCCCTGAACGGTTAATGTGACGCGTGGTCCTGGGGGCTGCTAAAACTTTAGCAGTGAGACAGCCGGTTGACGCTCCTAAAGCCTGAGCTAGTGACAAGATGCAGGAATATCATTCCCAAGATAAGGCTCGCCCCGGTAAAGTATGACCGTGTGGTTGAGGATGAATCCACTAGTCATATCTTCACTGTTGGCCTAGACCATTCAATACCCCCTTTTTTTCTATACTAATATATGTTTTCACACCATGTATGTAATCACTTTACGACAACGTGGTTGCCACGGAAGCAATAATACATAAGTTATTGTTATTTTATTACTTGATCCAATTATTCTTTCTCCACTATTGTAAGGAGTAATTCAATATAAGTGAAAAATGACTATAAGAAATGTACATGTCACATCTCTTAGTTCCACATCAACAATGGCCATTGGAATTTGTATGACACAGTAAATAAAACTTCTGAAACGCCAGTTGTCACTCCAATTCTCAACATTTGCTTGACCAAAAGTCTATCACTGAACAATGACTTTGCTTTTTGTTTTGGGCAAGATAAGACAACTATAATCATTTTGTAGTCATTTAAATGTCCTTATAATATAGTGTGCAATAATAAAACGCCTCAATTTTAATATTGTCTTGTTGCCAATCGACTAAAGTTGAGGTTTATTAGGAGGGAGGGATTGAGAGAAGGATATGCGCGATTGGATGCAATGGATAGTGAAGAATGCACTCCTCTTTCTCGTGAAGTACTGCTTCACCTACTCTTTTGCTTGTTGGAAATCCACAAATTAGACTTGTAGAGCAAGAGAGAAGTTTAGGGTTTAGGATTGATGCATTAAAGAGATGACTTTTTCTAAGAGAAAGACTAGATGATGATCCTTATAAGAAAGATATGTAAACATGAAGAAATGAATATCAATCCTCAAATTCATTGGCTTGGCAATGGTCTCTAGAGATGGCATACTAACAGATCTAGGGTTTGGTGCAGATCTTAACCCCTAAAGGCCCAAGGCATTTTCACACCAAAAACACTCCGAAACTCCTCGTTCTAGTGCAATGAGTAATGAGATGATCGAAACGTTTTATTTCTACATCTAACCGTAGGATCTAAATTAAGAAGTATTCATTAATGCTCTCACAAAATTTCATAAACTTTGACCGCATGGATTGAAAGATTATAGTGTTTGAAGTAGAAAAAACCGTTTTGTTTCTTCCCTACATTGAGTGGATCAGCAGACTTTGACTTCACTTGGTGTCAAATTTTTGCACTACTCAAGGTCTGAAAACATTATCATCATGTTAATCATGTTGTTATTTCCTTGCAAAGCAATTTTTAGAGGTAGAGGAGTGTAGTGTATTCAATCAAATGTGCAAGGAGTGGAGGTTCAAAAATTGCCAATTCACGTTATATTTTTTTGTGAACTAAATATGTATTAGAATGATGATCCAAATGGTCAATATGAAGGTTTAGACCACTTCTTTTAGTAGAAAAAATAAAATGTAAGAAATATGAAGATCTCATAGTTTTATGTGGAAAAGAACAAGTTTTTTGGTACCTTGCCCGACAAAGTGTGACAATGTGTGAAAATGTTTGACTTAGATTATTATGCTATTTTCCACTTAAGACAAGACAAGAGATTTTATTTGACAATATGAAAGGAAATAATATTGTTAGCTAGAATTGAAAATCTCACATTCAATAGATTGTCCTGCCAAAAGTTTTTGGAATTGCAGGCTGACTTGCCCGGTCTCTCCATTTGAAATTCAAAACCCTATAACTTTTGCCCAGAATGTCGGATTTAGGAAAAAATTGGACTCACACAAAGATTTTAGTAGTGTTTATCTACAATAGAAATTTCAAAAAGGAATGTTACAAATTGACACCATAGGAACCTGCCCAAACCTTGAAGAGTCCCCTGAGGGGACTCTTGGGCCTTTAGGGGTTAAGAGAGACAATCTTCACACAAATAACAAGACTAGAAAAGTGGGCAGACAAATAAAGTGCAAGGCTAATCAAGAGATGAAGAGATCAGCACGCCGTAGACATATTGCTTTTTAGTTTATAGGAACAGAAAAGACAACAAACGCAAACTCAACAAGTACTAAAAGTAACATTTTTAAAGACTCATAATGCTATTGAACTAACATACAAGAATGATGGAGGAAAAGGATGCAACAGATGTGGTCATGAACAAAAATGTTTTTATAATTTTATAATTTTGCCATGTACAAAAACATGTAATTGTGAATATAGTATAGGTGTATATTTAAATACATCTATAAATACTTATTTGGATATATGAAGTAAAGAAAAATATTATACTTCATATTGTCATAAAGTATATGAAAGTTGTTTGGATTATCTAAATCCAATCCAATGTCCTATATGTGATTGGGGGAATATAAACATACAAAGTGGATTAAATTTTTTTCATTATCCAAGAATTTAAAGTCCAAACTTTAGAAGACTTTCATAATACATATAAAAGTCTTATCATTTATTTAAGAAATAATTTAGGTCCTATATCATCCAAAAACAAATCCAAACAATCTCCTTTCATAGTTCTAAATTGCAAATTTCAAGAAAATGGAGTTCATGAAAAATTAATATTGAAGAAATATGGTATTGAACAAAGTATGCATGTCATGATTTGGTAAGTGCAATCAAACGGTTGAACTCCGAGACCTTAAAAATTGAACTTGACGCATACATCCGGGCCCCGACGCTGACGTCCGCACCTAAACCTTCCCTTTCCACTAGGCCTCCAGGTTCGTGCCCTCGTTCCAGCATGGACTGACACGTCACATTCCAACGTGCCATATATAATACAATTTTCTTACCTTGGAAAAATTACAAGGCCTACAAAAAAAAAGCTGTCCGGAGCGTCCGTTGGTCCGGTCCGATGACCTTGACCCGCTTGTTTTGACGACCCTTGCCGCAATGTCTCTGTTGATGCCACGATGCACTATACCTGGGGCATATAATTCCTATGGATATGTAAGTGATTCATGTGAATATTAATTGACGTGGCCTAAGACAATGTAGTCAAAAAGGGAGTAGGGTGAAGCTTTATGTGCAGTAGCAACAAGTAGCGTTGCACTTTAGGTGCAGTAGAAATGAGTTAAAGTAACCAAATCCTCTACAAAACCCATCACTAACTTTAAACCTCTACTAAGTTCTTACCACCTCCATACATAGCAAAAAAACAATTTCTCCACTTCGCTCTCCTCTCACTCCCTACCCAACCGTCCTACTGATTTGTGCTCATACCACCTTCAAACTCATCTCACACCTCTTTGCATTCACTCATCAACGCTGTAGTTGAAGTTTTCTCCAATCTCTTCTCACTCCTTGCCTCTCTTCAATCCCATTTCTTCCACACCCCACTCTTCCTCTTTACCCATTTGCTTTCAATCATCAATTTCTAATGCTAATTACTTAATAGGTCTCTCGAGGATATCGCGGGGAGTGCAGTTGTATTCAAGCCCATTGTTTCCAACATGTAATTTATGTTTAGGTAAGTTACATTAAAATTGTAACTTAAATTAACTTGAAGTAAAACATATCTCGGGAATATCAACGTCGACATGGCTTCACTAAAATTGTGCATGTGGCCTCACCTAGCAATGCACGAGGCTTTATTTGGCAAGGCTACCATTTTTGTTATAAAAGACAAGTTAAAGAACTTGGTGCATATATGGAGAGAACAAAGTTTAATAATACATTTACTTCTCAGTTATAGCCAATAGAATCACAATTGCAACCCAAGTGGTTTCATATTTTCCGATGAAAAATGGATTAGTTGTAGATTTTCAAAGTGTGTTGCCATGTTTTGCTTACTTGTTGTATCGGCTCTTCTCTCATCATTTTAGCAATCCTTGCAGTGCTTCTCCTCACAGGATCACAAATCGACAACTACAAGCCACACAAATGCAGAAAACTAAATGAGACCCTGAGAGATGGAAGCAAGATACAAATCATCTCTCTCTTCACACGAGGTTGATTCTTGAACCTCTTGATTAGAAGAAACGATCGCAAACAAAGAAGTAAAATGTACACTGTGTCTCGGAATTGGAACAGACGGACCTTCAAAGTTCTGAGTCGCTCCCCTCTCTTCGGCTACCGGCTGAGATAACTTAATAAACCTACAGTATGATCTATTGACGTTCCAGTTCCTCATAGAATTCAATGGTTGCCTGACGTTAGAGCTCCCGGTGCTCAAGAAAATAATGTATGGGTGAATCCTCCGAATATTACTGGGTAGAACCGCAGCCTGCGATTATATCTATATTACAAGTAGACTACAACATAGACGGAGCTTGAGTGCATCATTGCTTCCGCCATGTCGTCAATATCTGCCCTGCTTGTGCGAGCCCACGCTTGAAGCCGGCGACTCAATCAGTTAGCTCCAATCTGGGATGTCAGCTTGGATGGGAGGCCTGGAGAATCTCTCCTCAGACATCCGAGACTTTTGACCTTGAAGACTTCCATGATCAAACTGAGGGCATCCCCGAGGACATTGTCAACAGGAATATAAATTTGGAGAATGACTTTGACCTTGAAGAAAGACATTCTCCAAGTTAATATCAAGTGATGAGAATCTTGTCAACAATATCCATGTAAACCTTGTCAATGATGTCCTCGGCGATGGCCTCAGCTTGATCTTCAAGGTCAAAGTCTGAGATCCCAGCTTGGTCGGGAGACTTTGATGAGTAGATGTTTCGATCCAGTTCACAATTGTCCTGTGCTGCTGGTTCATGGAGGAATAACACTACGTTGTTTGTTTGTATTTAGTGCTCATTGAAAAGAGTCTAATGTTCCTAACTATATAATGTTCCTACTGTAAGAGCATCTCCACCCGGAGACAGAGAACCACCAAATTGGAGTTTTGTGAGGTCAAAAAGTTGCACTCAACACCTCAAAATGGGGAAACTTTATAAAATTTTAGAAGTGTTGGTGCATGGCACACCAAAATCTCCTTGGATGGGGGGAGTGCGCCATTTTTTTATGTTGGCGACACACCCATACCCTCGCAACACGTGGCGCCATGTCATTGATGGAGACACGTGGCGCCGTGTCATTGGTGGTGGGAGGTGAAAGCGTTTTAGTGGGTTGAAAATTTTGGAGCTTTGCGGTGGAGCTCTTATTACTCCAAACCCTAAACCACTCCTGGCGTGGAGTAGATTTTCCGACCTAGTGTGGAAAATTCCACGCCAGGAGTGGAGATGCCCTAATGTTCCTAGCAAAAGACCACCGGGAAGAAGAGCACAAACACCAAAAGAGTTCACTTGCTAGAGTTCCACTACAATTTTTGTCCGCAAAGTATCACAATTCTTTTCAATATATAATTTTGAGGTTTTTCATCATATTCGTAATATGTTTCAACGTACTATCAAGAATTTCATTGCGTTTATGTTCATATATGTCGTCTTCGAATCGAGGAGGAGAGTGATTGTGGGATCATCAGTTCTTGCTGAGATTTTCTGTTGCAGATGTTTCTGAACAGTGCCACAAGACTGTAAGATTTGCAAATATGGATACCATGAAGAATATAGTTATTCTGCTTGATCATTTGTATTATTATTATTATGCTTGTTTCGAGCACCTCGAAACCAAGCCGATGAACACAATCATATACACATATTTTAGGTATATTATGTATATTATTGTTGTTTGTAAATATGAAATGTACCGAAACCATTGTTTGATGAAACCTTCTCAAACCTTGTTGAAGTATTCTAACTAGTTCACATATTGATTGTAATTCAAAGTACTTATCAGGTGGCCTCAAATCTTTACAGATATGTATAATATATATAGATATAGATATATATATATATATAGATATATATATATATATAGATATATATATATAGATATAGATATATATATATAGATATATATATATATATATAGATATATATATATATATATATATATATATATATATATATAATATAATATAGTCTTCTTAGTTGATGCCTTTACTTTGAGAATCATTTTTTTATAGTATAAAAACTAAAGTATTACATTCAACAATTTTGATTATTTGTCAATATATGATACCTTGATCCATTAAAGTAGAGTGACCATCTCTGGGTCGTTTGGGTCGTTAACTCCCATAGAAAGTGCTACATGCTACCTTTGAGGAAAATTTGAGAAAAATTTAGAGGCGGAATAAGATGAGCATCTAGTGCGACAAACATTACGAAAATCAATGCAAGCATTGGCAAGCTACAGTGATTTCCATAAAGTGGGGTCACAATGAAATGCACCCTCTCTAGGGTCACGATGAAATGTACCCTCTCTGGGGTTACGATGAAATGTATCCTCTTTGGGGTCACGATGAAATGTACCCTCTTTGTAAATGATGTCCTACATGATCTATCACACTTGTGGATTCTCCAAGGCCTTGTGAGCTCATCGGCCTGAAAGGGTTAACAAAGATTGAAGAATCCCACTAAGTTGATTTTTTACTTTGAGTTCAAATTACTTGCTTTAAAAGTATAATATCTTATATGTGATTAATAGGAATCACTTGATGTGACTATTGATGATTTTCTATGCTTCAAAAACCATGATATACCCTTCTACACAAGAATCAATTTGTCAAATATGAAGAAACTAGAAGGAACCATCTATGTAGTAGCCATATGTAGGGTCAAATTTTAATGGAATATGGTCTGAATATGTGGGGAGGGGAGGCAGTGGGGTGAGGAGGCAGTGGGGTGAGGCAATTTTGTGTTGTGTTGGCATATCTAAGTTTTGGCCATTTTTTGTTGTTGTCTACTCGGATTAGGGAGGGTGTAGGCGAGGCTATTTTTGTATATAATTTATGTATGTTCAAATTGTTTGTTATAGACTCGGTGAGTGTGGCAAGTTGTTCCGTGGTGCCAATGTTACTCTTTGGTGGTGTATGCATAGTATTTGTATGGTGGATGGCTCTAGTCTTTGTTTATTTCTTAGTTCAGGTGGTAACGTGGGTCTTTGTATGGTACTGAATCTGCTTGAAATAATGCAATGATGTGAGAATCCGGGAATGGGCCTGAATGTGGGTTAAAGTTTTGGAATGAGTTATTGTCTAGTGTGATGATAAGAGTGGAAGAATATTTTGGATTGTTTTTGGCCACAAGTCTAGCCCAATGTATTGCTTGTTGTGTTTCTTCTATATTGTGGGATTGAGCAATACCATTTCCAATCCATTTGTAGTCAAAGGCGTTTAGTAGTGAATCGAAGCTTTTGACTGTTTCAAAAGGTGAGTAAAACCTAGTGAGTTGGATGGAGCACATTGTGACGGGGGACAAAAAGTACAAGTGTTGGATGTTGAAGGATGAGAATAATGAATCTAGCATGGGCGTGGGTAATGTGTATTGTGCGAGTTTAAGAGGGTCATTTTTGGGGATGCAGTATTTATATCTTTGGTATAGCCAGACTATTTCCGTTTCAAATGGTTGTGTTATTGGCTCTATGTTTGTTGGAGTTTGTAATTTGTTGTCATATTGGTTCCATAGCCATTGGAGTCTAGTGATGGAGATGGATATTAGATGTCTCCCATTATCTTCATACATGTGTGCGTGATCATCAGTAATTCTAATTGTATTGAAATCAAATCTATGGAGTGGAGTGGAGGTGACTTTGGAGAAAAACTCCGTGCTGCACCTGAATGTCACCGTGGGCACTGGCAAGCAATATGGGTTCGTCAAGAAGAGCCTCATGATCAACTAGCTGCAGGAGTTCCGGTACAACCTCCAGGGCAACAAGTTCCTCGTGCTCACGGTGGTGGAGAATCCGCAGCAGCGCATGTTGAAGCTCAACCTCGAGAGACGCGTTGCTCTCACCTTCAACCTCTACTAAGGTATGCACTATCCATCTTCAATCTCGCAAACAGTTATCTGTGCTCAATCTGCATCGAACATGTGACTGATTTATGCCTCGGTGGATTCTGGGTAGATGGCGGTAGAGGATACTTCACTTTTGCTCGTGGTGTATAATGTCGTTGCGGCCAATCACAATGATTATTGGATGAGCATGAAAACAAAATGAGCCCGGTGTTGTTAGGATTTTAGGAGCTTACAACAATTTATTGCAGCGATGCCAGCCTCCTCGGTGATGAGCGTGCGCTGTGAATCTATTGATTCGTCATCTGCTTGAACTCTCTAGCGTTGCAGGTTAGCGCTCGAATGGTGTTCGATCTAATGTGATCCAGCTTCATTCGTAGTGGTTTGAATAAACTTGTCGCTTTGTACAAGATTATTTTAATGTCACTTTTATCGGTTTTTTAGTTCTGAGGCTCTCTGAAATTGTTGTTTTACTGGCTATCACAGTCACTTACCAGAAAAGTATGTGTTATGAATTGTGTGGTCATACACCTTTAGTAGGATATAGTTGCGGTCTTACTAGATGTTCAGTTTGCAGGCAACAATTGCATTAAAGCGCTTCTGTCTGTTCCTCTTGCGTTTTGGCAGAGTTTGTTTTTACAAAAAAACGAAGGACTAGTGCGACTTCTCCATCATCAATCGTGTCATAACCTAAGGATCACGCAATTCCGAGATGATAAAGAACCAGTAGATTAGCTCAACATCATCTCTATCATATCGGTGCAGGTCACATTATCCTTTGTTAATATAAATTAACAAATAATATATTAAATATATATTAATAATAACATTAATTAATTATAATAATTATTATATAATTATATAATTTTGAAATATAATTACTTATAAAATTATAATAATAATTTAAATTTTGAAGCAGCAAGAGCTTCAAGAGCAATCCGCCTCCCTCGCCTAGTCCAACACCAACCTCTGGAAGCGGATAGTGAAGCATGAAGAAGACCTGCAGGTTGCCAAACGGAATGCCGAGATAGCAAGGGAGAAGGCATATGCTTCCGGGCGAGCCCTGGCTGAGGTTAAAGCTGCCCTCAGCTTTCCAACGGACACGGTGAACGGGGCCCTCCTCTACAATAGGAGTCTGGAAGGGATGGACGCGAAGAACCTCGACAAGATCATCCAGTTCCTGATGGATCATGGCAAAGAGATGGACAAAACCTGGACCAAGATGCACGATTGGTGGCCAACATGAAGTCACAGAAGTCCAAGGCTTGTGGGACGCAATTGCCGGAAGAGTTGCTGCCAGCACCTACAACGGCAGGGTCATCCGGAACCAAGTCCGGACCTGCGATCGGAGCAGCAACGGAGGGGGTCATTGACTTGGCCGCGATCATAGAGGAGGCAACACCGGCCCAACAAAAGAGAAGCACCCCTCCCTTCTTCACTCTTACACCCAAGTGGAGAAGCTTTATGCCCCCCAAGGTGTCCAAGGCCCCTCTTGTTTCCGTCCAGCTCTCGTCAGAGTCCCCGTCACCGGAGGTACCACCGCAGGTTACGACATCGGCAGTCCAAGCGACCAAAGGGATGGAGGTTAGTCCGAGCGTCAGCCTAAGAGATCTATCAGCTCTCCCGCTGTCTCCGGCACCCACCTCGTCTCCGACAACACCCCCGGCTCCGACCCCGCCTTCCGGATCGAAGGAGCGGGAGACGGCTACAACGCCGGTACAAACAGAGCCGGAACAAACTCCAGAGGAACTCACCCCTAGGCGTAGGAGTCTTAGGAAGAAGAACCAGATAACTCCGTAGTTGTAGTTCTTTTTAATTCGGGTTCAAGGTAGCGATTAACGATCCGGCTCCAAACTGCACTCGGCTACTACTCCGGAAATATAGGAATTTTTAGCTCGTCCGGAGTTTTGAAATCCCGGGAATTTTGGATCTGAGATCCGGGAAACGCGGACAGCTTTTGACATGTAAGTAGAGTATGGGCCGAGCACTTTTTAGTACGACAGCTCCATACTTCTCAATTTAGAAACTAGGATAGGCTAGGGTCTTGGTTATCATTTAGTTCGAGGAGCCTTTGAGGTTCCTCATCTTTGTTCTCCTTGGTATGAAAACTCTGCTCACTTAATAAACGTGATTCTTCTTCATGTTCTTGTTCTCGTGCGTCTTAGTTGCTCTGCCTTGTGTAGGACGGATCCGTTCTGTGTGGTGTAGGTACTAAACAGGTTATCCGGAGTGGATAGTAGTGTGGTTCTTGCTTGTGGGGGCTGGTTGGGATTTGGTATTGGAGAGCGCCCGGAAGAGCTAGAGAGGAGCTTAGGGAGAGGCCTAATACTCTTCAGGGTTGGAGGAAGCCAGGAGGGGAAGAGGGGCTGCAGTGAAGATCACGTCATCTCAAGGGTGCGGAGCAACTTTGCGTGAACCCGGACGCCGGTCGCACCTGGTGTCTTCCCCTACACCTGGGAAAAGGCCTACCGCCATGATCTAGAAAGAACTTGGCTAGGATACATTGCCCCCTCTCCGGCATGACTGCATCTGTAATCCTCCGGAATGTCATTGTAGTGGAAATCCCTGCTCTGTGTGACCGCGTCCGAATGACGGTCTGGATGTTGTGAGAGAAAGGGCCTAAGCTACAGCACACCTCTACCGGATAGCGATCTAGACAAGTGGGTAGTCCAGCCACTTTAAGTCACGGAATAGTGGGAAATCCAACCACTTTAATTCATTGGATTAGTGGACTTCCGGCCACTCGTTAAACCATCCCGAGCATCTCTAGGTTCGAGGCACAGTAAAAGTTTGTCTCCAATTCGGTATCTGGAAACTTGTTCCGGAACCAAATATAGAGGATGCCGATAGACTATTCGATGTGCTTCACGCGTGGTACATGATATCTGGAGCTCTATTTGAGAAAGGTTTTAGGCCATGTCTAGTTGGCTTGTATGGTGGCACTTCAGATATCGTCAATGGGGTGGATTCATGACCACGGTAAGACATATGCTTTTTCATTTCTGTACGTTACACAATGAGTCATTTTCTTCCTTGATGCTTGGTTTCTGACTCATCGTTGCTTTATTGCAGAACATGTCCGCCGATGAACTAGCCGAGATGCCTTCTTGCAATCTAGCAGAGATAGTGCACAACAAGTGGAAGCAAGCCTCTGGAAACCAAGGGGCAGACTTATACGTCGCCACCGTAGACGACTACGTACGCGGATTCATCAAAGTTATTAACTATCACCAATTTCTAAAAGGCGACGTTGGTAGGACGGGTCCTAGCAAGGATGAACTAAAGCTTAGAGTAGCCGAGAGAAAGGCTCAAAGGACGGGTGACCCTAGCGTCCTAAAGGACTCTATGTTGCAAATGTCGGGGGCAGCGGAATTCTGTATTCGCACAACAAACAAGACCGGTGAAGAGGTATTTGGCTCACGGAAGTGTAAGCCAAACATGCGAGTCGGTGTTGATGATGAGTCACACCAACCGGATAAAGTAAACTTCTCTCGACCTCGCCATTCTTCCAGACCTCTAGGAACTTCTACAAATCCTTTGCCCATTATCAACGAAGGCAACGGCGTTGCTGATGACGAGGATGTCGTTGGCGGATGTAGCGTTTTTGATGATGATGTGTCTCCCACACGACCAAGACTTGTGACACCGTTGGCGTCTCCAATTTGCAGAGTTGGTTTGCGCCGCGTCACATCGGTGCAAGAAACTCATGTTCAGTTGACAGAGTGGCATATTGCCCGTTTGCCGAAGAATTCTGTGAAGGCTTGTTGGGCACAACGCTCGACATCAAAGAAGAAATGTGAGGAGAAGATTGTCAGGGGTGGGAAGGCAACTCCGGCACCAGCATACGCTGGTTTTTATTGTCACCCAAAGAAAAATGTCTTAGAGACAATGGATTTCTACTTTTGCAACGATGACATTGAATGGTGTGTGAAGGGTACGAGGCGGCTACCCGTAGTTCAATACAAAAAGGGCCAGGATAGGCCTCCAATCCCAAATGTATGGCCTGTCATGGTGGATACTAAATTGACCCGTGGCGAGATTGAGGATCTTGAAGCGGCTGGATTTCAACTCCTATAGAAGTAGCAAGTTTCTCCAAGACGCCTATTTACTAACGACAGACCTCCGAGAGACTTGAGTTCTATCCCAGTACCATCGAACGCCTCTAGAGTTCCGGCAAAGAGGGATGGTAAGACAGTGAAGCGTACCTCGAAAGTGAATAACGAGAAACAGAGGAAGTTTATGGGGTCTGTTGATTCCCTCAATGCTTCTATCAAAGCTGTGAGGATGCTCCCAGGACCCGGTTTAGGGTGTCACATTCCTCTCCTCTCTTACGGTGCTCCGCCCGAAGCTACTCGATACAAAGACCGTCACAGTGAAACCTCTCGGTACCAAGAGCTCATAGTGAAACCTCTTGTTACGAAAAGGTCACAACATAATCCAATATGTATTTCAAGTTTTTCAAAAAATGACTACAATTACCGTAATAAGGACCGCGGTATAAGGTTCCATAATTGTCATAAACATAGTCAAAACAATAAAATTCCAAAAACAATATATGCTATTCTAAGATTATTCTAATAATATTGGAATCTTTATCAAATATACTAAGAATATTACAATATTCTTGGCTCTCCATGGCTGAATCTTTGCTCACCGCTCTCCGCTCGTCGCTCATGAACAAGCCTCCCTCCTCTCTCTCTGTCTCTGTCTCTCTGTCTCACTCTCTCTCTCTCTCTCTCTCTCACTCTCTCTCTTACTCTCTCACTCACTCACTCTCACTCTCACTCTCTCACTCTCACTCTCTCTCACTCTCACTCTCTCTCACTCTCTGTCTCTGTCTCTCACTCTCACTCTCACCTCTCTCTCTCTCACTCTCTCTCTTACACCCTCTCTCTCTTCCTCTATCTCAAAATATAAAATATTTTTTAATTTTTTAATAAATATAAATTGTTATTATTAATATATATTATTGATTTAATATATTATATTATTTATTACAAATTATAATTCAAGCTATTAGCTTCTGGAATTGATTTCCGGACAACTAGAAAGAGAGTTTAGTTTAGTCTCTGTTTGTTCCTCAGAGATGGCTCTGGATGGTTAAAACGAGTGGCCAGAAGACCATTGCTCCTATCAGTTTAAGTGGCCGGATTCCCCACTGTCCTATAACTTACAGTGGCTAGACATCCACTCTTCCTACTTTGCTAACCGGAAGATGGTTGTTGTTGCTGAATCTATACTCTCACAACATCCGGCTGGCCATCCGGACGCGGTCACACAGAAATAAATCCAAACTACAACGACATTTTGGTAAGTGCAACTGTGATTCCACCAAGCAAGTATCACCAATTAACAAAGAGTATTCCTTCTGGACCCATACAATAGGCTTTTTTCCCAGCCGCAGGGGTAGCTTCCGGCCTCAACCTGAATCGGGGTTCACACGGAGTCTGTGTGCCCTAGATACTACCAGGTCCACCTCTGCAATACGTTTCTTCCCCTCCTGGCTACTTTCGGACCGTAACGAGTATCAGGCTCCTCCTTGAGCTCATCTCTAGCTCTTCCGAGCGCTCTCCTGCTGCAAGTCCCAACCGGTCACCTCTAGTGCCAAATACAATAACACTCACCACGGCAGAACTATTCTGCAACCCCACAAACCACAATGGATCCGCTCCTCAAAAAAAATACTCAGCACCAGAATATACAGCATGATAATATATTGCTAGGCTAAAATGTTTTCAGCAAGAGAAAACAAGATGAGGAGTTCTCCAAGAAAACTCCCCCCTAAGTACTAACAAAGTCGGCTAATTTAATCCTACCCTTATCTCGGGAAATCCGGAAAAGTGGAACCATAACGTCCGAAAGATCCGCTGGCCCACTAGCAAAGTCAATAATTCCAAAAAGACTTTGTCTTTTGGGAACCAAACAAACCAAAGGAAGATGCGATTATGCTTTAGCACTTTCGATAAGTCCAAAGGGCTGTTGGAAATTTTGGATCTGAGATCCGGAATTTCCCGGTTTCAAAATTTCTAGATTTCCTAAGTTTTCCTAAATCTGCTCATTAGTAGCCGGGTGCAACTTTGAGCCCCATCGTTAGTCGCTACTAAGTCCAACTGACTAAAATTCCTACTAAAATTTCTAATATATATCTATAGATTATTAATATATTATAATCTACATCTATAAAAGAATACAGGATGAAGAACGCGTCGAATGGATGAACAATCCTTTTGGATGAACGCGGTGATGAAAAAATAACTTTTGGATGAAAAGCGAGACGCAGTTAGGGTTTGATGTGATCTACAAGACGGACCTGTCGGATGCGGATCCAATCAACGTGGTGTTCGTGGACATCGGGCACGCGAGCATGCAGGTTTGCATCGCGGCGTTCAAGAAGGGTCAACTGAAGATTCTGGGGCACGCGTTTGAGCGGAGCCTGGGCGGGCGCGACTTCGACGAGGTGTTGTTCGAGCACTTCACGGTGAAGTTCCGTAAGGAGTACAAGATCGACGTGAAGTCGAACACGCGGGCGAGCCTTCGGCTGCGGACGGCATGCGAGAAGGCAAAGATGATCCTGAGCGCGAACCCGATTGCGTCGCTGAACGTGGAGTGCCTGATGGACGAGAAGGACATGAGAGGGCAAATTAGGCGGGATGAGTGAGGCCTGCCGGGCGCTCCACCAGCTGCGCATTGTAGCTCACGGACTCCCCTCCCGTCACCCGCGTCTCCTTCAACTTCCCCCTTCCGTGAAGCTCCACCATGTAAGTTAGGGTTTAAGTCATTGTGGATTTCTACTCTCTAGGTTCAACAAGTGCTGCTGCCTCTACGGGGAGTCCAAAACCTTCCTCATCAGCAGCTAAAGCATGAGAGGCTGCATCAAAATCACGGTTGAGATGGACTCCTGAGCTGCATGACAAGTTCGTCATTTCTGTAGCGCATCTTGGAGGAGCAAATCGTAAGCCACTTCCTGTTCCATGTTTTTCTTCCGTTTTTTCTGTTTCTTTTTTTCTTTTTTTCCTTTGAATATGTACAATGTTTGACATGCTGTTTTTCTTGGTGAAGGTGCAACTCCTAAGGTTGTGCTGAGGCTAATGGGTGTTCAAGGAATAACGATCTACCATGTCAAAAGCCACCTCCAGGTTCGTGAACTGCTCCATGTTTGGTGGCGAAGCTTTTTGTGTCATGTTTGTTGTCTCCTGCCTACAGCGTATTTAAACTTGATGTTGTTGTGTTGACAATATGTTTCAGACGTATCGACTTGCAAAGTACATTGGAAAACATACATTGGAGTACAGGTTGGCGACGACGGGATTGGATTTAAGATCTGGCCTCCTGCACGGTGCCGTAGAGCATCATGAACGAGATTCCTCGCAGGGAGGTTGGCGACGACGGGATTGGATTTTAGATGCCGTCGCGGATTATCGACAGGGAGGACGATTATCGACGGCTGAAAAGTCATTCATATCCATCATCTTTGGTGACAAAGGGCACAAAATCATCATACAATGTCGAAACCTAAACCACACAAACTCATGGTTGTTCCGGCGTCCATCCGTCCGGTAGCATCCGTCCGTCCGGTAGCATCCGTCCGTCCGGTAGCATCCGTCCGTCCGGTAGCGTTCGTCCGTCCGGCTGTTTGTCCGATAAAGGCTACTGTCTGTCCAGTAGAGGATATTCCAAAATATTTCAATATATTCTAGAATATTTGGGAATATTCATATAGATTTAGAGAATATTCTCTAGAATATTCTAGGCATCTGTCCGGTAAGGGTGTTGTCCGTCCTATCCGACTGTCCAACTATTCGTCCGTCGGCTGTCTTTGGGCCCTTGTCCGTCTATGTAGACAACCCTGCACAAACTGAGAAACAGACACACCAAAAGAATTCCAGATTTACTACGAACTCACAATCAGAAAGGTATCCTCTCCAGTATCAAGGCGAGCGAGTTGCATAAGTTCTAACACCTTCTGCTGCTTTGAAAATGCAATCACATCTCACCCATCAACAATATGGTAATCCGAAATCTCCAAAAACTCAATCCCAAACCTCCAACAAGAGCATCGACCCCCTGAAACCCTAATCTCAAACCTTGGAGATTAGTAATTCCTTACCTGGGTCAGGTTTGAAAAAACAAATATTGCTAGGTCAGCATGACAAGAAAAACCACCAAAAAAAAAGGACGGGATGAGGATGGGGACGGGAGACTGGAGACGAGGGACGGGGGACCAGGGACGGGGGACGGGGGGACAAACGATCCTTTTGGATGAATGCATAGATGAAAATGGAGCGTCGAATGGATGAACGCATAGATGAAAAATGCTTTTGGATGAAAAGCAAAAGTTAGGGTTTTGGATAAAATGAAAAACTAAAAGTTAGGATTTTGGATAAAAGGACGAGGCGGGGATGGGGACGGGGACAAGGATGGGGACGGGGGACAAGGACGGGGGGACGATGGATTGGAGGGAAAGGGCTAGGGGACGGGGAGGTGGGGACTCAACACCAAAAAATGTTGTGTCCGGAGGATACGGGTAACATTCTAGTATTAATATATTTTAATATTTATAATATAATAATAATAATATAATATTTATAATATAATATTTATAATATAATATTTATAATATAATATTTATAATATAATATTTATAATATAATATTTATAATATAATAATTATATTATTATATTTATAATATCTCTTATTATAAAAGAATCTTGGATGAAGAACACATCTGATGGATGAACGCGTCGATGGATGAACGATCCTTTTGGATGAAAAACCGCAGGTTGGATGAAAACGAGCTTGACACGGGCATGATGTCCGGCATTGGCAACACCATGGCGTAGGGGCTGGCGTTCAATACGGGGTCGGCGGTGGCGCACCGCGCCGTGGAGTAATCGAAGTCCACGCTTCCATGTGAATAATCTGCTCCCGAGCTTCGTACAAAACCGAGAGTTTGCATATGTCAAAATGCCGATGTCGGTCAAGAAAGGTTGCACAAGGTACGCCACCGAAATCTTCTTAACCTCGGACGCTCTAGATTAGTCGGAGAGAGAAAAATTATTCGAGACGCAAGGGTTTGAATTGCTCACCAACGGGAGCAGCATCTCGCAATACATTTCTGTCAAAGGTGAAGTGGACAAACCTTCCTGGTGATTTCGGAGCCAATTCCCTCTATTTTCACTGTTCTCTCATAGCTTAGGGTTCGCCTTTTGATTGGTTGCACAAAGTCATTTTCTCTGTTGGATCAGACAAAAGAAAACCATACTCTTGCAGGTTCTTTGTTATTTCCATTACATTCAAACCATTTGAGTTGTTTTAGCAAGCAATCAACCCAACACTCTATGAATCATGATGGCCTTTGGTTTTGTTGCTGATTTTCTACTACTCTTCCTGGAAAAAGAGACGCGTCGATGAAAATCGCTAAAAGCTAAAAGTTGAAAGCTAAAAGTTAGGATTTTGGATAAAATGAAAAGCTAAAAGTTAGGGTTTTGGATAAAAGGATGGGGATGGGGGCGGGGATGGGGACGGGGACGGGGACGGGGACGGGAGACAAGGACGGGGGGACGATGGATTGGAGGGAAAGGGCTAGGGGACGGGGAGGTGGAGACTCAACACAAAAAATGTTGTGTCCGAAGGACACGGGTACCCCACTAGTCTTTTATTATAAAAAAATTTAGGATGAAGGACGATCCTTTTGGATGAACGCGTCGGATGTAAAACACGTCGAGCTTGGATGAAAAGTGATGCGAAAGTAAAACCTAAAAGTTAGGATTTTTGGATAAAACACTATAAGAAACCCGTGTTTTTTGTTATGTCCTTAATCATGTCAGCGTGTTTTTTTGATGTCTTGGAGCTAGCCAGTAATGTCCCCGTGAACGTGAGGATGTCCACGCGTCAATAATGAACAGTGGAGGTGGGAGGGTCCCGAAACGCGCGTGCGAAATAGGAGACGCGATGATGTCTCCAACAGCGCGCCCGTCTCCGAAGACGTCATCGAGGACATCTTGGGTGACGCAAAATTGCCACGCTGGCAGCGAACAAGCGTTTCACCTTAGGTAAGAATGTCGAAGTTACTGTTGTGCAAGGTAGAAAGCAGCCTAACGTTAAAAAAAACAACGAAACGGGCAGCGGTCTGCAAGAGGAGGAAAAAAAAGGCACGAGCCTTATAAAACTAGATTTTTTTTTTTAAAAATAAAAAATATAAAGTATATAAAATTGAAGAATATTCTGATTATATTTATTAACTTTGATCCTCTGAAATTTTTTATTTGTCCACTTTGTATCAAAATGGTTTCCAAAATAAAATTTAATTTTAAATATTAAAAATACAAAATATTAATTAATATTATAATAATATTTTATAAAAACTGATTATTCTGTAATTAAAGCGGACATATTAAATTCAGTATTGTATATTTAAATATTAAATAATATTTATTAATTAATATAATATTAAAATACCACTTTTCTACCAAAACCCGAATTATAAGGAATTTAGGGTGATTTTGTAAAGTCCTTGGTGGCTTACCCATGTGGACATATTATATATTTTGTAGTTTACAGCACTTCATCTACATGGCAAACACAATTCCATGTCGGACATGGTGACACGTCATTTTGTGTATAGGTCCACGTCACTTGAGACATCCAATTGAAGATGTCTCGAGTAACGTCTACATGTCTTTGAGGACATCCCACAGAGACGTCTCTGAAAACATCAGCAGTGTTTGGCAAAACATTGACATGTCCTGGAAAACATCATCGTGTCTTGCAAAACATAGTAGGATGAATTTCGTCAAGTTCATTGGATGAATAGAGGCGGCGAGGGTTAGCTGCTCCAGCCATAGTTAGGTCATGGGGCGGCTAGGGTTAGCTGCTCCAGCCATAGTTAGGTCATGGGGCGGCTAGGGTTAGCTGCTGCAGCCATAGTTAGGTCATGAGACCTTTAAGTAGAATTTGAGGTTGCACAAAGCTCACTTTGGCCTTCATTTCTCCAAGTAGTTAGAGTTTAGAATGTAGAGGTTGAGTTTTAGAGTGTAGACTGCGTTTACAAGTTAGAATGTTAGAATTTAGAGTGTAGAGGTTAGAGTTTTGAGTGTAGAGGTAAGAGTTTAGAGTGTAGAGGTTAGAGTTTTGAGTGTAGAGGTTAGAGTTTAGAGTGTAGAGGTTAGAGGTGCAGTGTTGGACATGCAATGTGTTGTGAGCGACATATAGACGTGACCATGTTGTAGAAGACGTATGCCGCAGCACTTAGGAAACGCAGGGACGTCTTTTGAAACATCCCCGTGTCTATGGAGACATATTTTAAATTGCGTGTATATCATATTACCACATTTGCAAGTAGGCCACTAAGCATGAATTTGGATGAATGTACATGTTACATGTAAGATGAGGTATTCATGTCTTGTACTCATGTCTTGTACAACATACTCATGTCTTGTACAACGTATTCATGTCTTGTACAACATACTCATGTCTTGTACAACGTATTCATGTCTTGTACAACATCTCTTGATGTCCCTCAAAACACCATCACATACACAGCGTCAACAATACCATGCATCAGGGGATGTCACGTCAGACACGCATAAGTTCTTTGAGACGTCTGCAATGACACCCTCAGTGCCGACGACCATGGGTCGGCAATGTATTGGAGGACGCGATCATGTCCATCGCCACGTCCTCTAGGGCATGGCGATGTTCAACGAAATCAGCATCAAAATCTAGGTAGCGTTGGCGTAGACGTCGAGCAGGACATCTCCACGTCAACTCGGGACGTCTTAAAAAACACAGCCATGTTACCAATGACGTCCCCGCAAACACGAATCTGAAAAAAAAACCACGCAAATATCTGCTGACGTGGCACGCCACGTCACTCTTTCCCGGGTCCACATCAGAGGCCACGTGGGTCCACGTCACATGCTACGTCATATGCCACGTCACCAATGGAGCGGATGAATTTCCCGGCCATGTGGCACTGCCCGTCATCCTGCCGCTTAGGTGTCGTCTACGTGGCGCCCAGTTGGCACCATTTCCAGCCTCCCAAAATCTCCGAAAATCGTCCCTGTCGCAGGGATGTCCTCGCATTTTTGGTGATGTCCCCACGTGTTACAGCGTGTTACACGCGTTGGTACGTCAGAGGGATGTAAATTCGGATGTCTACATGTCTCCTGGGACATGATTCAGGACGTGACAAAAAACACGGGTTTCTTATAGTGAAAGGACGGGGCGGGGATAGGGATGGGGACGGGGACAGGGGACGGGGGACGGGGGGGACGATGGATTGGAGGGAAAGGGCTAGGGGACCGGGAGGTGGGGACTGAACACAAAAAAATGTTGTGTCCGAAGGACAATGGTAGCACTCTAGTCTATACCTATAAAAGAAATCAGGATGAAGGACGCGTCGAATGGGTGAATGCGTGGATGGATGAACGCGTTGAGCTTGGATGAAAACAAAACGCGTCGAGAAAGAGCCTACTTCTGCTTCCAGGTCGTGGTGGCACCAACACGGAGCTGACGCACATGCGTCAGGAGCTGAGCCGGCGTCGCCGGCGCAGTTCCACGCGGCGGCGCCTGGATCAGCTGCTCCGACCCCGTTCACACCGTGCGGTGTCAAGGGGTTCGGGGTATTTGAAAGTCAGCCAGCGTACGCCAGGGAGCGCGCCGCTTGCATGTGCGACGGCGTACGCCGCGTTGAGTACAAAAAAAAACCTCAAACCCCATCACATCGTGTGTTCACACTGTGCTAGAGTTTGATGTTTTTTGTAAAATAAATTTCGTATAAGTATAGAGGTTCAGCAGGGTAGACTCTCCCTTTTCTTGGAATTTTGTGGCATATTTCTTCTCATTTTCAATTGAGGTGGCTATGGAGGATCCAATAATTATTTTTTTTGCTTTCATGGTGGTTTTTGTGGCGTTGTCAACACCTCCTAGAAGGCGGCAGAGGAATTATTTGGAAATTATGGAGACATCAGTTGGAGCACGATATATGCCACTTATTATTGGGTTTTCTTGGGCGTGCCGTTTTGGAGACAGGATGTGGTGGGTGGAGCCACAGCAATATATTCATTATGATATTGTGGAAGGAGATGTTTGGCACACGTCGCCCGGTATGTTGGATAGAAAATATTGGCAAGCATATAGAATGGGTTTTTTGGCATTTAATATGTTGGTGGATGAATTGACACCATTTTTGCAATCAAGGGCCATTCAATTTGTAAGAGATCCTATTTCTATCCGTAAACAAATTGCATTAGTGATTTATAGATTGGCCCATGGGATTAGTTGTGACACTATGAGCAATTTACATGGGGTTGGCGCATCAACCATTAGAAAGTATACTTCTCTTGTTTGTGCGGTTTTGAGTAGTACGGATGGACTTTATGGTAGGTATATACATGCCCCAACTAGTCATAGGCTCCAAGGGATTATTGAAAAATTTAGAGATGTAACGGGATTGCCAAATATATGTGGTGCAATAGATGGGACCCACATTCCGTTACGAGAAAAGCCTTCTAGATGTTATACGCCATATCCTTCAGATTTTTTTTGTAGAAAAAAATTTCATAGCATTAATGTGCAGTGCGTTTGCGACATGGACATGATATTCTGGAATGTTTGTGCTGGACAACCTGGCGGAGTACATGATGGAGGACAATTTCGTTGGTCATCTCTATATGGACAACTTCACACTAGACAAATTTTACGTGATCCTTTGATTCATTTGGGCGGCCAAGAAATTAGACCATATCTTATAGGAGACTTGGCTTATCCAATCCGACCTTTTTTTATGAAGAATTTCAAACCGGCCAATCCTATATTTCGTGATCAAATTCGTTTCGATTCTTCTATGAATTCCGGTAGAGTCGTAATAGAAAATGCATTTGCTGCTTTAAAGAATCGTTGGAGGATTTTGAAGGCATTTGATATGAGTGTAGATAAATGTGCAATGGTTACTTTAGCATGTTGTGTTTTACACAACTTTTGTGAATTTCACAAGGAGCGAGTTCCAGTGCCTAGAGATCGAAGAATGCATAGGGATCCATTTGTAGGGAGATATCGTGGCCATATTCGTTTACCTGACAAAGGTGAAAGTAGCAAGAGAGCTGGAGAATTGATGAGAGAAGCTATATTTACAAATTGGGTATCTCGAAATCCTGAATAGTGATTTCTCAATATTGTAACACAGTGTTCTTTAATGTGATCTTGAATACTTTATTGGAGAAATGATTACAAGTTCTTTTGTTCTATGCTATGATATACTCCATTTTCATAATTTTATTTTACATTTAATGAGTTTCATGATATAAATATGGAACATGATATGTTAAAAATATATATTTTACAAAGCTTCAAGTTCATTTTTGATGGTTGACTACAAGGTTGTGGTGACATAAAATGGGGAATTTCAAAGAAAAGAAAATGCAATATAACTTTAAAGTTTATTGCAAATCATTAGAAATTAAGAATTTCCAATGTATACAAGCACATATAGTGCTACATCTAAACCGAAGAATTTCCTCCACGGTTTTGCAATACAGATGCAAATAGTGTTGCCATGCGCTCTTGGGACGCCTGAGTTAGCTTGAACATCTCCAACTCCAAGGCCCTATTCTCAGCGTGCAACTTGACAGCAGTCTCAACCTTCATCTCTTCAATCTTCAGTGTTGCCTCGCAAAAACGATCCAATGACGCGGCCATATCACCAGACATCCTCCGACGCTTGTTACTTGCACCATGACAACCTTGTAGATTTGATGCCCTTGTTCGTGGCAAAATTGGCGCTGCGGGAGGTACATCTTGTGGGCTCACCTCGTCATCATCTTCCAAATTCACCGGAGCCTTCTTTGTGCCATCAAGCTTCTCGCCATTGTCCATCGCTCCTGGTACTCCATTTGCTTTGGCGACTTCACTGAAAATAGCATCAAGGTCATAAAAAAAAACAAACTTTGACTCATGATTCACTACCGATGTCATTTCCTTCTTCTCATTAGTGTAATGCTTCCGCATTTTTCCCCACTTGTCTCTAACATGCATCCAAGTCCTACCCCCCTCACTAGGAAAATGGGCAACTAGGCGGGTTTGAATAAGGGCCCAATCCTTCCTCTTGAAGTTGCAATCTCCGCGCGCCTCAATCTTCTCCCTGCACAAGTCAATCAAATATCTAGTAGCGGGAATTCCCCACTTTTTATCATCGGCGGACACCAAGGGAGGTAGGGGAGGAGGAAGGGGTGTGCTTGGAACACATGAGGGAGAAGAAGAAGGAGAAGGAGAAGAAGAAGGTTGTAGAGAAGGAGGGCCATTAGCCATAACCATTTGGCCTAAAAAACCCAACCCTTACTTCATGCTTGAAGAAAGAAAGTTGCAAGTTTGTAAGTTTGCAAGACTCCAAGGCAAGGAGAGAGAGGACTACTACATCTCTTTGCCATCTTTAATAGTGCTTTTCTATGTGACTTGTGCATTTTACTTACTTTAATTTTGAGTGTCAGAGGGTTGATAAGGGTAAAACAAAAGTGGGCGGCTGAGGCTGAGAGAGGCGGCTCATTTTTTTTGTGCCTGCCTGACTTTGGCTGAGGTTGAGGCACACTCTCAACAGAAGTCTGTTCACCAGAACAGACCCATCCATGTGAGCCGGCGTCGCCAGCCAAATCTGCGCATGTGCGTGGGCCTACGATTGATTTGTTCCAAACAGGCCAGCGCTTCCCTAAACGGTTGATTTGCCTCATGGAGTTTCCAGAGACCTGACCCGGTGCTACGCAATCTTCTTCAAAGCATGCCCCAGCCCAAGTTCATATTCACGAACGCTGACAAGATTCACGCTGACGTGGTGCTGAAGAAGCTTGGGGTGGAGGATTGGTTTGAAGGCATTATCTGCTTTGAGACTTTCAACAGCCACTGCGCAGTAGCCAAAGAGAGGCGACAGAGTGGGGAAGAAGCTGTGAAACTCGACTCTTCCGTCCCAATTGTGTGCAAGCCAGCAGTTGCGTGCATGCAGGAGGCCATTCAGCTGCTGCAGATCAACCCTGCCAAAACCCTCTACTTCGATGATAGTGCCAGAAATATCTTTGGGGGCAAGACTGCGGGGTTGCATGCTGTGTTGGTCGGCAGCCTGGTGACGTGCGAAGGGGCAAATTACAGCATTGCTAGCATCCACAATGTGAAGGAGTCCATTCCTGAAATTTCGGTCGAACCCCACTTCTTCGATGAATTACGCCTCTCCCAGAAAGTGGCAGTGGAGACTGTTGCATGATGGATGGAGATTGTTGCATGATGGCTTCGTTTGCTCCAGCGGTATTCACCTCTTCTGGATGCATTTGACAACACTGGAACCTCCGTCTGTTTACAAAGGTTGACGCATGCATTGCTCTGCCTCATGTTTCCATATTCAGAGGACATGCAGGTGTAGAGAAGAGATGGTGACTGGAATGGAAGACTTCGATTGCTCCATCGAGACTAATCGGTCTCAATAGATCCCTGTTTGGGCTTCTTCGGAGTAGGTTGTAGGTTGTAAGTCCTTCGGTGCAGTGAGTCTCTATTGTCGTGAATACTGTACATTGAAGATGAGTTTCAAGCATCACCTTCAAGCAACATCTTCATCAATTTTTTTGTTGCTTTTGTAAGGATTGAGGATGTCTGCAGCTGAATTGATAAGGTAGCGTAGGGTATTGTCTTGATCTAGGTGCACGAAAACAAGGCGTATTGGCAACCAAATTTGGAGGAGCGTTCGTTTTCGCACCTATGGCAGGGAGGGAATGGAAGCACGTTGGATGGGCCTGCACTCTACTATCATACAAATTCAATCATAGATGAGCATTTTTACTATGATCTTAATGGAATTGGGTCATTATCTATATCTATAAAAGAATACACGCTGAGAAATGAGCGCGCCGATGGATGAACGCGTCGACGAAAAAGCTTTTCAAATATGCACGTCATTGTCTGTCCATTATGAGTTCATAGTTCAGCATGGGTGTACGCGTCAGGGTGTTCGAATAGGTATTGTCGCGGGTATCGATTAACCCTTTATCATGCTTCATGTTTTTATTTTTTTACGAACTTTTGCTTTGCAAGACACTTTAATTTTCACGCAGAAAGATTATAAAAAGTATATATATATAGTTTACAACACTATCTATCTACCACATCATTCATCTCATCAAGAATTAGATTCTACAATTACATTTTAAAAAAGGACGGGGCGGGGATGGGGACGGGGACGGGGACGGGGGACGGGGGACGGGGGACAAGGACGGGGGGACCATGGATTGAAGGGAGAGGGCTAGGGGACGAGGAGGTGGGTACTCAACACAAAAAAATGTTGTGTCCGGAGGACACGGGTAACACTCTAGTTATATAATTATATATATATATATATTATATATATAGTATTAAATAGTTATATTATATAATTATATATAGTTAATATTATAATTATAATATATATTATAATATATATTATAATATATTAGGGTTGGTGCCTGTCGTCCCGACGGGGAGAGCGGAGTGTGGTGTGTTAAATTTACGTTTGTATGTTTTGTATTTTAAAACCTATAAGCTCAAATCGAATCTAATTGGAAAAGTACATATATTTTTGGAGTGCATGTAAACGTTACCCTAGTTTAAATCCACTTCAAAAATAAAGTACTTTTGCTTTACATTTGCATTTTGATCAACCTTTTGTGCACATAAGTATCACTTGCCCAATATAAGAGGAGAAAACTCTTCACATCAAGTCTAGGTCAAAATCAAGAGTCATTAGGTTACTACCTAATATAGGAGGAGAAAACCCTTCACATCAAGAGGTCAAATTCAAGAGTCATTAGGTTACTACCTAATATCAAGAGTCAAGAAGAGTGCATCACTGTGCCTCACCCATCACATCAAGAGGTCAAAATCAAGAAAGAGAGTCACGTGACCGGGAGTTAAAATTTATAACTTTTAACTTTTGCACCACTTCATCATCCGAGCTCGACGTGTTTTACATCCGACGCGTTCATCCACTTGACGTGTTCTTCATCCTGTATTCTTTTATAGATATAGATATTATATATATCAATTATAACATATAATTTGTATTAATAATATTGTTAAATAAATATTTAAATATTCATGGTTCTGGGATTTGGATTTTGGGTTTTAACCTTGTAGCCTCAAGAACTTGAAGTCTATAATGTGACAATTATGGAAGCTTATGAAGTTTCATTTGATTTTTGAACATCCAATTAATATAACATCCAAAACATTTCATCCATTTTTGGGACAAGATATGGGCACCTCCGTACCAAAATTGGTTTTGGACCCTATCCAAATTTGACAATTCATATCTAGAGAAGCGATTCTAGAGCTCATTCGCATCTGAGATATCATAGAAACCATGTGAAATCCACGGAAATAGGGTTTTAAATTTTTCTATTTTGAGTAAAAGGAGAATCTTCTTTTAGAATATGCCAAAAATAGAATATTACTTGCCAAATTCAGCTTTGCTACTCATTGCTCACTGCTCTCTATTCGCTCACCACTCACATTCTAGTGTCGTTGGGAGTCATCGTTTGGGAATGCTTGTGTATAATGAATGCATGAGAATCAGAATGTATACTGACTATTTCAAAAGCACAGTGGAAGTATATAGTCATAGCAAGATGCTTGTGGTACGTAACTTCATGTCAATACGTACATCAATGTGAATTGGTATCTAAACATTAACAATAGAAGGCATGCGAAATAAATAGATATATATTGTGGCATGCAAGAATTTCAAACAAGTTATACTCGATAGAGAAAAGGGAAGTTTGAATGTTAAGATGAGAGCAGTAGAAACACTTGCTTGTTATCAAAAACTGGAAGGGAGGGCATATATACATGACTTACAACTATCATTGACTTCCGGCTCTTATACTTTATGTCCTTTATTCTCTTAGAACTTGCTTGCAAGTTGCCATAATTTGCCAAATCTCGACCACATCCAATCTCCTTGTTCAGATTTTGTTGCACTGTGTGCACATACTTCTCTATCTTGTAACCACAGTTGCAGATCCTATAAGAACAAGAGATTCTCGCAAAAGGAAGATGTTGTGGTTGTTGTTTGTGAAGTTCAAATCCAAGCTCTCTTTGCTAGAGTTTTATTCTCCTTGCCTCCAGTCATAGAGGGTCATCAACGGGCAACCGTTGTACTTCTTCTATCTACACTTGCAATGCAACATAGGATAAATAAATAGAGTATTTAATCACTTGAAAGAAGGTGAACAAGGTAGGAGGAATCCGACACGGTGTGTCAATATAAATGTAAAGATGTCACTACAGTACATAGCTAATTTCAACTGCTGCCCTACTCCGAGACTACAACGCTCTATTTACCTTCGTCCAGATTCAGGGGACGTACTCTCCTAAAGTTGATACGAACAATCATTGAATTCTAGAATTTATGCTAGAAGAGAAAAGGAAGTGAAAAAGACAAGAAAGAAGTTCAAACTTATTGCACTTACACCAAAAAGATATAGAGGTTATGTGCACAATCTTGCAAAACGATATCTTAAACAAAGGCAAGAATCGAATTGCTGAAAAAATTGTTGAAATTGGGCTTTGTAGGATTGCAATGACGTCAATACATAATGTCCAAATGTCATTGCCAAGTAAGCTTTGTCATATGTTCTGTAAGAAAAAAAGTGGAAGGCATCTCCTAAATGCAACGAAGAAAGCTACGATTAACAGAAACCCTAAGTTCAACACCGTATCATTTAAACAAGACTGTTATTTAGTGCACGACGGAGAAGGTAGTATAGCCTACAAGTACCTGCAATATTGCTCGCTTCCAGGGACTCCTATCTCCTTCACATTGTAAATGTTGGTATTTGCTTTTATTCCACAGTTGCCTATAGAAGAGACCACACATTGGTGTAGACACGTTGAAGTACTGCTGCGCTTTAGGTTGAGTTGACAAGGAGGAGGAGAGAGCGGTGACTAAACAACAAGGGGGACAAAGAGTAGTATTAACCCAAAATCTTCTTCTTGTGGCCATTACTAGGGCGGCCGGTCCCAGACGTGAAGCGAGTTTCTATTCCGAGACACTGAGGGAGCAAAGGATCATGGTAACATACACCAGCCTAATTATAATTTATAAGTTAATAATAATTATAATTATTATGAAGATCTTGTTAACTATATAAATTTATATTAATTATAATAATATAATTATATATAATATATATTATTATCATATCAAAATTATCAATAATATATATTATATTATTAATATATAAAAATATTATAATTAATATTTATAATATTATAATTAATATCATTATTATAATCAAATATAAATATTTATATTCATTATAATATATATAACAATTATTATGATATTATTAGTTTATATTATCACACTATGAAATAATTTGTTTATATAATATTATTTCGACATATAAATGAGCCAAGCTTCCACTAATCCCAATATTAAAATAGGGCTCAGTATATAAGTGTGTAACATGTTTGCTAAGATGGTCAGTTCTTTTTTTAGGTTGTACAATAAGACCTATGAAATGACACATGATATTTGGGTCTACCTTGACTGAGTCAACTTTAATATTGTAGGCTGATTGAAAAATGACCCTTGCTCATGAAATTGATGTGTACAATCAAACCTCGATAAGTGTTAGGGGTTGGGAGCATACTTTTAGTTAACACTTAGACACTAGTAACACAACACTTATAGAGGGTGATGCCGATGATTTGTAACATTTATAAAAAATAACACTTGGAAGAATTAAAAAGGTAAACACATAACATTTATAGAAAAAATGGATGAAATTACAAAATATTGATTCATTATTCATCTTAGTCCGTCAAAAGAATGAATCAATAGTACTGTGGCAAGTTTCTGCTACACGCCAAGATTCTACCTCTTTTTCTAGTGCTGCAATAGTCATAATAGATAACATGGTGTCATTAGGTCTTTGCTCCAAAAACTTCTTCAAAGTTTGAAGAGCACTACCTACATCTTTAAAGCCTACAACTTCTTCTATTGTATCGTGAGGATTAGCTTCATCAGGATCACTATCTTCGTGTTCACTACCTTGTTGTTGAGATGGAAGCATTTCAATAATTTCTTCATCAATGGGCTGATAAGGGTTATTCAAATCAAACTTGAGCTCATCATTTAAATACTCTTAAACATTCATGTTAGGGGTCTCAGTCTCAGAGGATATCAAACTTTGTTGTTCCAATACAGCAGCAACCTTGTCTACCTCTTTTCTTTGCTGCTCTTGAAGGACTTCATTTTCTATAAGAGCTGAAAGAATTCCCGTGTGTCTCCAACAATTTTGAATTGTTGTTGGAGTCACTCCATTACGCCAAGCCTCCTCAAGCATGGTCAGAGCTTGGTATACATCAATTGCAAAACTCTTGCTAGTTGAAATACAATCTATTTGATGTTGAATTAATAACTTCATGTATTGAGCTTTGAATGATGCAATGATCCTTGCATCCATAGGCTGGAAACGACTAGTTGTATTTGGAGTCAAAAACTCCAATCGTGTCACCCTCAATCTTGAACCTACATGAGGCACTCGATGTCCAAAAAAATTATCCACCAACAAAAGTACTTTCTCTTTCTAAGCACTTACCATCCTCTTCTCAAAATATAACATAAATTCTTCAAAAATTTGTGTTGTCATCCATGCTTTTTTATTAGCATGCCATTGCATACCTAGATTTTCCGGATTTAGAATGTGCCTACTTGTAAAAGCCCAAGGCTTCAAATATTGATTGATAACCAATGGAGGAAGAATGATGCTTCTATCAACATTTGCAGTAAGTGCCACCGTGATGCACTCCTTCTGCTTTTTTTTTCCAGATAACCTTTTTGTAGCTAATGTACAATTTGGTTCCAACCTATAAAAAAGACCAATTTCATCCATATTGAAAACATCACAACTCTAGCACTGAGATACGAGTGTTTTGATGTCTTCCATTTTCTTTAAAACCTCTTCAGAAACGTCAGCTGATGCGTCTTCTCCATGACGGATATAGCCCTTGATATTATATCTCTTCTTGAAATTTTGCACCCATCCATGAGAAAATTCAAGCTCCTTCTCGTTCGCACCTCTAGGAAGTAATGCGTAAAATCTCTTTGCAGCAGCCACCACAAGGTCATCAGATAAAACTACATTATTTTCCTACATTGTCGTAAACCAAGTAAAAGTGGCTTCCTCCACTTCTGGGCATTGAGACTTTCGTAAGTGCTTGGAATCATAGAGGTGCCCAACATCAAGTCCACTAAAGTGTTCTTTTTGCTTTACTATTCTTCCAATATTCATCTCAATCAGGTTTACTTGAAAGTGTGCATTGGCCCACACAGTTAATGCTCTATTGGTAATCTTTCCACCAGTAGCTAACACAGTCTCACGATACTAAATAATCTCTTGTTTTTGCTATAACGTAAACTCATGATCCTTTGCCATTGCAAACTGTAGGAAATTTACTTTAACAATATATCTTCTATCGATGAATTTACAATACAAATGAAAACTCTAACAACATATATTCTATGAATGAGTTCACAACACAAGTAATAATTCTATAGCCTTCAGTCCCTTCTTATAATCTTAGCCGCCTTGCCTAGTTGCCTTTTATTTTTGAATTTATAAACTTAAAAGTACATTTATCTTTTACTTTATGAGCTTAAAAATATATGATCTATTAGTTTATGAGCTTAAAAATACATCTACCTATCAGTTTGTTTTTAGAATGGACATCTAGAGTCACTTTGCAACTAGAAACTATTACTTTACCTCAAAATGATCTCCCACCAAACGATGGCTCTTACGAAAAGCCTTTTTTTGGAAACTTATCACTTACCAAGGTAAAATCAACAAGTCCAGAGCGCAACATTGCGTAACACTTAACACATAACACTTACTAGTCTTAATTTTAAGGGAGCGGAAATCTCCATAACACGTATAGAGTTTTAACACTTATCAAGGTAATACTTATCGAGGTCTAACTGTATATCGAAGGTCCAAATATAAGATCTCAGCTAATTTGGAATCTCTTTTTTTAGGAAGATTGTAAGAGCATTTCTATGATCTATAAATGAGCCAAGCCTCTGCCAACAATAGAAACTCTGACATGGCTCACATGAGATCAAGGTTCACTTTGACTGGATCCACTTTAACTCAATCAACTTTAACTTGTAGGCTCATTGAAAATGGATTGTTCACATGAAATTCATGTCTGCAGTAGAGATCCACATTTGAGGTCCCAATATGGGGACCATTTTAAAAAAATAGTAACTTCTTCTTTAAAAAGGTGGCAAGACCAACATTGTGACCTATAAATGAGCCAAGCCTCCGCCATCTCCAACACAAAATGGAGAGGTGTGCTCTACTTGACTAGTTTGTGTGGGTTTGGAGTTTATGAGAGAATTATGAGTTGGCCTTGAGGAGATTGAGAAGCTAATGAAAGTGGCTAAGGTAAGTCACTTTGATTTCTATGTCTTTTTCTTCAAGGTGCCACTTAACTCAAGGCTATAATAATCGACATCTTCAATGTAGCGTTTGCAATGTCCATCATGGTCTAAGTAGTAGTATTGTTGAATATTGGTCCTTCTCCTGTATTTGAAATGACCAAGTCGCAGGTGTGTACCTCTTTATTGGGCAGCTGAAAAGCTTGTTTTAAATTTAGGAGTAGAGTCACATTGTAGTAGTGAATGGTTGTTGTTACATGAAAATGCAAAGAATGCGTAACTAAAAAGTTCCGTGGTTTGTGTGTGTTGCAAGTGAAGTTGTCGACTTCGGACGCAATCCCATGCCAACCTTGGAGATACAGTCACGTCATGTGGCATGCTAGAATTGTAGACGGCAATGCACCACATGATGCAAATATGAAATTATTTATTCCATAGTGTGGTCGTGACGGAGTTGTGTGGGTATGGCCAGTTCTTGTTGTGTATGGCAGCTGCAGCATTCTTAACTCACATGATGTTTTGCGCCATTTACTTGAGAGATAGAGAGAGTTTAGCTTGTTGGTAGAATGAATAGAGGGTGCCCATTCCACATAAACTGGTCAAACTCCACACAACTCTGCCACTCCTTCACTTTGGTATGAAGTTAAAACACAATTTTGCACTTCACATATTGTAGAACGACTTAAAACCGCCCTCTCATCCAAGATCACATGCTTGAACACTCTTCATGCATGTGGTATCAGAGCCTACTAAGTGTGGGTCGCCTCAAGAGTTAGAGTTTTTCAAAAAGTGGAAATGGCCAAGGCAAAAGGCGAGATGGTGGAAACTCAAGGGGCGCACGGTGAAGACGGTCCAGAGGAAGAGTTGGTGGTGGGAACTACCTCTAGGTCCTACTCTAGTAGCAATGGGGATGATGGGAATTCTGGAAATGAAGGGGGTGGAGGAGAAGAAGGGAACAACCTTGAGGAGGGGGAGGTTACTCCATTGGCCCAAGTGACAGACCCCACAATTGAGGCCTTCCAAGGCATTCTTCCAAAAATGTTGGAAATGTTTGGGAAGGCCACAGCTCCAATGATTGCCGCTAAGGTTGGATGATCCATAACCACCACGAACCCCAGAACCAACAAGCTAAAGTGTACCAAAACCACCACAGACCCACCCCATTTCCGAAATTTTAGGAAGTCATATATGATTGGGTGTTAGTTCATGATTGGTTCAAAGCTGCCGGTTTTTAGTCAATGCAGAAGTGGTTTTTAGTACAACTTAGTGTGGAAATAGAGAGTTGTGTATGTCGAGGAATGGGTCACGGCTTACTATTCTCTTTGAAAATTTGTAGCAATTTCAATATGAAGAAATAAATGGTCACGATAATTGCAATATTCATGAAATCCTATTTTGAATTCCCAAAAAATGTCTTACCACGTATACAAATGCTATAAATAGGTCAGCAAGCTTAAGTTGGTGGTTACAGGTCATCCAACCTTAATGCAACATTAGCTGCAGAGTTAGCCACACTCAAAGAGAAGGTTGAGGGTGGAGGGGGTTCATCAAAGATGGAGAAGGCAACAAGTGGCATGAAAATGCCTGCTGCCTTCACTTACTCAGAGGGTGGCATCAAAATTAGAGATTGGCTAGATAGAATAGAGGACTACTTCACTATCTATAAGACTCAAGATGACCAACGCCTTGAGCTCTTGCCAAACAATTTGGGTGGAGCTGCAAGGGTGTGGTTCAATAATAAGAAGCGTGAGGAACCAGAAGGGTGGCCTCTAAACCTAACTTGGGAAAAAATGAAGGCTCAAATGATTGAGCGCTTCACCACCAAGTTTTCTGATTTTAGAGATGCAATGGCATTTACTAGAATCAGACAATAGGGGCGCTCATTGAGCCAATACACGGCAGACTTGACCACCAAAAAGGAGCAAGCCCCACACTTAGATGATTATGCCAAAAGGATAATCTACTTTGTTGGCTTAAGTGCGCCAGAAAGAGAGGCTTTCTTCCAAGGCATTAGTAATTTGCCAAATAGTGTGTATGACTTGCTCAAAGAGGCAGACCGCTTGGAGGAAAGCCAGAAAACTACAAACCCTCGCCAAGGAGGGCCAAGTGGTGGTGGTGGTTCCAAGGGCGACTACAAGAAGAAGAGTAGTGGGTCAAACTACCCTTCTAAGAAACACAAGGGAGGGGCGTCGAAGGAGGCTACTTTCCACAAAGACAAGAAGCCACAAGGGCCAAAGGAGAAGGTGAAGGACAAAGGAGGCAAAGACAACATTCTTTGCTACAATTGTGGCAAGAAGGGAAACCACTTTGCTGCAAATTGTCCTGAGCCTCAAAGGGTGAGTGGTTTCGACCAAGTGGACTTAGTAGAAGGGGGTTTGAAGCCAAGGTGGATGTGGCTCATTCCAACTCTTCTAAACTAGTTTACTTAGATTGTGAAGTCAATGGTACTAAAGTGTCTACGTTGTTGGACACAGGAGCGACGTACTCGTTTTTGAGTACGGGAATAGCGGCGCGTCTCGGCGTGAAGACCAAGCAAGTGGCAAAGGTGATCAAGGTGGACTTCGCGAACATGAGGAGCTCAACGACGATAGTGGCGCCGAAGATGGAGTTGAAGTGTGGAACTGAGGTTCTACAAGAAGATTTCACAATTTGTGACTTAGGAGTTATAGAGGCAATTCTAGACAACATGTTTTTAGCCACTTATAGTGTAGAGCTTAGGCGTCGGCTTGAGGTGAGAGTAGTGGGGTTAACGGCAAATGGCCAAGTGACCTTTCCACATACTACTCTCCCCATGTTGACAGGCAAAGGCATTTGTTTGGTACAAACTCCAGAAGTGCTGGGGGGTGTTCATTTATTTATTTATTTTTAAAGATTCCTTTGTGGAAGAAACAAAGGACCCTGGTGTAAACAGCCATGTTGTGCCAAAAAGCATATTGAAAGTCATTGAAAAATACAAAGATGTGTTGACTAATGATTTGCCAAATGAGTTGCCACCAAAACGTGCCGTTGATCACAAGATTGAAGTTAAGCATGGGGAGGCACCACCCTCCAAGGCACCATATAACCTTAATAAAAAAGAATTAGAAGAACTCAAGACCCAAATCACATAACTAATGGCAAAGGATTACATAAGGCTAAGTAAGTCACCTTATGGAGCTCAAGTTCTGTTTGTGGGAAAGAAGGATGGTAAGTTGAGGATGTGTATTGATTACAGAGCCCTCAACAAGATGACCGTCAAGAATAATTATCCTTTGCCAAGAATTGATGACTTGCTAGATAGACTAGCAGGGGTCAAGTACTTTAGTCGAATTGACTTAAAGTCTGGCTACTATCAAGTTAGAATTGTTGATGGTGACGTGGAGAAGACTGCAATGAGAACTAGGTATGGTTCTTATGAATTTGTAGTTATGCCTTTTGGCTTGTGCAACGCCCCATCAACATTCATGACCATGATGGATTCTATCTTTCATGGGGAGTTACATGATTTTCTAATCATCTATATTGATGACATCTTGGTCTTTTCCAAAACTCTAGAAGAGCATGAGAAGCATCTAGAGATTGTGTTGCAAAAACTTAGAGAAAATAAGTTATATGTCAAGGAGGCAAAGAGTGAGTTTGCTAAAGGGGAAATGGAATTCTTGGGCCATGTGTTGGATGAGGCTAGTTATAGGCGAGACCCCGAGAAAGTTGATACCATTATGACATGGGCAGAACCAACTGCCCACAGGGGAGTTAGAGGCTTCCATGGTTTAGCAAACTACTATAGGAAGTCAATGAAAGACTTCTCCAAGATTGCATCTCCAAGAGTTGCTCAAAGGTGAGCAAAAGAAAATTACTTAGACAAGGGAAGCTCAAAAGGCATTTGATAAAATCAAACAAAGAGTGGCTTCAGCACTGGTGTTGAAGTATCCAAGGTTTGACAAAAATTTTGAAATCCATTGTGACGCAAGTGATTTTGCTATAGGTGGAGTCCTTATTCAAGATGGGAAACCTATAGCATTTGAGAGTAAGAAACTCTCTGAGGTTGAGAGGCGTTGGCCTACTCATTGGAAAGAGTTGTTTGCTATTGTGCATTGTTTAAAGAAATGGGCACACTACCTTGGTATGTTTGAAATTAAGGTTTATACAGACAACATTTCTCTCAAGTATTTAGAGACCTAAGATAAAAAAACAATTAAGATGGTATGATACCATTGCCATTAGCAATGTCAAAATCATTCATAAGCCGGGTAAAGATAATGTAGTGCCAAATGCACTAAGTAGAAAGGAAGAGTATATGACTCTTGCCATGGTCTACACTTTACCAAGAGAACAAGGAGATGATGAAACCTCTCTTAAGAAGGCATCAGACTAGGCAATGAAAATGACACAAAGGCACAAGAGATCCCAAAGGATATTAGAGAAAGAAGGCAACGAGGTCACCTTAAAACAATGAAGTTTATCAAAGCGTTGCTTTGGTACAAGCAAAAACGGATCTACAGTGACATGCAAAACATGGGCAATGTTTATTCACTAATGAATACTTTCTAATCTAAAGCATTATTGGGTTGGATTGGGTCAAACTTGGACTTTCATCACATGTGAAATTTCCTTGTAGACAGGATGGTGCAAGTTGGCATGGGGAATGTCAATAGTCAAGGAAGAAAACTTTGTTTCCTTGTGTAGACTTCACTGCCCCAGTTATGCTTGGTGAGTGTCAACATATGATCTTCACGCTGTTTTGACTACATTATCACACATTTATTGATTCTTAGAAGGTATAAGAGACAGTGCTTAAGCGGCACAACTCAACTCAATTCTTTGTGCCATTTCAACCATTGTTTTTTTGTGTGAGCAAATATGAAACGTCTTTCTGAGCAAGTTCGAAGCGACATCTCATCACTCATAGATGCCGGTCTTTCTTCACGCCAAATTGCTTCAAGATTGAATTTGGATCGTCGTACTATTGATAGTGTGCGTACTCTTACTCGTCCTCACGTTCAAAAGAATCTTGGTGGCCGACCAACGAAGTTGAATGCAACAGCAAAGAGGTGATTGGTGCGGCACATCTCATTTGGAGTGGTTGAAACTGCAGCTGAATTGGCACGGCGATCCTCAGTTGTTGCAGGGATTGAGGTAAGTGTGGACCCAATCCGTCGCACCTTGCGAGAGGCCGGTTTGAAGTCTGTCTCAAAGATTAAAAAACCACGTCTTTCAAGTGCACATAGACGCAAGCGACTAGAATTTGCTATTTGTCATCAACATTGGACCATTGAAGATTGGAAGCGTGTAGTGTGGTCGGATGAGACCAAGATCAATCGACTGGGCTCTGATGGACGCAAGTGGGTGTGGAAGAAGCCAAATACTCCACTCGATGATCGATGTGTCCAAGGTACTGTAAAATTCGGTGGTGGTTCTCTCATGATATGGGGTTGCATGACTAGTCAAGGCCTTGGTTATTGTTGTCTAATAGAGGGGAAGATGAATGCTGCACTATATTGTAACATTTTGGGCAACGAATTTCTTGATTCACTCAATTTCTATCAATTCAACAAGCGGGACATCATATTCCAACAAGACAATGATCCAAAGCACACGTCTTTGGCGGCACGAAAGTGGTTTATTGAACATCAAGTTGAGTTGTTGCAATGGCCTTCTCAGTCACCAGATCTCAATCTAATCGAACATCTTTGGGAGCATCTCAAACGGCAACTCAACAAGTATGAGACAGAAGCCACTAGCATGCATCAACTTTGGGAGCGGGTAGCCGTTGAATGGGAGAACATTCAGCCTGAAGTTTGCATGAATCTCATAGAAAGCATGCCTAGACGTGTGTCAGCAGTTTTAAAAGCAAAAGGGGGCCATACAAAATATTAGAAAATTCAATTTTTTATGCTGTGATTAGACACCCTCAAAAGTGGGGCAATGTACATGTTTGACATTTCAATTTTAAACTTTGAGATTACAAACTCTATGTGAATGTGACAATATTCAATGGAGAGTTAATGTGACACACTATTGTTTGTAAAAAAAATTTGAACCATTGTCCAATTATCATTGTTGAAATTTTAAAAAGAATTTTTTTTTGGACACATTGCCCCGCTTTTGCTAGTCACTGTATGTCCCAAAAGGGGATTTAAGATTAAAGTTGATGGAAGAACATCACTCCATGCCTTTGAGTGGACATAGAGGGGAATTGAACTCTCTAAGAGGTTCTATTGCCCTGAGTTAAGACATGATGTTGAAATGCACATCAAGAGATGTGAAAAATGTCAAGCTAACAAACCAAGTAACCAGAAAAAGGCTGGGTTACTAAGGCCTTTGCCTATTCCACAACGTCCATTTCAATGGACTTGATGATTGAACTACCTAGTTCTGGGGGAGTTGAGTCTTATTATGCCATTTTTGTGGTAGTGGATAAGATTAGTAAGTTGGCAATATTTTTGCCAACCAAGACTACAAGTAGTGCATAGTATACTGCTAAACTGTTTTTGGACAGATGGGTGGTACTAATGGATTGCCAAGGGATATTGTCAGCGATAGAGATGTGAAGTTTAATTCTACATTTTGGCAACATCTAATGGCTAGATTGAAGACAAAGCTCAAGATGAGCACAACCTTCCATCCGGAGACAGATGGTCAAACTGAAAGAGTTAATCAAGTCTTGAACATGTATTTGCGCAACTATGTTGGTGCTGATCAAAGAGATTGGACTGAGTGGCTGGCCTTGGGTGAATTTTGCTACAATAGTCATAAGCATACAACCACTAAACAATCTCCATTTTATGTGGCTTGAGGTTTCGAACCACTAACGCCCGTGGAGTTAGCGTTAGATTTGAGGAATAAAGAAGAGTCTTCACCTCTTTAAGATGGAGAGGAACCCTCAATACCTCGTGGTGGAGAAAATGATCTTGGGATCATGGGTATGTTTGATGTAAACGCCCAAGAGTATATCTCACAAAGAGAGCTAACATTGAGGAATGTTAGAAAAAGTTTGGAGTTGGTCCAAAAACGTTATCAATAGATGGCAAATAACGACCGAAGGGATGTGAGATACCTAGTAGGAACCAAAGTGTGGTTGGCAACTAAGAATTTGCCGGTGCCTGAAGGGTTAACACACAAATGGGTGTCCAAATGGACAGGGCCATTTGAAATAAAGACGGAGGTACACAGGGATGTCTACCACATTGATATTCCCTTGAAGTATAGACTTCACCCAATCTTTCATGTCTCTATGTTGAAACCATTTAGAGATCAAGATCCTACGCTTAACAAAGCCAGGCCACTAAGTGATTTTGAAGTGTGGGACAAAACTGTTGGCCAAATTAATGACATTACTGGGTGGAGACTTAATAAGCGCTATGGTGAACAATTTAAGGTTGTCTATGAAGGGTACTCAGTGAGTGAAGCTCAGTGGGTGCAAAGAAAGTTTTGTGAACATTGCAATGACTTGATAGACAAGTATTGTGTTGCTAACGGACTTTTTAAGGCTAGACCACACACAAAAAACAGACAAGCTAAAGCGACACGGATGTTGAGGGCAACATCCCTCCTTATTGGGGGAGAATGCAACAAAGAGTTGGCTCCTCAAGAAGAAAAAGCTTTAGTAGAAGTTAATCACAAAGAGGTTAAGGGTGAGGTTAAACGGAAACTTCATAAGTGAAAAAGAAAAACATGAGAATACATCCAATTCTCATTGTTGCTAACTCTAAACAAAGAACTAAGGCAAAAGGACCGCACTTGAAGAAAACCAAAACAAAGGACGCCACAAAAGTGGACACTCTCGTAGGAGACCCAAAAGTTTTATTTAAAAAATTAAAAAATTAAAAAATTAAAAAAAAAAAACAGTGGATCTTGTAAAAGCGTGCTTACTACTAGCCAAGTAAGTTAGTAGCGCTTGCGCCCCTCCGAGCTGCTCCTGGAAGCGCGTATGGGGTTGCTCCCATGTCCTAATGGTAAAGGAGTGACGGAGTATTTGATAAACTCCCATGTGAGTGTAAGAAGACTCCTTAAAGCCAAATCCATGGCCATGCAAATCCACCATGTGAAATGGGATTCTCAAAAGGGGGGGAATCTTAACATGACACATGGTCGTGCCATGGCAAGGCAAGGTGCTGGGTGAAGTCTGATAAAGCTGAGGGTTGAAAGAAAGACCAAGTAGCAAAAGACGATGAGTACAAGGAGTTGGCCACTCTGTACTGACAATTTAATGGATGCCTGACGAGGAGTCACCCCTTTCTCTTGTGGGGGGAGGGTGTCATGGTCCAAAACCCACACCATGACCAAGGTGGACCTAGTGTGGTGAACTAGACTTGGGGGGATGGTGGGCTAAGTCACAAAGTGACTTAGCTATGTGGTATTGGTTGCTAAGTCGAAACTCTGGGGTTTCTAGCGGCGTGACGAACTTAACTTTAAGTTAGTGGGGACTTAAGGTTACAAACTCTAAGTTATTAGTAACTTAGAGATTGTGACAAACTCTAAGTTTTAGGACTTAGAGATTGGGAGAGAATTCTAAGTTGAAAACTTAGAAGTTATGAGTTTTTGGAAAAAATATTCATCCAGAGTAAAAACTTATAGCATATATAAATCATATAGTTTGCTTGTATTGATCCCTAAATGCCCATGAGTTGCTTCGAGGGATATTTTGAGTTGGATAGGGTACCACGTTCACAATTCTAGGCATTATTTTATGAGATTTTTTATTGAATGGGCAACTTTTTTTTAGCTTTGCATATACACAAGTTTTGTAGAAATCCGACCTATGGTTTAAAGGTACAGTTTTTTTCACTAGCATACACAAATAGTGCAGCGATCTAGTGTAACATATAACAAATAGTGACGAAAAGCTTAAATAAACTCTAAATTCAATAGATATTCGAGTTTTTGTCCATTTAAAAGAAAGAAAATTTCATCTTGGAAAGGAAATGGAAATCTTCGCATCTACTATACGGATTTTTCAACTTCAAAAATATGAGAAGGATATGATGTATGGAAAAAATTTAAGTGTATTGTTGATACTCATCACATAGTTGCATTGCAAGATTTTTAAGGATATCTTCTACCCCTTTTCTGCTTCTAAAATTTGGTGCACATGTGCCTAACACGGACCTTTTCAAGTTAAAAAAGTATATTCATAGCCCGTAGTGCCGTAGAAGGTGGGCGAAGTTTGTTGAAGGTGTTTAGTATGACCTCCAAAAGAGTTTATGTCACACTTCAAAGGCTAATATCTTTCAATTCGTGTGGTCAAAGGTACCAAAATTTTCACCACACACTCTTATACAACTTTAGTACGAGATCCTACGGTTAAGTTCTTTAAGAAAACATTTTGTATCATTTTGTGTTGAATGCATTGCAAATGGCAGTTTTTGAGTGTTTTAGAGGGAAAATTGCCTTGGGCGTTTGGGGGTTAAACATCAAATGTAGACTCTACGGATAAACAATCTTTCAAGGTGCTACGAAGTGCTATCAAAATATTGTATGATCTAATTATCCTCCTTTAGAATATGGTTGAGAGTTTCTCGACCAATGATTGAAATATCCACTCCTCTTTCGATTTTTATGCAACACTTGAAAATCTTCAAGAAAAGTAAGAAATCGTAGCATTTTCTAATAAATTTCAAGTGTGGTTAGACTAAAATTCAATTCTAAGATATTTGACACCTTCTTACTACTCTTACTATTCACTATGGACGTGAAATGGTGCTCATTGATTGATCATTAGTTGCTTGTTCCAGTTTCAGAACTTCGGACATAAACAGGAAAGATCTCGATCATTCTAAATTGGGTTCCGTTCATTGCTGTTTTGAGACTTGTAGCTTAGAGTAGTCGTTCGCAGATTGCAATTTTATTGTATACACAGTGGATTCAAGTCTTTGATGCGCAGTGTTTTTCCAATACAAAAGATGTTGGTTCACATGCTGTTGGTGTCCTCCAGGTGCATGTCTATTGTCATTCCATACATGTGTCATGGTTGTCTAACATGAATATTGTTTCGATCTGTAAAGAGTCTTGAAGTTAGTGGAAGTGATTTATGATTTGGAAGTGGTATAAATTTTAATATTATGAAATTGATGAATAAAGCTAAGAGCACGACTATCTAGAGGACTCAAAGAGGCGGATCTTGTAGACGTAGTTGGTAAAAATATTTGTCAACAGTAACTACTAATGGCATATATATATATATATATATATATATATATATCCATCAATTTGTGTGAATACATTGAATATCATTTTTAGAGTAGTGGTGAAGGTAGGATAGTGGCTTGTAAATAATCACTACTTTTACATGGTATCCTACTTGTCAAGTGAGTTATTTACTGTGGTAAAGAGGTGGTGTAAATCCACCCTCCATAACTTTGTTGTTTGTCATGAGTAGTAGAGAAAAGTAGGTAGTGGTCATATATGAACATGCAAAACTACTCTACTTTTTAGTGTACTGGTACTTTATGATTTGAATATGCTATAATTTTTTACTTCTGATGAAGATTTTTATTGAGAGTATAACTATCTATAATACTTTATGCAGGTGATCATTCTCAGCATGGTTGGTAAAAATTATGTCAAAACTTATAGCGTTGATGATGTGTACCTACACTAAAGATAAAGCTTAGAGTAGTAAGTGAGTGTAGGGTATCTATGACTAATGTCAGCATTCTTATCTATACTATTGTAGATACCCTACATCGTGGTTGCTTTTGTACGTAATTAATTCAAGATGGGGAGTTGTCCAAAATTTTGGAAATTTCATTAAATTTAGCTAGGCAATAGCCATGTAATACCATGGTGACACTCATACAATATCTAGTTGATATCTGTCCAATATCTAGGTGATGTTGTATGATATCCATTTGTCCAAAACACATGTGTGGTGAAAAATAATTATTTCAACAAAGAGGTGTTGAAAGTGATCACTAGCTACGATACTTCACTCCAAGGTTTAACCCTCTAATGCCAATAAGCTTTTCTCGCTTATGAAAATCCATGAATGTTCTAGATCATGCAAAAATAAACCTACGTAATGGGTACATTTTAGAACAAAAATTAATGATTTCGTATCAGGGAAATCATTATAGCTCCCCGATTCTTGCACTAATTCTTGGAGCAATGGTCTCAATAAATGCCAATCTTGCTCCACCTTTAAGTCATGGTCTAAAATTTCTTTTGAGGTGGACTACAAAGCTTGCTACAAAGATTTCTGTCTCCAAAAGACCTATACATGGTCAATTGGCGTTAAAGGGTTAAAAGCCCTACAAAGATTCATGTCTCCAAAAGACCTATGTATGGTCAATTGGCGTTTAAGGGTAAAACAACTCAATTTCTTTGACAATTTTGCACCAAAAACACTTCAAAATTGTTGATTCTAGTGTAGTAGATAAGGAAGGAAGCAAAAGCTTGATTCTCTAGTTTTAACCGTAGAATCTCATATAAAGACTTACTAAATGACATACTCACAAAATTTCATCGACTTAGCCCGCAAGGATTGAAAGATTATAGTGTTTGAAGTAGAGAAAATGGTTTGTTTTATTTCCTATAAAAAGAGAATTAGTAGGCTTTGACACCATGGTCTCTAAATTTTGTACTTACAAGGCATAAATTCATTTCCATCAAGTTTTGTCCAAAGATGCAAGAAGACAAGAGGTACATGGGAACATAGTTTTTAATCTTATTGAACCTACGGATAGAAAGATATGCCATCTTAAAGTAAAAAAATTTAAAGTGCGGGTACATTGGGCAACTCCCAAAAAAAATTCTAGGACAACTCATTGAATGTGAGATTTTCAACACTAGCAAGCAATATTAATTTCCTTTCATCTTGTCAAAAAAATATCTTGTCTCTAGTGGAAAAGAGCATTTTAACCCAAGTCAAACACTTCCACACATTGTCACACATTGTCAGGCAAGGTACCATAAAAACTCATCCTTTCCGACATAAACTTAGAGGTCTTCATGTTTTTTACTTTTTATTTTTCCTACTAGAAGATGTGTGGTATACCTTCTTACTGATCGTATGGATTCTCATTGTAAAACATATTGAGTTTACAAAAAAAACAAAATGTGGAGTGACAGTTTTTGAACCTCTAGTCCTTGCACAATTGTTTTGAAAATGCTACACCCCGTTTGGACATTTAAAAATTGGTTTACAAGGAACTAATATCATGTTTAACATGATGGTAAAAATCTTAGACCTTTTGCAGTGCAAAACTTTGACACTTAGTGAAGTCAAAGTGTGCTGATCCACTAAACGTAGGGAAGTAAATGAACCATTTTTTCTCAACTTTAAACACTACAATCTTTCAATCTACGTGATATAATTTTGTGAGTATGTTGATGAATGATTCATAATTAAGATCCTATGGTTAACCCCTAAAAATCCTTGTGTTCTTGGGAGCTCGAAAACCAAAAATTGCGAATTTCTACCACCTTGTTGGAATTGAGGTATGGTCAATGTATTTACTGTTTTTTAGTACTTTCAACCGTAGGATCTTGAACCTAGCTACTATGGTATATACTATGTCAAATTTGAGCCGTTGGATGTGCACCATTTGTGAGATTATAATGTTCAAAGTTGATGCAAAACTTTTTTTGGGCATTGTTTAAAAGACATAGTCTACTTTGTGCAAAGGAAAACTTGATGATTGCTACACCAATCAGTTTGCTCATATTTTTTTCCATGTGGAGAATCATGTTCTGAATGCCTATGCAAAATTTTAGAGACTCATTTGGCTTTTTTGACCTTCATGCAAATTATTTTCCAAGAGAAGGTATAAAAATGGTGATTTGGAAAAACATGCATCACGTTTATTGTATTTAATTTAGGAAAAAAATGAACGGTGAGTAGGTACCTCTTTAAGTTTGTGAATTTTGGGAAAAATTATTTTTGAAAAATTATTAAATCTCAAATTTTGACAAATTTTGAAAGAAAAAAATGTAATATTGTGGAAAACTTTGAAACTTGTTGTTGTAATTTTTAAAGGCTGCCCTTGCAGAATTGGTAAAAGGTTCTAAATGGGTCACTTGGAAATTTGAATAGAAACTTAGTTATGAACATATTAGCAAAAAAACATTTCAAAAAAATGTTGAAAATAAAAAGTTTTTTTCTGCCCGCCCAGAGGTTGAAAACTAAAATTTGAGTAAATAAGCTCAAAAATTGGAATTCGACTTTGCAAATTGTTGCACATACACCTTGTAGTATAGGGAACACCCCGTAAAAATCTTTTGCAAAAATATTAAATTTAACCCCTTGAACTAGGCTGCCCGAAATAGCAAAAAGCCATTTTGGCTTTCAAGGATCTTTAGGGGTTAAAAGTGGAAATAGAAGTTCATTTTCTCTGGAATCAACAAATTTGAAGTCTTTTTGTTGTGAAATTGTTAGGGAAATATAGGGATTAAAGTTTCAAAACCCTATTATTTTGTCTTTGTATTTCCACAAAGTTCTTAGTAATCCTCATCTATAGCAAAAAAACTCAATGGGAAATAATTGAAGTTGACACCATAGGAACCTACCCCGTAGCGTAGTCGCTTTCGTACATAATTAATTCAAAATGGGGCGTTGCCCAAAATTTTGGAAATTGCAAGAAATTTGACTAGGGCCTAGGCTATACCCATGTAATACCAGATTGACATACATACGAATATCTAGGTGATATCCGTCGAATATCTAGGTGATACCATATGATAACCATTTTGTCCAAAACACCTGTGTGGTTGAAAATAATTATCTCGACAGAGAGGTGTTGAAAGTGACCACTAGGTACAATAACCTAACCTTCAAAAAGCCCATTTTGGGACATTTAGTCTTTTGAAGGGTTAAATTGTCTACAAATTGTTTGTACTCTGAGTTTCCAACCTCCACTGGCCAGCCAAGCGACGCTATCTTGTGAGCAGTAATTGGTTAGCATCGAGTAGTGAGTAGATACTAAATTGGAAAAATAAATTAACTTTGAACTTTTTAAAGAAAAAGAATGAAAGCATTGCCTCCTACTAAACCATAAACACGAAATTATAAACCCTAAACCTTAATCCTTACACCCTAAACTATAAATTTGATTGCCCAATACTCACCACTCACCATTTTACCACTCACAAGATAGCATTCCTCCTGGTGACTTGAGAGGAGTAATTCAGCGGGGAAAGGGGTGTGACAGTAGAAGGAGGGATGTGACTTGGTCAAGACCAGAATCCTGGGTATTAGACATTGTAATACTGGGGGAGTCCCACCTGCAGACCCATAATTCCCACCCGGAGCCCACCCCGTCCGGCGTTTCCCACCCCTGCCTGTCCTATTATAAATTCGCAAGCGAACGCTTCTCTCCTTCATTGAGCGATAGACTAGCAAGTATCTGATGGTGCTCTCCAGCAGGCTCCTGCATAGCAGGGGCTTGCTTCTGAGGTTCTTGCGCTCGTGAAGCGGAGGTGAAGAGGACTAGTTGTCTAGGTTGTGAGCTTGGGAGTGTGATTGCTGCTGGATTCATTCTAAGTTAGTATAGGCCGGTGGGTCTGGTTCTGATCAGCGGAGGAAACTCGAGGAGTAGGAGTAGGAGTAGGAATAGGAGTGGTAATCGAAAGTTGATTCATTAGTGTCGGTGCAGGAGGGGATGGAGAGTCTGGTTCTAATAAGTCTGATGACCTCTCAATTGTCCGGGAGGTTGTATTAGCCGCAGATGTTTCCTGAGTCGTTCTTCTCTTTCAGGTAACTTTTTTGTTTTTGTTTTGTGTGTGGTGGTTACAGTCGTTGGGAAGACGACTCGTAAACCTAGGCAGAAAACTTGGGGTCGATTTACTAGCCCTTGTTCCTTGCGGACTGCCAACAAACCCACACATAGGTGCAATTTGCTTGAAAGTTATATTTATCCAAGATATCGACAGAAAAAAAATAGTGAGGAATGGTATGTAAGGTATGAACCTAAATTTAAACCAGCACGCGAAATTCTTCCGTCAGGCGAAAAATTGATACATAACTGTCTTTCCTTAGGTGAATACCACACTGTAGACGATGCTAGGGTTGTATACCAAATAGCCAGTGCGTTTTATGGAAAAGGTCATTGTCAGTTGGATCTTGGAGATGGTCACCACGTCTCTACCCGGTCGCTGTTAGATCCTGAGGAGGCTAGAGGGAAGTGCCAAGTGGGTGGCAAGGAGAAAGCCAAGTGGGTCGCACGCAGAACAAAGAAGGTCTTCCAGGACTTCAAAAGGGAGAAAGCTGCAAGAACCACTAGTTATGTCAACTCTGGTGACCAGATTACTACCGGTTGCTCCTATGTCGATGCAGAGGTGGTTCCATTTGCCGAATCCAGCCGAGATGGAGAACTTCGTATTTTGCAGGATGGAGCTCGACGAAGCTCTGTTCTGGCTGAATTGCCGGTGCAGGGACATGGTATGGTACAACTTGCAGCTCCTCAATATGAGGAAGCTTTTGTTGCACCGACTAATTCAGATGTAGAATACGTTCCGGCTGCTTCTCAAAACACCAGTGCTTTTCTTGGACAAGAGGACGTTACAGTGAATGAGGATTTCAATGTTGGAGGTGGAAGCTTTTGGCTAGATGAATCGGCAGCAGTACTATGGAGGTCGACCTCAGAAGATCCAGATTCTCGTTTGGAGGACCCGGTCGCTGCATGTCCTCAGCAATTAGATTTTGAAGACATCTTCAAGTTCTTCGACGATGATCCTGAGAACTACATGATTGAATCGCCACAAGGTGAACTCCAGCAGAATGGTCATGCACCGGTCAGCTTCGATGAATTGTGTGATGCTGAAGCAGTTGAAGAGTGCGCGCTACAGATTCATTCTCAGGCTCCAGTTGTGAGCCCGGACCTAGCACCCTCTGATCCGAACTTATGTCCGATGAGTACCTCCACCGACGGCCTACTCGTGGTTCTCGCCCAGCGGATAGAAGAACAGGAGAGGCAAATCAGAGATCGAGACCGACAGTTGCAACATATCCAGGAACGAGATGGACGAGCTGAAGAACAGGAGAAGCGGATAAGTTTTCTCATGCAGGAGCTTGGAGATCGAGACCGACAGTTGATCATTCAACGGCAACAGATCCAGGAACGAGATGGACGAGCTGAAGAACTGGAGAAGCGGATACATTTTCTCATGCAGGAGCTTCGGGGACGAGATCACTGAACGTTAGGCATTCATCAGGAGTTGGTTTTGAAGCAGTTTATGGAGGATTGAGTAAAGTGCTGACCTTAACTATAATGTAGTATGTTATTGTGAATCTTTTTGCGTCATAGAGGTGAAAGAACTAGAGTCAGTAGTACAAGTCAGGATGTTTTTCTGTCTGAATTCATCGACTAGTCAGTGTTTACAATATGATGCATAGATCATTGGTTGGTGGGTTCTATTAAGATTTGTACTGTAACTCGTGTTTTTAATGAAAGCCTCTTTGACTTCACATTGCTGTGCTCTTTTTGGGTGCATTAGTGTACTGGCATGATTTAACCCTTAAAGGTCTCAGAAGCCACATTTAGGTTGCAACATGATGTTTACTGTGTATTTGACATACAAGGTGTAAGAATTGATGTATACAATAGTTATAAAAGTTTGTATTTGAGTTGAGCCCGATCCAATGACACATGCCGTTTTAGATTTAGATAATTATGTGGGAGTCTGAAACTCCCACTTGTTTGCCCCTACCAAGAAAAAAATTAGTTAAATTGTGATTTTTAGTTTTAGATAACCAGTAAAGTAGTTAGTGTTGTATAGAATTAGATTGTATAGCAAATAGCAAAAGTAGTGAAATGCTTAACTCGTTAATTAGCGTTACAGTGGTGATAAAACCGGGTCTTAAATTAATTAGTTTTAGTGCCCGGAAAACCTAAAAGAGGATGTCCAGGAAAGTCTCTGGGACAAAATTCCAAATCACTGCTAAGTGCTAAATTAATTAGTAAAGTCTTTGCCAAGTAGATAGACTATTTTATTAGTTCTCATTTTTAGTTTAGTTGTTTAGATTTTAGTTCTATTTTAATTGTCGTAGAAAACTTAAATTCTTATTTGAAAGAGTAAGGATTTCATTTTATATGAAACAAAAATATAGAAAGGAGAAAAAGAGAAAAAGAAAAGAAAAGAAAAGAAAATAGAAAAAAAAAGAAAAAAAGGTACCAGTGATACCCGGCCACGACGACCAGGGAGTCAAAAGCCTGGGGCACAGGTCGACGAGGACCAACGACCGCAGGAGGCGAATGAAGGGCGACGACGAGGATGAAAAGGCTCCCGACAACTACGGATGGAGGTCGAGGATGAAGAAACGGGATGAGAAGACGGCGACGGGAGAGCACCCGTACAGACAGGCGGCAACGGAGTGCGTACTGTGGAGTGGAGTCTACAAATTATTCATAGAAATTAGAATTAAATCTATGGAGTGGAGTGGAGGTGACTTAGAATTAAATCTAATTAATTCTAATGCAACTTACTGACACCACTCCAATTATCGGATTGGTGATAGTAGAAGATGGCTATTGGCTCACCAATGCATGTCCTTGTAGGAAATCCCATGTCTTTAAGTCTTGACTTTACCATGTCTAACACAACATGTTTTCTCCATAGTTGATTCTCTAATTCAAAATGGATTAACACTAGGTAGTCCAAGGCAAGCCAATTTCATCCACCTCAACTTCACTTGGAAGTTGGGTGAGATTGAAATGGTTGCCTACCTTTCCATCAGCCCTTTTAGAGGGCCATTCCTCTTGGGGAACAAATAGAAAAGAGGGCAATGCCTCAAAACATTCTGCTGCTTCTTTTGAGTTCAATCCATACTTAACCAGTTCTTCTGTGGCAACTATAGGCACTTTTTGACTCCCATTTTTCTTTGCAATTATACCCATTGCTTGAAAGCCTAACCAATATTTGGTAGAAGGCAAACTTGTTGCCTTCACCTTTTTTTGGGTGGCACTTGCAACAACTAAAGCATTTTAGGTTACATTCACAGGACAGGGATTTTCCTCAATCACTTCAACAAACACATGCTTGGAGGGAGTGACAGTAGCTTGCGGCTGAGACATGTGTCATATCTTTCAATTTGTGTGGTCAAAGTGTATGAAAATAGTGAGTATTTTACTAAGCAAAATTTAATTGAGATCCTATGGTTTAAGTTGTAAATAAAAGTTTTTGTTGACTTCCATATATATTGCACTAGAATCAACAATTTTGAAGTGTTTTTGGTGGGAATTGTCCCAAAGATTTAGGGGTTAATAAAAGGAGTGGAAATTATTTTATGCTTTGGTCCTTGATCAAAATGCCTTGGTCCTTAATTCCAAAATGCCTTGATCCTTTAGGGATTAAGAGAGGTATAGAGAAGTAGAGAGATTAGTGCGGTTAAGAGAATGTCAAACAGTTCCCTCAACACTCCCTCGATGGTCAATTTCAAGTTTGTGGGAAGAAGTTTCCGATTTGCGGCTTCCCACTAACACCCTTATACTCCAAAAACATTATGTAGATCCTTGGAAAGATAGAGTTCCACACTGAAGAGAGGCTTTTTTGAGTGCCCTCAAACTTGCCCTCGTTAATTTTGAAAGCCGTGGCCCATTTGAGTGTTGCTTCTCTTGCTCTTTTCAAATGTTTTCTTTTTCAAATGTTTCTTCTTCAAAATATTACTTTTTCAAATGTTTTATATTTTTCAAATTTTCCCAATTTTATAGTTTTTATTTTTCAAATCTTTTCTTCTTCAAAATATTACTTTTTCAAATGTTTTTTTTTCAAATTTTCCCAATTTTATAGTTTTTATTTTTCAAATCTTTTCTTTTTCAAATGATCCCTTTTACAAATAATTTTTTAAAAAAAGATTCTCATTCTCTTCAAAACTCAATGATTATTCTCCAATCTCTTTCTTGCAGTATTTAAAAAAAAAAAATTGAAATTTTTTTTCCTTCCACATCTATGTTCTTTTATTCCAAAATTTTCTCTCCAAATTGTTGTTTTCTCTCAATTGTTGGTGTTTCTAAATTGTTCATTTTCCAAAGTTTTGTATTTTTCTATGTTCTTTTCTACAAATTGTTGATTTTCCCAATTTTTTCTCTACAAGTTTTTATTTTTTCTCTTCTTCACTTTTGATACTCCAAATGTACAAATAATTCTCTTCTACTTTTGATACACTAAATGACCATGAGTAGAAAAAAATTACTCCAATCTTTAATGGAATTTTCAAATAGTGTAGTAGTTGGCATTTAATATAGTATTCTGCCACTACATTAATTGCGTAGTTTGCAATTAGTGTACATGTTTGCATTTAGTGTTTAGTACACTAAATGCAATATTTAGTGTAGTGTTGCGATGATTGCCACGAAGTAGAAATCTAAGACAACGATGACGACGAGGAGCTTTGAGTAAGGTGATCGTGTAGCTCGTTGTTGGTGCAACGTTTGCTCGATGTGTGAGAAAGTTGGATTTCAAGGAGGAGTGTGTCGGAGAAGGATAATCTGGACTTCAAAATTTTGAGTAGTAGAGTTAGGGTTTGGCATGCTTTCAGGTATTAATCTCTCCAAGTAATAGCCCAAATTTGTGTATGTTTTCAAGTGCCAGGAAAAGATAAATTAGACAAAAATGATAAATCTAACCTTGACCTAATCCGTGAGCGGGCATTTTTTCGTTGCTATTCTCCATCTTATACAATCGTCCATCTGCAAAGTAGTATATACCCACCCGGACCGCTCAATCAAACACTCCCACATAATAAACCAACATGCACTTATTTTATATATACGTGCATTTTCACACAATATAGCAAGCAATATTATTTCATAATTGTTTATTAATTAGTTGATTCAGTCAATCCTCTTTCCACTATTATTAGTGGTATCTACCTATATAATAGGCGAGATTCTATCTGTCTGCCGCCCCCTAACCCTAACCCTAAAAACCCTAAAACCCTAAAAATCCTAAAATTCTAAAAATACTAAAAACCCTAAAAACCCCTAAAACCCTAAAAGCCCTAAAACCCTAAAAACCCCTAAAACCCCTAAAAATCCTAAAAACCTTAAAACCCCTAAAACCCCTAAAAACCCTAGTAACCCTAAAAACTCTAAAAACTCTAAAAACTCTAAAAACTCTAAAAGCCTAAACCCTAAACCTAAGATTTCGCTCGAACATGCGCGCTGTTGTTGGTGAACGCCGTGTGGATTTGGGCATCCATACATTTCCAGAGTGGCTCCTGGCATTGTGGGAGGACAAGCTGGAGAAGGTGAAGGATGACATGATCAGGTGTCCACGGGCGATGATTGTCGGCAATCACACCTTGAATGGCTTGGTCAATGCCGTCTGTAAAGGAATTGCCGACGTCGAAGCAAATGCGCGCGAGTACTTCAGTGGTCGTGCCATCCTTGCCACACGGAATGACGACGTTTCGCGGATCAACGCACGACATTCCGAGGAATGCAAATTGCAATCTAAAATATAATACGTCAAACAAATTTTATTTTGAGGAGCACCAATTAAAAACCGTCCCCGGTCGGAACGACAGGTACCAATACTAGTTAGTGTATAACTCAAGTAATGTATATAACATATCTTTTTATTTCACATTCGCAACAAAATCTCAACCGTCCATTCATTTGAATCATGCAACATATGGTTGCCACTAAAGCAATAATACTTCAATACTTTCTACTTTATTACTTGATAGAGCCATTCTTCTCTCCGCTACTATTACCACTAATACTATTTAATTGAAAATATGACTACAATAAAGTACATGTCAAATCTAGTTATTCCACATTAGCAACAAAATCTCAACTATCCATTTGGCTTGAATTGTGCAACATGTGGCTCCCAAGGAAGTAGTAATATTTCAATGATTTCCATTTTAATACTCGATCCAATCATTCTTCTCTCGAATATTGTTTGCAGTGATAGTATATAACTAAAAAATGACTACAGTAAAGTACACATCATATCCCTTCGTTCAACATTTGCAAGAATATCTTGATTGTCTATTTGGCTTGAATCGTTCAACACGTGGTTGCCACGGAAGCAATAACACATAAGTTATTGTTATTTTGTTACTTGATCCAATTATTCTTTCTCCGCTATTGTAAGGAGTAATTCAATATAAGTGAAAAATGACTATAAGAAATGTGCATGTCACATCTCTTAGTTCCACATCAACAATGGCCATTGGAATTTGTATCACACAGTAAATGAAACTTCTGAAACGCCAGTTGTCACTCCAATTCTCAACATTTGCTTGACCAAAAGTCTATCACTGAACAATGACTGTGCTTTTTGTTTTGGGCAAGATAAGACAACTATAATCATTTTGTAGTCATTTAAATGTCCTTACAATATAGTGTGCAATAACAAAACGCCTCAATTTTAATATTGTCTTGTTGCCAATCGACTAAAGTTGAGGTTTATTAGGAGGGAGGGATTGAGAGAAGGATATGTGCGATTGGATGCAATGGAGAGTGAAGAATGCACTCCTCTTTCTCGTGAAGAATGCACTCCCCTTTCTCGTGAAGTACTGCTTCACCTACTCTTTTGCCTGTTGGAAATCCACAAATTAGACTTATAGAGCAAGAGAGAAGTATAGGGTTTAGGGTTGATGCATTAAAAAGATGACTTTTTCTAAGAGAAAGACTAGATGATGATCCTTATAAGAAATAGATGTAAACATGAAGATATGAATATCAATCCTCAAATTCATTGGCTTGGCAATGGTCTCTAGAGATGGCATACTAACAGATCTAGGGTTTGGTGCAGATCTTAACCCCTAAAGGCCCAAGGCATTTTCACACCAAAAACACTTCGAAACTCCTCGTTCTAGTGCAATGAGTAATGAGATGATCGAAACGTTTTATTTCTACATCTAACCGTAGGATCTAAATTAAGAAGTATTCATTAATGCCTTCACAAAATTTCATAAACTTTGACCGCATGGATTGAAAGACTATAGTGTTTGAAGTAGAAAAAATTGTTTTGTTTCTTCCCTGCATTGAGTCGATCAACAAACTTTGACTTCACTTAGTGTCAAATAATTGCACAACTCAAGGTCTGAAAACATTATCATCATGTTAATCATGATGTTATTTCCTTACACACCAATTTTTAGAGGTAGAGAAGTAGTGTAGTGTATTCAAATCAAATGTGCAAGGAGTGGAGGTTCAAAAATTGCCAATTCACGTTATATTTTTTTGTGAACTAAATATGTATTAGAATGATGATCCAAATGGTCAATATGAAGGTTTAGACCACATCTTGTAGTAGAAAAAATAAAATGTAAGAAATATGAAGATCTCATAGTTTTATGTGGAAAAGAACAAGTTTTTTGGTACCTTGCCCGACAAAGTGTGACAATGTGTGAAAATGTTTGACTTAGATTATTATGCTAGTTTCCACTTAAGACAAGAAATTTTATTTGACAATATGAAAGGCAATAATATTGTTAGCTAGAATTGAAAATCTCACATTTAATAGATTGTCCTGCCGAAAGTTTTTGGAATTGCTTGACTTGCCCGGTCGTCCCATTTGAAATTCAAAACCCTATAACTTTTGCATAGAATGTCGGATTTAGGAAAAAATTGGACTCACACAAAGATTTTAGCAATCTTTATCTACAATAGAAATTTCAAAAAGGAATGTTACAAATTGACACCATAGGAACCTGCCCAAACCTTCAAGAGTCCCCCGAGGGGACTCTTGGGCCTATAGGGGTTAAGAGAGACAATCTTCACACAAATAACAAGACTAGAAAAGTGGGCAGACAAATAAAGTTGCAAGGCTAATCAAGAGATGAAGAGATCAGCGCGTCGTAGACATATTGCTTTCTAGTTTATAAGAACATAAAAGACAACAAACACGAACTCAACAAGTACTGAAAGTAACATTTTCAAAGACTCATAATGCTATTGAACTAACATACAAGAATGATGGAGGAAAAGGATGCAACAGACGTGGTCATGAACAAAAATGTTTTTATAATTTTTTAATTTTGCCATGTACAAAAACATGTAATTGTGAATATAGTATAGATGTATATTTAAATACATCTATAAATACTTTTTTGGATATATGAAGTAAAGAAAAAAATTTATACTCCTGAATCATATTGTCATAACGTATATGAAAGTTGTTTGGATTATCTAAATCCAATCCAATGTCCTATATGTGATTGGGGGAATATAAATTTTGAAAAACATACAAAGTGGATTAAATTTTTTTCATTATCCAAGAATTTAAAGTCCAAACTTTAAAAGACTTTCATAATATATATAAAAGTCTTATCATTTATTTAAAAAATAATTTAGGTCCTATATCATCCAAAAACAAATCCAAACAATCTCCTTTCATAGTTCTAAATTGCAAATTTCTAGAAAATGGAGTTCATGAAAAATTAATATTGAAGAAATATGGTATTGAACAAAGTATGCATGTCATGATTTGGTAAGTACAATCAAATGGTTGAACTCCAAGACCTTAAAAATTGAACTTGACGCATATATCCGGGCCTCGACGCTGACGTCCGCACCTAAACCTTCCCTTCCCACCAGGCCTCCAGGTTCGTGCCCTCGTTCCAGCATGGACTGACATGTCACATTCCAACGTGCCATACATAATAAAATTTTCTTACCTTGGAAAAATTACAAGGCCTACAAAAAAAAAGCCGTCCAGAGCGTCCGCTCGTCTAGTCCGATGAGCTTGAACCGCTTGTTTTGACGACCTTGCTGCAATGTCTTTGTTGATGCCACGATGCACTATACCTGGGGCATATAATTCCTATGGATTTGTAAGTGATTCCTGTGAATATTAGTTGACGTGGCCTAAGACAATGCAGCCAAAAAGGGAGTAGGATGAAGCTTTATGTGCAGTAGCAACAAGTAGCGTCGTGCTTTGGGTGCAGTAGAAATGAGGTAAAGTAACCAAATCCTCTACTAAACCCATCACTAACTTTAAACCTCTACAAAGTTCTTACCACCTCCATACACAACAAAAAAACAATTTCTCCACTTCCCTCTCCTCTCGCACCCTATGCAACCTACGCAACCGTCCTACTGATTTGTGCTCATACCACCTTCAAACTCATCTCACACGTCTTTGCATTCACTCATCAACGTTGTAGTTGAAGTTTTCTCCAATCTCTTCTCACTCCTTGCCTTGCTTCAATCCCATTTCTTCCACACCCCACTCTTCCTCTTTACCCGTTTGCTTTCAATCATCAATTTCTAATGATAATTACTTAGGTCTCTCGAGGGTATTGCGGGGAGTGCAGTTGTATTCGAGCCCATTGTTTCCAACATGTAATTTATGTTTAGGTAAGTTACATTAAAATTGTAACTTAAATTAACTTGAAGTAAAACATATCTCGGGAGTTTCAACGTCGACATGGCTTCACTAAAATTGTGCACGTGGCCTCACCTAGCAATGCACGAGGCTTTATTTGGCAAGACTACCATTTTTGTTATAAAAGACAAGTTAAACAACTTGGTGCATATATGGAGAGAACAAAATTTAATAATACATTTTGCTTATCAGTTACAGTCAATTGAATCACAATTGCAACTTAAGTGGTTTCATATTTTTCCGATGAAAAATGGATTAGTTGTAGATTTTCTAAGTGTGTTGCCATGTTTAGCCGGTGGCGGCCAATAATTACCCCGTAAGAGCGCCGATAAAAAAAATAAGGGGCCATGACTATAGCAAACCTCCCTTTGGAGCTAACCGGGTGGTAATGGGATGGAAGTGGGTTGGATAGACCCCTATTTTATACGTGTTGGTTATGTAAATGAAAACGCAGGTCTTGGCAAATTAAGGATGTTTGAATGAGCATTTCATGTCCTCTTGTGTTTGAGTCTCAAATTGTTTCATTCTGAATAAGAGATACCGCCAAAATAGTCAGAGAGCTCGCTCGCCTTCGATGAAAATTTGTCTGCTACTCTATCTCAAGCCATTACTATTATATGCTGGCATTGCCACCTATTAGTGTTCTAGGTGTGTTCCATTTGTCACGCCCTTCACTACAAGAAAACTAGGTGTTTTAAAAAATTCCTAAGCAACGCCTAGGAGCTTGTTTTTTTAAAGAAGCAACAACCGTAGCGTGGTTTTATGTACAAAGCATGGCCCTAGGCATTGCTTAGGATTTTTCCAAAACGTTACCAAACACCCTGTTTTCTTGTAGTGCTTCTGTTGCAACATCCTAACGAAATAAATGAGAAGAGATTAATGGACAAGTGGATTTTGTGGCTGCTTTGATCTTAATTCCAATATCACTCTATCACTAGATATGAGATTGGCCTTGTACGTCGTTTGGTGTTGATCTTAATTCCACTATCACTCTATCACTAGAAATGAGATTGGCCTTGTACGTCGTTTGTTGTTGCTAACATAAGTTTGATTCGTCCTCACTACAAGAAAACAGGGTGTCTAGCAACGTTTTGAAAAATTCCTAAGCAACGCCTAGGGGCTTTCTTTGTACATAAAACCACACTAGAGCTGTTGCTTCTTTAAAAAAACAAGCCCCTAGGCGTTGCTTAGGAATGTTTCAAAACGTTGCTAAACATCATGTTTTCTTGTAGTGCCTTTTGCAGGTGGACACTTTGAAACTGATCGGCAGATGGATAATCTAAAGCAATTGTACCGCATCTACTTGACTCAAGCTTCTGCTGGTGGCAAACTGGAGGACGAAGAGGCCCAGTTTTAAATGCATGACCGTGATAAATGCTCTATTTTGGATACAGAAAATGCAATAGAGCATGCACTTTAGGCAGTGCACAGCCCATAATTATTCTGAATGTGAGGGATGGAGGAACATTAGGGCAGCTGAGAAATACGTTCGGAGTGGGTAAACGGGAGGCTGAAAATATCATGCAAGAAGTCACTGTGAGGATCTACAGGCGCATGATGGCCAAAGCAATGCAGAATGGTGACCATGAAGCAGCGCCGAGCAAAGCTATGTTACTGCACAACCATTAACCCCTAAAGGACCAAATGTCCCCCCGGGGTCATTTTGGATTTTGGGCATGTACCTACAATTCAAAATAAATAAAATTTTAATTGATTTTTTTTTTCAAGATAGGATCTGATAATAGCTTCGTGGAGATATTTTTTATTTATTTTTGGATTTGTGGTTTGAAAGTTAGTACCACTTAAAGCCAAAAGTGGGACTTCGGGCACCTCCAAAATTTTTGACAAAAGTTTCTATTGACATTGAGATTTTTCACACACATAAAGAATATTTCCTTCTTCCTAAATTTTCAAAAAAAAATCTTGTCTTTAGTGTAAAAAGGCATTTTATTCCAAGTCAAACATTTTCACACATTGTCGGGCAACGGGGGAAAAAAAATTCATCTTTTCTACATAAAACCTAGAGATCTTCATATTTTTCACTTTTTTTTTTTTCAACAACAATATATGGTGAAAACCTTCTTATTGACCGTTTGGACTATCATTTGAATACATACGTAGTTCACAAAAAAATAAAACGTGAAATGGCAATTTTTGAACCTCCACTCCTTGCACACTTGTTTTGAATATGCTACACCCCTTTTTTACCTCTAAAAATTGGTGTGTTGGGAAATAACATCATGCTTAAGACAATGGTAAAAGATTTAGACCTTGTACAATGCAAAAATTTGATACAAAGTGAAGTCAAAGTCAGCTGATCTACTCAATGCAGGGATGAAAATGAACCATTGTTTTGACTTTAAACACTAAAATCTATCAATCCGTGCGGTGGATTGCAACCAAAATTTTATGGCATGTTTATATGGAAGTCTATTTTAAGATCTTACGGTTGAAAATTGGAAATTCACTTTAAAATGTGATTTTCATGTCTCTTTTTGACAGTGGCAATTTTGGATTGGTTTTAGAGCGAATTAGGTCGTGGTCCTTTAGGGGTTAAGACACTCTGCAATTGGACCCTGCTAAAGCTGGAGAAGTTCACCAAGGTAACATCCTGAAGCTCACACGTATCTAGCTGATTGTATGGCGTACAAATCCTTGTGTCTGTAAACTGAGTACTGATTTTGTGAAATTTGAGGAAGGAAGTTCACTCGGAGGTGTTGAGAGTAAAACTTGCAGAGCACTACTAGAATCTGGGGTCTAAGCAACGTCAAAAACGTTGCTAAATACACTAAGGTGAAGGTTGGCCAAAATTATCAAAAGGTTGCTTAATGCAACATCAGAGGTGTCCATAACTAGGTGTAACGTCAGGGGCGCGCTTTTAGCAGCGTTTAACCAACGTGGGAACAAGTACAAAGAATGCACTAAAAAAGATCGGGAACAATTAAGAGGTAGGTCCCACCATCCAAAATTTTGAGGTGGACCCAAATTCTTTAGAAGGTGACAAATTACTTAAATATTTTAGGCACATCAATGCTATCTTGGCGACCTCGAATCTTCTTCAATACAATATGAAACAGCCACACACTCATCAGGACTCTGCAACCATGTTCATATATATATAGTTAGTTGTGTCTCCCAACCATGCAAACGATATGGGTTTAGTGGACGGCTCCTTGTGAAGATGGGAACGATGTTCTCACCCAAATTCCATCAAAACGTTGCTCAAAGCAATGTTGTCCCACCAAAAAAATTCTAAGGCAAAAAAGCCCTCAAACGTCGTTTCGGACGGAGGCGTTGCTAAGTAACGTTGCTTGACCACCCCTTTTCTAGTAGTGGAGGTGTATCAACAGGTAAAACTTGTAGTGCCGGCACTCAATATTTTCGCAACCATCAATCCTCCTCATGAACGCACACATTTCGATCGAGCAGTGCATCTTAGATCTCTTGTCGAGACAAGCTTCCACGTGACTCCACCCATCTAGACAAGCACAGCTTCCAAGCAAAGATACTCAGTCGCATCGGATATAAATATGCATTGCGTTTCAATCATGCATTGCCAGAGATCTAGTGATGAGTGGGTGAGAGCTCGCTTACATGTTTGCGATGAGAGATCAGAGGTTCTGAGACCGCAATGAGTTTGCCCATGCTAGTTGCTTTTCCTCCGTCCATTTTTTGGGTTCTTTCCCGGGTCGTGTGAGGGCAACAATTTCTATGGCACCGGAGCAGGAGTCGAGTTCTTCCGACTGGCCTGCGCTCCAGGCGATTCTCCAGTGCTCCCTACATGCTTGACGTCCTTGACATCCATCGAGGACGTTCCGCGGGACGGAGTCTTCCGGAAGTAATTCCACTTATCTAATCCACCTCGTGTGAAGAGAGAGATAGAGATCAGCCACGGAATGGAGTCTTCCGGAAGTAATTACTCCTTTTCTCCTGATCCACCTCGTGTGAAGAAAATGTTTGTCCTGTTCCGTAACCTGTGAGGAGAAGCACTGCAAGGATTGCTGAAATGATGAGAGATGACTAGCAGATTCAACAAATTAAGCAGTATTTGCTTTCTTGTTGTACCGGCTCTTCTCTCATCATTTTAGCAATCCATGCAGTGCTTCTCCTCACAGGATCACGAATCGACAACTACAAGCCACACACTGTGCAGGAAATCGAATGAGACCCCGAGGGACGGGAGCAAGATACAAATCATCTCTCTCTTCACACGAGGTGGATTAGAAGAAATGGAATCACTCGTCTTGAACGTCTTGATTAGAAGAAACGATCGCAAACAAAGAAGTAAAATATACACTGTGTCTCGGAATTGGAACAGACGGACCTCCAAAGTTCCCCTCTCTTCGGCTACCGGTTGAGATAACTTAATAAACCTACAGTATGATCTATTGATGTTCCAGTTCCTCATAGAATTCTATGGTCGCCTGATGTTAGAGCTCCCGGTGCTCAAGAAAATAATGTCTTGGTGAATCCTCCGAATATAACTGGGTAGAACCGCAGCCTGCGATGACATCTATATTACAAGTAGACTACAACACAGACGGAGCTTGAGTGCGTCATTGCTTCCACCATGTCGTCAATATCCGCCCTGCTTGTGGTAGCTGGCGAGGACATCGTCGACAAGAATATAAATTTGGAGAATGACTTTGACCTTGAAGAAAGACATTCTCCAAGTTAATATCAAGTGATGAGAATCTTGTCAACAATATTATCCATGTAAACCTTGTCAATGATGTCCTCGGCGATGGCCTCAGCTTGATCTTCAAGGTCTTCAAGGTCGAAGTCTGAGATCCCAGCTTGGTCGGGAGAATTTGATGAGTAGATGTTTCAACATATTGTCAAGAATTTCATTGCGTTTATTTTCATATATGTCGTCTTTGAGTCGAGGAGAGTGATTGTGAGATCACCAGTTTTTGCTGAGATTTTTCTGTTGCAGATGTTTCTGAACAGTGCTACAAAACTGTAAGATTTGTAAATATGGATACCATGAAGAATATAGTTATTCTGCTTGATCATTTGTTTTATTATTATTAAGCTTGTTTGGAGCACCTGCAAACCAAGCTGATGAACACAATCATATACATATATTTTAGGTATAATATGTTTAATATTGTTGTTTGTAAATATGAAATGTACCGAAACCATTGTTTGATGAAACCTTCTCAAACCTTGTTCACATATTGATTGTAATTCAAAGTGTTTATCTAGTGGCCTAAAATTTTTATAGATATACATATATATAAGATAATATAGTCTTCTTAGTTGATGTCTTTATTTTGAGTATCATTTTCTTTGATAGTATAAAAATTTAAGTATTACATTCAACAATTTTGATTATTTGTCAATATATGATACCTTGATCCTTTAAAGTCGAGTGACCATCTCTGAGTCGTTAACTCCCATAGAAAGCGCTACATGTTACCTTTGAGGAAAATTTGAGAAAAATTTAGAGGCGGAACAAGATGAACATCTACCGGGACAAACATTACCAAAAGCAGTGTGTCAGGTTTGGCGCGTTGAAGGGATTGTAGAGGTTGGTTTATGCATTATAAACCAACTAGGAGGTTAAGCAGCCAAAGGAAGACCTAGATTCTAGCTCTAGTTATTAATTAGAGTTAGTACTAGAGTCTTTTGACTTTTAAGGCATTGGTGGTATCTTTTGACACCTCATTTGGGACTTGGAGTCCAAATGACCTCCACGTGTTGTTGAAGGAGACTCATCTTTCTCAAGTTGAGTCTCCCACGTGATGGAGTGAGAGAGTGCGTGCGTGCGTGCACTTCTTTAACTTCATTGTTATTATGACCACTTATATATGAGTGTAGTCTTAGTGAATGTTTAAGACTTAAAACCTTCAAAATCTTGTGTTTGAGGTGTTTTTGAGCAATGTTTTAGTGTTGAAATTGTTGTTGCAAAAGCTCAAGCATACTTAGAGGAGAATGGATGAAAGTTGGGGATAAGGTTAGAAAGGAGTGGTGGAGGACGGTCATATGCCAACCAACATAGATAAAACCGCGTTGACTTTGGATATTCATCCGTGGTTGGTGGATGAAGCAAGATCCATTTTGTGTGGGCTGTCAACGTTGAGCTTGTTGGAGGCTGCGGGGGCACACTTCGACGTACTTCCTTTGTTGAGGACTCAGGAGCCTGAAGGTGTTTGCGTGCAAGTCGAGGTTGCTTGTCGTGGGAGATGTTGCGGGCGAGCGGAGACAGCAACGGCGTGTCTATGCACACCAGCGAGGAGGCGAGCTCGCGACGCGTCGATCGAGCATTTGAAGGTTGAAGGCTTACTCTGAATCTCACCTGTGGATGAGGGGGTGCCGGTGAGCGCGCCCGCGGCGACGTCGTCACAGGTTTATGTAGCATTGGGGGCACCTTGTCTGGCCCCGCGTATCGCCATCGCTCTCCCTCCTGTCTCACGCAGTCCCGCACTCTCACGTCCGCGCTTAGTATTGTAGCATCGCATTTATGTCCTGACAGTAAGTGCTTGCATTGTGGGTCCCAGGTTCATAGCGAGGGTGGATTTCGCTATTTTTTGTGTGAGGCACGGAGATGTTTGAGTCCCGTTGCTTTGGATTCCGTCGGAGATCGGTGTGTGCGACGGAGTTTATTGTTATGTTGTAGGGGTTGGAGGACGTTAGAGAGAGGACGGAGGCAGGGTTGTTGTGTTGCAGGAGCTGGGAGCATGCTGTTTGGAGAGACACATTGCCGTTGAAGCGGAAGGTTTAGCGGTGTGCAAACAGACGCGGGATGATGTGCAGACAGGGCGGTGCGCACAGACATGCATTGACAGGAATGTTCATACCTATACCCCGCTATTAACTCATACCCGTCCCGTTGGTTCTCAGACCCGGCTATTGAATCATATCCGGTCATCTGATACTAGTACCCTGACCTATTGATATTGGTACCCGACTGCTACATACCCTATTGTGACTCTGAGACCCGGTTGTGACTGTGATATCCTTATCCGGTCTTGTGATACCCTTACCCGCATGTGTGTCTGATACCCGGTGAGGGTCTGATACCTGGTTGGAGTGTCGATATCCGGTTGGAGTACTGATACCCGGTTGGAGTGCCGATACCCGGTTAGAGTGCCGATACCGGGTTGGAGTGCCGATATCCGGTTGGAGTGCCGATACCGAGTTGGAGTGTTGATACCTGGTTGGAGTGTTGATACCCGGTTGGAATGCTGATACCCGGTTCGAGAGCTGATACCCGGTTTAAGAGATATTATCTTGCTCTTATATTGATACCCGGCTGCTCACATCCTGTCACTCGTATCTGTATACGCCCAGTCTGGTATCCGTATCATACGGTATTCGATACATATAATATCCTTACCTGAACTATAGCCATAGTCGTATGAAATTTAGAGAGGGCTTGCGTTTGAGGTTACCCGAGGATCAAGGTTGATTATGAGGAGGTTGAGAGGTAATTGCATACTCATAGCGCCTGGTGGAGGGTAAGGTGGAAGCTTAAAGATTGCGGGAACATTATTAACATGGTTTAAGGGTGTTTCAAGGATATTTGGGACTTAAATTATGGACCATGGAGAGAAGAGGTAAGTCTAAGAAACCTGAGAAGGCTAGTGGGCCAAAGGTGGAAATTGATGGGGATGTGTTGGATACCTTGATCACTTGCTTGTAAAGCCTACAACTGAAAGGCTCTTCCTCCACAGCAAGTGGTAGCCACGAGGACTTTGAGCTCTCTCCCATAGCTAGATCTCGCACGGGGCTTCAGAACTTGCGTAAACCAAATACGAAAGTGTTGAGTATGGAATTGGTGAAGTATTGGACTTCACTTGGTAAGTTGGTGGAGTGTGGAAGATCCGCTTACTTCGGGTGAAGGAGGGAATTCCAGCACCTATGTGTCGAGCTCGGGGGCAAGTTAGCGTAGAGGATTTCGTGATTGGAGGTAAGGTTGTAATTCTACGGAATTCTGGATCAAGGTATGGTATAGAGATAGACTATTTCTCTTCAGGCATCCAACTACCCACCTTCTCTCTTATTTTCACCGAGTTCGAGAGCGAAGGGTTCTTATTTCACACTACGTGGTAGTGGGAGGTTAACACGTGGCAAGAGCGTGCCACTAGTGTGTGGGATATTTTTGGACTGGGTCGTGACAGCTACGATCTATGCTCCAGAGATGAGAGGAACCCATGAAGCTTGGCGATTGTTCGAGTAAATTACCCAACTAGCAATCTAGATAACTGGAAAGGTCCCGGGTTCACATGGAGAAACACCCCCTTCTCAGTAGATGCTAGTGAGAGGGTGTTGACAAAAATTTGTGGTCAACCAAAAGAGGCAGAGGACAGTGCTTTGCCATTGGTAGAAAAAGAGGAATTTCTTGAAAACCCAAAGGTGAGTTTTCAGGTACCACTTTTATCCACAAAGTCTCACCAATCATACTTTCATTGGGAGGAGATGGCTTCACCATATGGAAGTGGAGAACAATGGGTACGGAGATTTCCGGGTGCAACGGGCACCTCAAGAGGAAGTTCACCATGTCGTGTGAACTCCAGAAGTCCAATAATTCCAACTTCAATCCGTACATGGTGTGGAGGGCATTGTTTGGATGTCTGAAAGGAGCTCCACTGGCGAACTATGAAGAGTTTGAGGTGGCTCATTTCCCAGAAATTATGGCCTGGAGAGATTTCTACGCACCAAACTATGCGGACGTATTTGGTGGAGCACTGAGGATGACATCACCACTCTTGTCCAAGGGGAAGATGGAGGAAGGCACGAGCACTAAAGAGGATATGATGCAGTCAGAGGGACTGGTAAATCACCCACCTCTATTCAATCCCACTGTGGGGTTTTTAATGCAACTCCACAGAGACTATCAAGGATAGAGGGCGGATAAGATGAAGGCCCTTCGTTCCTTCACATGTGGAGGTGACGAGTCTTAAGAGGCTCGTGCGAGATTAAGGAGACTAATCTCAGCCACTCACGGAGTTACAGAACAATACGCAATGCAACATTGCTACAATATCCTGGACAAGGAGTTGAAGACCTTAGTTTGCAATGAGGCGTTGCGATTGGAAGTGCCAACTACACTATGATTTGTTTTTGAAACCTCGGAGCGGATTGTGATAAATTTACAAGAAGAGAAGGCAGCCATGGGATTTCACAAATGTGAACAGAGGGTCCCGGAGAAGGTTAAGGTGGCCGAGGTGGCTATCTCTTCGTATACCGCAGACACTGGTGCCTTGTGCTTCAAATGTAAGAAGCGAGGACATCAGAGGAAAGGTTGTAAGGGAGGTAAGACTTCCACACCTCATGTTGGAGGTTTCTGCTCTGGTTGTGGTGCCAAGGGGCATGCAGAGGCCAGCTGCTGGAAGCTTCATCCAAAGTTGAAGCCCACCGGATGCAAGGGAGCGAAAAGAGGAAGAAAAGAGAAGGAGTCCAAGGCCACTGGAGGGGAGAAGATGAGCAGGAAAGCCAAGTTCACAGAGGTGGAGGCCAAAATGGAAGCAATGAGTACCAACACTATTATGGTAGGTGGCAATCCTCAGGTTACTCCTACTTTTCATGCTGGAGGCGGTTTTAGTTCCGTCGATGATGAATTTGGAGACTTCATATTGAGTGGCATGGTACTTGCCATCCGGGATGGCACACAGGAGGCCTATGCCCTCACACAGAGCCATAATCCAATTTCCAAGGATGTTCCACATGGAGCTAGTCCAACTCTAGAACCTCACCATGGAAAGGATAATCGACAAGCACGGTTGCCCCAATCCTTCACGTTGGAAGAGATGGTGCCCAAGTTGTCTATAGTGCCTCCACCACAACCCGTGGCGACATCCAAACGAGCCTCACTACGAGTTGGAGAATCCACAGGAGGTTTAGAACTTCCACAGAATCCACAGAATCCACAGAATCCACAGAACTTCCACAAAACTTCCACAGAACTTCTACAAAACTTCTACATGGAAAGCCTCTTTATTTTCTGCTAAGATGTTGTCACAAGATGGCTTCAGTGTGGCAGAGGTTTTCAAGACAGTAGTATCAATGTGTGAGTTGGACAATTCCACGGGTATCAATGTGTTGAACACGGAGATAATCAATGTAGAGGAGAGCCAGAGTGACAACGTGGAAGGGCTGCTTTCAGCAGCCATGCGTGTGAAGACAATGGCCGCCAGACCTGCGATTGAAAGACCATCCATTACCCTTAGTGCGGTAGTGGTTGACAATTCCCAAGGCATTTTCCAACTCGTTGGGCCTTAGGGGAAGGTTATTGTACCTTGACATGTATTTTTGAATTCAAGAGCTCAACTTTTGATGCTAGGAGCTTGGTGGGTTCGGCGGTGCTATATCCAATGGGATTCACCTTGGATTTCTGGGAGGAGTTAGCAAATTATAGACCAGGATGACAAGCAGGAGATAGGCGGAAGGCTCAACTGCCAGCTCGATTTATTCAAGTTCTTACTAGTACCTTTGCTGAAGTGTTTGCGTTTTCTGGATGTATGAATATGAAACCTTCATGGTTTTAGGCAGGTTTTGAGGATCCTTCTATTGTTGACCACACTTTAGAGAAAGTGGATGTCTATATGGGCAACACGAGTGGTGGAGAGAGAGAAGGATATCAACCTCAGATTGAGGCGGCGTAGAGCAACACCACCTAGTTGAGAGAGGGCGCAGAGTTAGCAGTAGAATAAGCATGGCAATATTCTATGCTACCACAAATGCAAAAAGAGCCTAGAGTTGAGCAAGACTTAAGGCCTCCGTTAGACACTGCTACCATCCATTGGAAGGCACCAACAGATGGCATCGTGTTGTTAGAGCTTTTTGGAGGAATAGGCACAAGATTGGCAGTGGTTTTACAAGCTGGGATCAAAGTTAAGCGCTATATTTACGTATATGTGGATGAAGCAGCAAGGGATATGGCCAATCGTCACTCACGGAGACTAAGGACACAATTTCCAGAATTGTCGGCCACAAGTGCCATCAAAACTTCTTTCTCTACACTTGTGGGTGATATTTCTTTGCTATCAATAATCAGACAATGACATTCACCGTGTGGGTCATGTTGACCTTGTCATTGTTGGATGGCCTTGCCAAGGCATGTCTATGGCAGGCAATACAAAACGGGTTACATGACTATTGTTCTTCCAGGTTCTTTGACATGATTCGAGTGCTATGATTGCTTCAAACTTCTCAGAGTCAACCGCCAGGTTATATTGTAGAGAACATGCCAAAAAATAACCCCCTTCAACTTTCACAATATACACTACCCATACCTATACTTAATTCACTAATCTCCACATTCAACATCCAACACTCATTTTTCTTCTCCCCCGTCACATGCCCCACCAAACTCAACAAATTTTACTCCCCCTTTGAAAGAGATAAAATATTCGGATCACTAGGCAAAGCCTTTGACCACAAATGGATAGGTAATGGTATGGCCCACCCACACAATGAAGAAGAAACACAACAAGCTCTACATTGGGCCCGCCTCGCGGCCAAACATGACCCAAACCACACCTCCACCCTAATCATAACCCCAGACAAAAACTGGTACCAAAATCATAATCCACAATCGGGCCCTTTTCCCGATACACACATCATCACAATATTCGAAGCGGATTCAATAACATATGAAGAACCCACCATCCCACTAGATCTAAAAAAAGACAGAACTGAACCATCCACTCTATAAATAATATGCATCCACCACCAAAATCATACTCTAGGCACACAAGAACAACTAGAAGAACTCTCCTCCATAGCAAAGACTCTAAACGTACACCGGATACTCACAAAATTGGCCCCACCAATGCCAATGCAAACACCCGTCAACAGAAGCAAAAAATGGTCAAAACTACACTACAATAACAATACACTAAACTACACCTTAACACCCCGACCCCTCCCGGAGTATCAAACTAACACCCCACCTAAATTTAACCCCGAATATTGCTACGACACTGATGGCTCTTTCAAACCACCTGAACAAATTAGCCCAGGATCTTGGCGCAGAGAAAAAGCCGGTTATGGAATATACAACGCTACGAAAGAAATCAAACTAGCCAAAAGACTACATGGACTGCAAAATATCCTCAGAGCAGAACTAATGGCCATCCACAAAACACTAGAAATTGTCTCAACAAAATACAACAATGAACCGGTGCACATATTTCCAGATTGCATTAACGCACTATATTTATTTAACACCCAAATAACACATCCTACCCTCCATAATAGTCACCCCGACTGAATCATACTAGAATCAATGGTCCAAATGATACTAAAAAGAGAACAAATCACAACCCTCCACATAGTCCGAGCCCATGCTAATATTGATGGCAACGAACAAGCGGATAAACTTGCAAAAGAAGGAAGAGAAAAATCACATAAAAATGCCAAAGACCCACATGAACACGCCCATGCCACCCCTTACTATTTCCAAAAAGAAGATTGGCCCTCCAAAGAAGACACCCCCGATAAAGGCCCGGTCAGATTCCTGAGCGAATACCTCAAAAAACAAGACCTACATAACAATCTTGACACAATCATAGACAACTTTCCTAACATAGAAAAGTGGACTAACAACAATGACATAGACAATGAACTCTCTACAAATTTTTGAAAAATACCCATCATCACCGATTCACAAATAACATGCCTTATCAAATTCCATACCGGCCAATACATGGAAAACGCCCGTAAACAACTCTTCTTTGGAATAGAAAGATTTCCATCCATAACATGCCCCATATGCCCCTCAACGGACCCCGACACATGGCTACATGTTCTACTCAAATGCCAAAACCACCACATACACTCCCTAATTGTTAAAAGACATAACAAAGCGGTATGGGAAGTCCGAAAACTAATCACCTCCTACAATAAATCGAGATGTTTTATACTAATGAACGTCGGAACGTTCAATAACAATCCACAAGAAAATACGGTCCCCCCGTGGCTACTCCCATGCTCATGTACGACCCAAAGATGTCATTGCAATGCTAGGCTCAAACCGGACATCCTTTGTGTCAAAGGTTTACCATACAATGACCCACCACCCGATAACATCAACCAAGACTACACCATTCAATTTATTGAATTCACATATTGCAACGATAGATTTTCCCCGGAAACAATCCAAAACAAAATAGACAAATACCAACCCCTTATTGACGACATCATCGCCCTCGGATGGAATGTCGACCCCTTTATGGTAATCACATCCGGCACTCGGGCCACCACATTTATCCCATCTATGAAAACTCTAGAAGACACCTTCAAGATACCCATTGAAACAATTAAAACATCCTTTAAAAACATTAACACCATAGCTATCCAACATGCCATGTCCATTCTTCTACATAAACGCAAAATCAAAAACAACCAAGCCGTCTCTGATACACAAGGACCCCCCTAAATTCTCCCCCCGCCTTGATTTTCATGACTAGTTGGTTTTAAGGTTTTTGACTACTTGCCTGGTTTGTGGTTAGTTTGTTGGATAGTTGCTTGGTTTGTGATTCGTTGGTTGGTTGGTTGACTTGTGGTTCTTTGGTTTCTTGTTACATAGTGTCTACCCTCGAGAGAGGGAAGTAGTTCCAGCTTACTAATTCCTTGTCCAGTGGGCATGGTCTTAGTAGTGGAACGAACAGACACTTTATTCACGCCGGCCTCCTTCGGAGACCGGCGTTGTTCTTCTAGAGAACATGCCAGTGGTGAACAATTCGAGGTCCAGGACATTAGAGAGTATGCACTGCATCCATCAGACTTTGGATTTGCTAGTGTTAATTGATGGGGCTGCAGTTAGGTCAAGAGCACATCGACCACGCTTGTGGTAGATAAACCTGGCACCGGCAGAGTTGCTACAGTCCGCAGCGGGTTGCATTAAACAGCCATATGTGTATGTGAGTGATATTTTGAACCCTCACAGGACACCACGGTGTGTGTATCACAATGATCAAGCACCATTAGCGGTGGTTAACCGCAACGGGGAACCACGTAGGGCCTTGTCCACGTTGGTTAATTTTGCACTGTCTTATGCTTTTAAGGATAATGGACACGGGCTTGTATGGGATTCATTGTCCCAAGAGGTAGTGTAGCCTAATGTAGATGAGTGGAAGAGAGCCATGGGCTTTTCCACTGGCACCACCGATGTGTCTGGGATTCCAGAACCACAGAGACAATTTTCACTTGGTCAAGCAATGGATTTAAATTGCCTGACTTTGATTGTATCGTTAGTGGTTACTGAACATAAGAGTTTAGCTTCTAGCTTGACTAGTTACATGGATTATTAGGAGTTGCGGGTGGCAGGAGAACCACTTGCCTCTATCAGGGTGACAAGCAAAGTGGTTGAGGGCGAGAGGGCCTTTGCATCTCATCCATGGAATATGTACGATTCCGCAAATATTTTTGCGATCACCAAGGCAACAGATCTTCACTATGGAGGGGAGAATTGGAGTAAAAGAAGTAGATTGGCTCACCAGAGGATAGATTTGGAGGATGTTGTGGAGAAGATCTTCTTGGAAGAACACACAGCTCTTCGCATGGAAGAAATTGACAAACTTGATCACTTGGAAGGACTTGGGAGCATTGTTAGGAAGGAATGAAAGGAGTCTCCTTCACATGGAATTCAATAGCAACCAAAGGTAGAAAACCCTGCTCCAAAGGAACATAAGGAGGTGGTGACTAAGGACACTTGAAATCCAAGAGTAGGCCTGGTGGATGGAGCAGTGGAGGTGCAGGAATATGAGTTCCTAAAGGAGTATTTAGATTGTTTTGCTTTCAGTTTACATGATTTGGGAGTGTTGAAGGGATAAGAAGTACGTATTAACTTAACCAACGAAGCACCAATTTATCGAAAGCCATACAAGTATAGCGGCATAGAGCGAAAGATGATTCGTACTCGTACAGAAGAATTGATGGCTGTGGGGTTAGTGGAGTTCGCTCCACCAGATTCTGATTATACATCAGCATCGGCTATGCCATCCAAGAAGGACATTTTTGGTAATTGGAGTGAGAAAAAAATGTGTGGTGACTATAGAAGAATTCATAAATTCACTAAGTCAGACCGTTATGCCATGCCAACTTCGGAGGAGAACTTTGAGGCCATTCGCCATGCCAAAAAATTTAGTACGTTGGATTTACGCTCCGGGTACCACCTGATTGAATTGAGAGATGAAGACAAAGAGAAAACCACGTTCTGGGGCATTGTCAAAGATAGAAAGGACTGATTGTTTGAATGGAAGTTTTTACTATTTGGATTGAAGAATGCTCCAACAGAATTTCAAAGGGTTGTAGACAGAGTACTCTTGGAGTTGGATTTCGTAAGATGCTATATTGATGACATCATTGTCTTTAGCAGGAATTAAAAGCAACATAGACTACACTTGATGAAGGTTTTTTGCTAGATTGAGGCTCCATGGATTAAAGTTGCACCCTAGTAAGTGCAAATTCTACTTTGATCGCATTGAATATTTAGGCCACATGATTTATCCAAGTGAACTAGTTGTGGTAGCTAGCAAAGTGAAAGTAGTAATGTCTATTCTTAGACGACGAGATGTTAGTAGGTTGAGAGCATTTCTTGGGTTGTCAAAACTTTCAGTGCTATTGCCAAGCCATTAACCATGTTGACAAGAAATGATCAATCTTGGATCTGGGGAGAGGAGCAAGAGGCGGCTTTTCAACAATTGAAAGACCGTTTGGCATCAGCACCAATAGTTCGAAGGCCTATAGCAGGAAAGACGTACCAACTACACACAGATTGAAGCGCGTTGGGGATTGGTGCAATATTGACGCAAATGGATGATGACGGCAAGGAATTTGTGATTGCGTATGCCAGCCGGTCCAACAACGATGCAGTGGCTCAATATAGCTTGTATGAAGGGGAATGATTGGCTGCCGTATGGGCAATTGCTCATTTTCGGTGTTATCTTCATTGTAATGAATTTATGTTGGTTACAGATCATCAGCCTTTGAAATGGTTGATGGAGTCTGATAAACTGACAGGAAAACTAGCACGGTGGGCTTTGATGTTGATGGAGTATGACTTCAACGTGGTTCATAGGGCAGGTTTGATAAATATTTACGCTAATGGCCTTAGCCGCAATCCAATTCCAAACCAAGAAGATGATACAGGTGCTAGGTGGCATACTGAGGGTGAAATCGATCCGTTGCCAGGTTGGCATTGTTTGGTCTTTCTAGGGATATTGGCAATGAATGGAGACAACACCGAGGAAGCTACTGTGGCCACAGTAGATGAGGATGGAGGTGAAGAATCTGAGGGCGCCAAAGATATCTATGAAGACACAAATATGATGCAATTCTTGAAGGATGGAGAGGCGGTGGCTTCATGGTCTCATAAGGAGAGAGATAGAGTTCTACAACAAGCTAAGAGGTTTGTATGGAAGAGGACTCACCTTATGAGATTGTGGCCACATGGTACTGAGAAGGTAGTACCAACTCCAATAGAAAGAGTGAAAGTGATTAAGGATATACATGAGGACCTTGGACACTTTGGAGTGCGGAGGACTTATAATCTACTTCAGATTCACTATTGGTGGCGTGGAATACAATCCCAAGTGCAAGCTTTGGTGGCCCGGTGTATGGTGTGTGACCATGTACAAGCATCTTTTAACATTCCGATGCCACAATTACAACCATTGTCAATTATGGGCTTAGGATATAGATGGAGCTTGGATTTTGCAAGTCCATTGACACTGACACCTCGACACAACAACTATGTGTTGGTAATCATCGAGAATTCCTCGAAATTGATAGAGTTAGTGGCATTGCCTGATAAGTTTAGTGAGGGGGCCGCTTATTCGTTTCTTGACTACTTTTTGAGTCGCTTTGGAGCTCCAACAGAGGTACTCACAAACCAAGGGAGAGAATTCTTAGGTGAGTTTCAGACGTTGTGTGAGCAAGCGATGATTGATCATCGCACTACTTTCAAGGATCACCTCGAAGTAGATGAATTGGCGGAGCACATGGTACAAACCATCAAGAGGGGGCTCCGGAAGTACAGCTTGAAGAAAGGACATCACGAGGATTGGGATTTGCAGCTACCATGGATAGCAATGGGCTATCGGTTCAACAAACAAGCATCTGTGGCGTCTTCATCACCTTACTATCTATTGTTTGGAAGGCACCCAATTTCACCAAAGGCAGATGCTGACATTGTGTTGGCTAACATGGACAATCCCGATACGTGGACTCAAGTGTGTGAGCAACGTGCAAATTTGTTAAAAATGGTGATGCCTACGACATTGGAGAACCTCTCCATAGAGCAATATCGGGATACGTTGCGCTATGCTGCAATATGGGGAGGTGGTTATCAACCGCAAGTGCGGCGTTTCACGCCTCGAGACTATATGTATTTACAGCAAGCAGCGCCCACCACCTTGGATGTGACAGCAAGAAGGATAATTGTTATATTTCGTGAGGTGAAGGACTTAGGGGTGTTAGTATTGGAGGGTCGTGATGGCAATATGTGGAAGGATCACACGCGGAATTGTGCGCCTTGCCACTTGCCACACATTGATGGGACAGTACACCCTAGTCTCTCTCACATCTCTGCTGGATTACGTTATCGGTTATGTGGTAGTGCCAAACGGGCAGCCACTATGGTTATTTGTGACTTATGTTCTACGGGGTGGCATTTAGAATGCTTAACTCCACCTTTTTTGGAGGTACCAGTGGCTCAATGGTCATGTCCTAAGTGTTTAGCACGTTGAGGGTCTGAGTAGACAAACTCTAACATTAAAAATGTGTTAGAGGCGATTAGCGCTGGGGCTCTACTTGCACCCGGCCTACCTTTTGTTTGTTGAGTCTTTTAGCGTCTTTACATGTGGACCACATTGATTCTATGGTTTGAGAGGTTTTCATTCACGGTTATCATTCAGTTTATATATAAACTATGTGGTACGCCGATGTGAAAGGGGCGCCAGCTCGGGCGAAGGGGGCGAGTAAAGGGGTACTTATAGACCGCTTACTACTTCTTGGTGTACGAGGTTATGAGTCATTTATTTCTTTTTCCTAAGTCTGGATTGCTGATAGTGTGTAAGTATGTATTGTTTTATTGTTTAATAGAGGTAACGGTGGTGGTTATGCCATCGTTACACTTGAGTTGTCTCAGATTGTGCGGTCTCACCTGATTTACATGATGTTATCTTGGCACGATGCGATTGTGCATGACAAGTGCAAGCATTGGCGAACTACAGTGATTTGCATAAAGTGGAGTCACGATGTCATTGTTACTATTTTGGTGGTATATGCATAGTATTTGTATGGTGGATGGCTCTAGTCTTTGTTTATTTCTTAGTTCAGGTGGTAACGTGGGTTCTTTGTATGGTACTGAATCTACTTGAAATAATGCGATGATGTAAGAATCCGGGAATGGGCCTCAATGTGGGATAAAGTTTTGGTACGAGTTATTGTCTGGTGTGATGATAAGAGTGGAAGTACATTTTGGATTGTTTTTGGCAGCAAGTCTAGCCCAATGTATTGCATGTTGTGTTTCTTCTATATTGTGGGATTGTGCAATACCATTTCCAATCCATTTGTAGTCAAAGGCGTTTCCTAGTGAACTGAAGCTTTTGTCTCTTTCAAAGGTGAGTAAAACTTAGTGAGTGGGATGGAGCACATTGTGATGGGGGACGAAAAGAACGAGTGTTGGATGTTGAAGGATGAGAATAATGAGTCTAGGATGTGCGTGGGTAATGTGTATTGTGGGGTCATTTTTTGGGATGCGATATTTATATCTTTGGTATAGGTGCTCCATGTTTCTGGCGAGCAGGAACCACATGTCCCCCAGCCAAGCAGCAACAAGAAAACAAAGAAATCAATGCAGAATTTTGCAGCTGGATGGCAACACTACAAAGAAACGTGAGAAGCCAGCAACACTAATTACACATGGAGTGAAGGCCCAATGTCAAAAATGCCAACAACATGGAGGCAGAACCTCAAGACAACAAACAAACAACAGGTACGCACAAACCCAGGTAAGCAATCTTACCAATGCTCAATTTCCTCTCCCCATTGATAGCAATACATCGCTAAATACTCACAAAACACACAAAGGTGCGAAACACACAGGGAAACACGGCCAGCCACAGAGTCACAGACGAAACCCTAGCCGTCACTACAAAGACAGAAAATTCACGAAAAATCAAGATCCAGACCCCCAGCTGAGTCATGGCAATCGACTAGCCGCATCCCAACGGCTCCTTGTCGAAGCCAACCCTAGAGGATCAACAAACCGAATACGAAGACGTTTGTTGACTGCTACTACATCCATCAAGAACCAGCAAAAAACAAGGTATACATCTCGACCTCTTTTCATTCTCAAACCCTCTCAAACTGGCATACCTCACAGACGTCCACTCCGCATGCTGTGGATACCTTACGCTCCCTACCAAGCCTATGTGGAGATTGCGTACCTGGAAGGAGACGTGAAGAATCGAAGGTGTCGAGAGCTGCATCCCGCGGGCCTAGATCGGAATCTCCTCATTAGTGAAGATCAGCTTACTCTTTGCTTTGCGAATTCGTTGTATGTTGTAAGTTATATCTGTCAATCGATAGTCACTAACTTAACCTATGTATGTTCCTCACAGACAGGTCGGCACCTGCAACAAACGAGCGCGAGATTAGCCAAGACATGTAACGATCTCCATGAAGGACACAGACAAGTGCAGGGCAGAGTCATCAAGACTCACAGCAAAACCGAGCTGCAGATCCATTCGAAGAAGTTGAAGAGCAACTATCCTGACCGGGCAAGGAGCAAGAAACACGAAGTTTGGTGCAAGATCTCTGACGCACACGCCCCGGCAACCCATATCGCCGACATCTGCCAGTAGAAGAGGAGCAAGAAACAAGAAATAACCAGGAAGATCGCCGCGGCCTACGCCCCAGCAGCCCAAATCTCCAACATCAACCAGCAGAAGAGTGTTGCAAGGCAACAGGAGGCCCTGTATACGTTGCAAGACGTCCTCCGACCCCACGCCGCACCCAGCACACTCGCCCAACGGCAACACCCTCACTTTCAGCGCAGCCCGGAGGATAGCAACATCAGTCGACGGCTCGACCATAGTCGGCGGACTCTCCAACAGCGCCCAACCAAGTGCTCACAACCAGAAGCAGGGCGAAGCGCCGCCAAACTGAGTAGCACCGCCGAGGAGAACCAACCTTGAAAACCCCAGTTGGGAGCCGTGAGGTGCACGACCACTCAACTTCCGAAAACTCGCGTCAGCCAACCACTTCTCCCAAGGAAGACGTTAGGACATCTATTTCTAGAACCAAATGCAGCCGCAGATGTGCACGCGAGTATTGCTCGAATACCTGCGGACGAGAAATCCCTGCAAGCCAATACGCAACCTCAGCCCGCAGCCTGTGCCATCACACTAGGAGTGCAAGTCAAGAAACCACAGCTAGAGTCAAGCATGAGACATCCAACCGTAAGGTGTTTCTTTCCAGCCAAGACTAAACTCCCAGGTCATACTCTTCTTTCACCATCTTTACAATCTATTGCTCTCTACCACTACTGGGATCATTATGCAATCCCAAAGTCATGTAAATAATATGTTATATTTAAGTGTGTTACTTGGAAGGGTGCCCAAATTTTTGGCACCCCTCGTGTGTGTGCATGTGCAAAGGTCATTATGTATTACTATGTCAAATCCTCTCACCTCCAACCATTAGGTAATGGTCCAGTCAGTAGTTGTCATGCAATCAATATTTCTGCCCACCCCTTCTTGGCAATCTTAACTTCAATAAGTCCTCAACGTATATTGGGGGGAGAAGTTAAGAACAAGAGGATAAGGGGTTATAGTGAGACAATACGATGCAAATCAATTAACACACTTTGTTTTGTATGCTACAGTATGTCTTCAGTTCAAGATGTTGCCACCTCCTCCAAGCGCCTTTTTGTTGATGTGGTTGAAGAAAACCCTGTCAATACTAGTCAAAATGTCTTGTTTGTCACGAACACCACCCAGAAAAAAGTGAAGGCAACAAGTTTGCCTTTCACCGAATACTGGCTGGACTTTCATGCAATGAACACAATTGCGAAGAAAAATGGGAATAAAAAAATACCAATAGTAGGTATTGAAGACTTGGTCAAATGTGGCCTAAGTACGAAAGAGGCAAGCGAAAGTTATGGAGCAATCCCCGCCTTTCCATTTACTCCCCAAATAGAGTGGCCATCGAAAAGAATGGATGGAAAAATGGGTAACCATTTTAACCTCACCCAACTTCCAAGTGAAGTTGAGGTGGATAAAAATGATTATGCATTAGACTACCAAGTATCGATCCACTTCGAGCTTGGGAACCAAGTTTGGGCAAAGGATATTGTTCTAGATATGGTAAAAAATAGACTCAATGAAATGGAAATCCCTACTGGAATAGACATTGGTGAGCCTATAGCCATTTTTTTGCTACCACCAAACCAACAATTGGAATGGGGTCATTAAAATACATTTAAAAAACCCCGAGATTGACGGTAGAGGATTGTTGAAAGGATTGAGACCCTTCATTCTCATCCTAAATGAAGGGATTCCACATAAGGGGAAAGTATGCAAAACATTCGACTCCCTTGCCTTCTCACACCTCTTATCAGTCAAAATTTCTGGTCCAAATCTTGCCAATAAAGAATCATATGAATTACATGAAGAGATTGTAAGGGAGAGCTTTGCGAGAGGGCAGGATTTTGAAATAACCAGGGTAGAAAAAAAGGGTTTTTCTGACTTTGCATGGGTCAAAACTCCCTCCCCGGAGCAAGCGGCCAAAGTATAAGACTATAAAGTCACATTCTCCAATGAGATTTTTGTGCCATGCTTTGCAACTAGAAAAATGGATGAGGATGATATTGCAAGAAAGAATTGTCTTATTCTCATTGCTAAAAACCTCAATAAAACAAAAAATGAAAAGGAACTTGCAAGTGGAATCAAGTCCGTACTCGGTGAAGAGAATGTGGTTGATATATTCTTCAAACTTGAGCACGGGCGACATGTGGGGACTTGTAACATTGAATGTCTAAAGCTGTAGTATACAAAAAAACATGTCAAACAAAGCAAGAAAATTCATGGAAAGTATGTCATGTTCACTCCCCACCCTAAAAGTTTAGATGGAAGTAATAAACCTAATACGGATGAACTTGCGAGATTAGGGTTCTCAGATGTAAACTCGGCAGTTGCCAATGCTGTGATTGCCATGGAGAATGGACCAAACAAGGGTAATGGCGTCACCCTTGAACAACTCCGAAAGGAAATGAAGATTGTGAAGGGGGAAATCGTTCAAGAGGCAAGACAATACGCGGATATGGTACAAGCCAACACGGTCAAGTCCCTTAGAGGGGAAATGACAACTCTCCGATCTCAACTCATCCAAACAATCATGGCGGCCGAGTCACAAGCTTCGGAACGGGAGCAACGTGCTATAGAAGGCAAAATAGACACGTCAAACTAATATTGATAAACAACGCTGTAATAAATCTAAATATAATATAATACATATATACTACAATAAATAATAATAAAAGCTCGAAAAAACATCACAAAAATCCACACAAAACAAAAACTAAAACCAAGACCTTATATTTATATACTACTAAACACAACAACAACAACAATATCAACGACAACAACAACAACAATAACAATAACAACAACAACAACAACAACAACAACAACAACAACAACAACAACAACAACAACAACAACAACAACAACAACAACAACAACAACAACAACAACAACAACAACAACAACAACAACAACAACAACAACAACAACAACAACAACAACAACAACAACAACAACAACAACAACAACAACAACAACAACAACAACAACAACAACAACAACAACAACAACACTCCACACCCCTCCCACTAATAACCATAAACACTACTTATTGCAAACTATTAATTATACTTTGCGGAGACATAGAAACTAACCCCGGCCCAATGCCAAATGTCTTCCACAACCATCCAAAAACACACAAAAAATTATCAAAAATATATTTCATTCCGAATACTATAAAACTCTACCCCAAATATCAACACCTAGCATCTTCCTTTGCGCCACTTCTAAAAAATAATCACACTTCATCAAACCTACTCCACCCTCTACCCCAACAAATCCCACTACATACACCAAAAAAACAACCACCCACCCACACATATCTTATTCCCCATCATTACCACCCTCCACCCCTCAATAAACGAATGTAACAATATTACCAACATTCTTCCAACACAAACCCAACACATTGGACAAATATATTACTAAATATCCTATCCTCTCTACACAACCCCCCTGAAAGACATATAGATACACTCCACCCACAGACTAGATTCCTAGAGGAAAACCATCAACTATTTGAACACAAAACCTCTCTACATAATGACCTGTACAACTTTATTCACAGCCAAACCCCACCCCCTACCCCCGATGAACTTCAACAAAAATTTCCATTCTTCCCACATAATCTCATCCTTGAAACTCTTAGATGCTTTGAACCAATACATGCTTATACACACCCCACCCCAATACCCGTCCACATTTTCCCCCATCTTGTAATAATGATAATATAGACAACAGAAACACATATATAACTACATGGAACGCCTCAACATTAAACACTGCTTTACCATGCATCCACAATCTAACCACCCACACCAACACACCACCAGCCATAATTGCCATACAAGAAACCAAACTAACCGCTACTAAATCCACAAAATACATCCAAAAAACATTCCCTGATTATAAACTCATATTTAATAACACACATTCTCTCACACGATGCATCCAACAACGAAGGCCATATATTCCGGCAAGAGGAGGCCTATTCATGCTCATACACCAATCATATGCCTTCCCAGGGAATATTACTAAAATCCCTACCCCGGTTAATATATCACCATATCTTCAAATTATTGAAATTACTAACCGACCCCTCCAACCATGGCTCATTCTTCATCTATACATGCCCTCGCACATAGAAGACTCTAGACTTATTCCGGAGATCCAAAAACTCCATCACTTCACAAATAAATATACACACTAATCATACAATAATACTTTGCGGGGACTTTAACCAAGATATAGCCCTTATTGGGCGACAAAACGGAGTGGCCTTTATCCCTCCACTCAACATAGATTATCAATGGAAAATTTTTACGGAGGACCTGGAACTACATCTAATCCCAACCAATACACAATACTCTTGTCAAGGAGGCCTTAATTACACACACACTAGCCGAATTGATGGATTTTACATTAAAACACCTAACCATACTAGTTATACATCCATCACCAATACCACAACCAACTTGAACTCGGATCACTTTCCAATCCAACTCAATATACCTTACAACACCCTTATAAGTAGACCTCCCACAACCATCAACTCAAATGTTATTAAAATATTAAACCCCATCCCAAAAGAAAACCTTGATAACTTCAATACAATATTCTTTGAAAAAAACTCACTACAAATAGACTCCCTCATAGACACTCTTTCTAACCACCAACACCTCACACACACACAATGGCAAGAAGCTTGCACGACCCTTGACAAACTTATTAATGAAATCTCCACTATATTAGAAAAAACTTATAAAGCGCCCCCGATTCCACAACTCACACCCCAAACCTCAAAACAAGGGGGATATCTCCCGAGAAAACTAGCCAAAAATAGAAACAACATCTTATCACATACCACACTATTCGTAAAACAATTTATATTGCTAAAACTAACCAAAATTGGCAAAACCACCCCATACTCTCCGAACTACAAAACCTCCGCCATCCTCAAATCCCACAAGTGCCACTTCCCAACACCCCTCACGAAGACTGGCTAAAAGACATTGCTACCATTGCAAAAGATGCCAACAAAGATGCACGGAAAATTACCACAAAATATGCAAGAGAATGTGTCAAAAAAGCCATATCTAAGTATCGTCAATTATACGAAACTAGCCCAAAAAAGATTAATTGAAAAGTCTTTAAAAATAACACAAATCTGCCACTAGACTGTATCTTAGATCATAACAATAACATTTTAACCAATCTAGATGACATTGCAAACGAAATACATTTCCAACAATCCATAAATAATAGACCATCCACCCCCCCATGCCACTTCCAACCACAACATAACATGCACGTGTGGAGTTAGGCAATACCTGTGGCATGATTTGGACGGATTTACCATTGATAAAAGAGGCGAACCAACAATACCTCTCCACACATATTATAACAGAGACACATACAACATGTGCCTAAAAAATTTGGGAACCAACAAAGCCCCCGGCCCGGACCATATACCTAACTCAATCCTAAAAAACATGCCCCCCAGATTCCATGACCTCCTATCATTATTCTTCCTTCATTGTTACAAACAAAAATCCATTCCCGCATCTTGGAAGACAAGTTTAACAATCCTACTATACAAAAAAGGCAACCCATCCGAGCTACCCAACCACTAACCTATAGCCTTAGCTAACACCATTTACAAGCTATACACTAGCACACTAACATCAATATTATCGGCCTATGGGGAAAAACACTAAATATTACACGAAAGCCAAGAAGGGTTTAGAGCCAAGAGAAGTGCCACACGACAACTTCAAACCCTCATTGCCGCCCTTGAGGATGCAAAATTCACTAATAAAGACATTTACATACTCTACATTGACTTCAAAAACGCATTTGGCTCCATTGACCATCTCCGATTGCTAGCCATTATGAGCGATCTTGGATTCCCGGAAGACGCGGTCACACCGGTTGGTAATATATATTCCCAATCTACCACTACATACACTGGAGAATTCTTTGGTAATACACGCCCTATCCCCATCCAACGCGGTACCATCCAAGGCGATACATTGAGCCCGTACCTCTTTATTATTTTCCTAGAACCTCTATTGAGATGGCTCCAAAGGGGTAACAATGGATACACATTTGGCACCTCAAAGGTCACCATAAACTCGGCCACATATGTCGACGATCTAGCGGCCATATCCGGACATCTTAAATCACTCCAAATTCAACTAGACAAAATAGACAAATTCTGTTTATGGATTGGGATGGAACTTGGGGTCCAAAAATGTGCCGTAACTGGATGCCCAAACAAATTCAAAATAAACCCTACCGCCTTCAAAGCCCTTATCCAAGCTACCAATATCCACTATCGTAGCCAACCAATTCTGGTTCTCAACCAAAACCAACCCTATATATACCTTGGAATAAATCTAGTCCCTTCACTAAAATGGAAAATTCAAATTCATGCTACCACTACGAAACTTATTAAACAATGCAAGGAACTTACAATATGTCCGGCCACATTGCAACAAAAAATAAAAATGATTGATACCGTCATACATCATGGTATCTAATACAGTTTCTATGCGGTCCCATATTCTATGCCCGCAATAAACAAACTTGATAAAAAAAATCATAGCCATACAAAAGAAAGTATGCGGACTCCCTAAATGTACGCCCAATGTCATAACACAACTCCCCCACGAACTATTTGGATTAGAAGCTTTTTCCCTCAAAAATCCCCCACGAACTCCCCCACGAACTATTTGGATTAGAAGCCTATCTACGTTGCATTGGTGAACAACTCCAAAATGCACTTAACGACAAAGGACGACTAGGACTAATTTACAGTGTGGACTCCTTCGGCACACCCTTGCCATTTACGAAGGAGCACAATACCTCCAAAGACTTAAAAAATTTGATTGCCTTTGATCTCCCATTACCCGCACACTTTTTCTACTCAAAACAGAAGGCCAAACATTTCTAAAAAGCACACTAGAAGAATTCCTACTAGGCCCCGCGCCGCTAGAACAAAATTGGGCAAATGAAACCCATAACCTCCCTAGACTTGACCTTCAATTATCCGCCAAACTCCTACAAAAACTTTTTTCCGCAAACATTACTAATCTAAAACAAATTACTCTACCAAATGGAACACACCTTATGGACGACAAGAGCTACAAAACATTCTACGGTACCCCCCATAAATTAATAAAAAGTGCACGAAATATTGCTAAACAACTATTTTGTCACCCTACATGCCTCTCTATATGCCCCAACCCTTGCACCACTCACGCCCCACCTTACACACTAAAAGACCCGTACATCATTGGTCACCATGACATCCATCCCAACACTAACCTCCCACCAACTCCTCCAATCCCGCCACATTCACGACCACATGCCCCTCCACCACATATATTAAAAAATCCTTCCATGTACCCTATAAACAACATAACCGTGCACAAACAAAAAAAACACATTGATTCCAACAACATAAGCAAACCTATGTCATACCTATACGTCATACCTATGCCATTGGCTCCACAATAACACCACCTACGCCCAATGGCTCCCACAAAAAAATCTTTTCCCTTGGCACAACCCAAATACTTCCGTACATAATACCAAAATTCTCACAGAATACTACCTTAGAACTCAAAACAATCATTACCTAAATATCATACAAATACATCACCCACAAGTACAACCCTGAGATAGAAGATTTGTCACGCCACCTCTTATTATCCCCCTCCTCAACATCTTTACAACCGAATGCAACCCCGAAACCGACATCCTCACACAAACAAACACAATTAAAATACAACAAGATAATGCTCACATTTACGAAGATAATGGCAGACACCTAATAACCATACCACTCGATAGACTACAATGGTTGTGGAACCAATATCACAACGCACTATAAACCCCCATTAGCATTGAACCAATACCCCAGACATTTGAAACTGAAATTGTTTGGCTATATCAAAGATATAAATACCGTATACCCAAAAATGACCCCCTTAAAAATGCACACTACACATTACCCGATCCCATCTTAAACTACCTTATTACATCTATGAATATCACACACTCATACTTCTCATCCCCCGTTACATGCTCCACAAAAATTTCAAAATTCTACTCTCCATTCGAACGGGATAAGATTTTTGGTTCTCTTGGAAAAGCCTTTGGTCATAGATGGAGCGGAATAGGCCTTGCACACCCTCACAACGAAGTAGAAACTCAACAAGCAATACATTGGGCGCGCCTAGCGGCAAACAACGATCCCAACTACAACATCACCAGAATTATTACTCCTGACACTCAATGGTACCAAAACTCTAACCCACATTTAGGCCCATTCCCGGACTCCCACATCATAGTACTAATTGAAGCGGACTCTATGACATACAAAGAACCCACTATACCACCGCAAATACAAACACCCCGCCTTGAACCAGCAACCTTACGTATCCTATGTATACATCACCAAACTCAAGAAATAGGTAATATGGAAAACTTCACTCATCTCACTTTAATAGCAAAAAATCTAAATATTAACAAGGTATACACCACTATTGCCCCCCCCACACCTATTTCAATCCGTGTAAACCGTAACAAAAAATGGTCTAAAACCCCCCATATAAACATCTCTGCACTACCAATCACCGAAATGAACCTCCCATTCCCCAACTACCAAACCAATACTGCCCTTAAATTTGACCCCAACTTTAGCTACTATACTGACGGCTCCTTCAAAGAACCAACCGAAGTAAGCCCGGGACATTGGCACCGAGAAAAAGCCGGTTATGGGGTATACAATTCAACCAAACAAATAAAATTAGGTAAAAGACTACATGGACTCCAAAATATCCTAAGAGCCAAATTGATGGCTATACACAAAACCCTTAAGAGAATCACTACTCAATACCCAAACAAACCGGCTCACATTTTTACAAACTGCATAAATGTACTATATCTCTTTAATACACACATAAAACACCCCACTTTACACAACAGTCACCCGGACAAAACCATCCTCACATCTATGGTTGTAATGCTTCAAAATCGCACACAGATTACTACACTCCACAAAGTCCGTGCTCATGCCAATATTGACGGCAATGAACAAGCCGACAAACTTGCAAAGGAAGGAAGAGAAAAAACCCACAAAAATGTCGAACACCCATACGAACACGCCCATGCCACCCCATATTACTTTCATAGATATGAATGGCCCTCCATGGGCGAAACGCCCAATAAAGGTCCCATACGATTCTTGGACAAATACCTTAAAAAACATGATCTTGTAAATAACCTGGAAAAACTCACAGAAAATTTCCCCAATATTGACAAATGGACCGGCAACCCAAACATTCACAACGAATTGTCCAACAATTTTTTGGAAAACCCCATAATCACAGACGCACAAATCACATGCCTAATCAAATTCCGTACCGGACAATACATGGGAAATGCCCGCAAACAACTCTTCTTCGGAATTGAAAGATTCCCTACAATAACATGTCCAATTTGCAATACCACGGACCCGGACACATGGCTACATGTCTTACTCAAGTGCCAAAACCCCCATACACACTCATTAATTGTCAAAAGACATAGCAAAGCCGTATGGGCTATTCGTAAACTACTTACAGCATCAACCAAATCCCGGTGCTTCATTCTCATGAATGCCGGAACCTTTAATGACAACCCACAAGAAAATACGGTCCCCCCTTGGCTATTACCATGCATTTGTCACACTCAAAGATGCCAAAGCAATGCAAGATTCAAACCGGACCTACTATGTGTTAGAGGGCTTTCATACAAAGACCCACCACCAAACCACATAGACCCGAGTCTCACTATTCAGTTTATTGAATTCACATATTGCAATGATAGAGTCTGCCCGGACACTATTGCAAACAAACAAACAAATACCAACCATTACTTGACGATATTCAAGCATTAGGATGGAAAGTAGACCCCCTCATTGTCATCACCACGGGTGCTAGAGCCACCACCTTCATTCCCTCAATGACAACCCTTGAAGAAACATTTAAAATCCCCATCACTTCAATCAAAACCACCTTTTCTAACATTAACACTATCGCAATTCAACATGCTATGTCGATACTCCTACATAAACGAAAACTTGAAAACAACCAATCCCTTCCTGACACATCGAACCCCCCTCCATAGACCTATATTTGCACTTCACCGTACATGCCCTCCCTCTTTTAAAAGACTTTCGGGACCTTGGGTCCTAATTTTTTAGTGGTTACTTGTTACCATGGACATAGTGTCTACCTTCGAAAGGGGGAAGTAGTTCCATCCTACTAACCCATGCCCGGTGGACATGGACTTGGTGGTGGAATGAACAGACACTTTATTCACACCGGCCCCCTTTGGGGACCGGCGTTCTTCTTCTTCTTCTTCTTCTTCTTCTTTGGTATAGCCAGACTATTTTTGTTTCAAATGCTTGTGTTATTGGCTCTATGTTTGTGGGAGTTTGTAATTTGTTGTAATATTGGTTCCATAGCCATTGGAGTCTAGTGATGGGGATGGATATTAGATGTCTCCCATTATCTTCATACATGTGTGCGTGATCATCAGTAATTCTAATTGTATAGTTTGATTTGAAAATGTATTTTTCGGAGTTGCATTCCGCTGTGTGGATATTGAGGAGGGAGATGATTATAGGTGGAATGACGTATCTTGGGTCATGAGATTGTTCTTGAGGGTGGTGTGCTTGAATGATTTCTAAATAGAATTTATTTAGGGTGTTATGGTAATATTGTGTTAATCGTGTGGAGTTATGGGTGGAGGAATTTTGGTCATGCTATGGGAAGAGGTTCCTTTGAGGTAACCATTTGTTGTAAGTATTGTCATTACATTGCGATTCGCATAAATATTTGGTATCATTTCTTATAATTTTGTTTGAATCAATATGTTTTCTATTGTAATGGTTAATAATGAGGTTTATGGGATATGTGGATGGGTTTTTAAGGATGTGTGTTGGTGGGGAAGGAAGGGATGGGTGCAGTGGGCTGGAGGGATGAATTGGTGAGGGGTTGTTTTTAGGATGGGTGTAAGTGTTGGTAATGACGTATGTGTCTCTAAGTGTGTAGGGATTTGAGTGTGTAGAGCATGATAATGCGCATGTATTAGGGCATGGGGGTAGCAAAATAGTTGTTGGTTAATATTAAGAGTGCTTTTTACTAGTTTGGATGGTGTAGCATGATATGTTTTGAAGTCATTATGGTTCATAATATGTGTTCCATTTGGTAGTGTAATTGTTTTAAGTCGAAAATGTTTTAAGAGTTTTTGGGAGAGTTGTTGGTTAATTCTTGTGTCATTCTGAATTTCTTGCAGTGACATTTGTTCCAAAGGTGAAGGTTCTAGAAGAAAATCTGTGAGTGTGCTTTTTAGGTAAATTTGTGCTTCATTTTTAGTAGAAAAATTGTTCGGGTGATTGGTGATCTAATGCAATCGGCTTTGTTTATTCTAGGAATGTTTTTAGCCCCACCATATTTGGTAAGGATAGAGTGTGTGAGTCCTTTGTAGATCTTTCCTAGTCTACCTTTGTCGTTGAGTTTGTTTTGGACTTGTTTGCCTATACATTGGAGGTAAGCATTTTTAAGGAAGAAAGCTACTCATCCAAATCAATTTTTTGGGAGTTGGGTTATGACATTTGACATACATTTGGGGAGGCCACATTGATTTTTGTATGGTTGTGATTTTTTTGTCTAGTTTTTTTATGGCGGGCATGGAGTATGGTACTCCATAAAATCTATATGCTACTCCGGGTCTAATTATCGTGCCTACCATTGTTATTTTTTGTTTCATAGTGGCCGAGCATGTTATTTGCTCTTTGCATTTGTTTATTGAGTTTTGTGGTAGTGGTGTGAATTTGTATCTTCCATTTTAGTGAGGGGACAAGATGTGTGCCAAGATACACGTATGGTTTGTTTTGATGTAGTATGGGAATGGATTCGTTACGGTATTTTATGTTGGCAATTTGCATAAGTGCATAAGTGCTTTGAATGTGGTGGGGTTCATTTTGGATTTGTTTGGACATCCCTTGGCGGCACATTTTTGGATGCCGACACCCATACCGCACCATTCGCAAAATTTGTAAATTTTATTAAGTTGGATTTGCATTTATTGTAGTTTTCCTGATGTAGTGGCAAGGTCATCTGCTTAAGCAATCGAGTTTACAATGATTTAAAATGTTCTAAGGGTATAGCTGTTATTACCCCTTTGCATCCATCTTAGTAGTGGTTCTAAAAAGATAATGAATAGGTATGGGCTTTAGATATCACCTTGTATTGTTCCCCATTGTATGGGGATGGGTTAGGTTGTTCCAAAATATTCTCCAACGTATGAGGTAGGGGAGTGAGAGTATATGTTTCTTACTAGTGCAACAGCATTTGTAGGATATCCTAGGTTAGACATAATTGCAAGTAATATGGCGTGGTCAATAGAGCCAAATGCATTTTTTGAAATCAATGTATAAAATATATATGTCTTGGTTTGTAAATCATGCGTCCTCGAGTGTGGCTACTATGGTTTGGAGTTGTCTAGCAATACTCCTTTTGGCACATAAGCTTTCTTGACTATTGTGTAGGATTTGGTGTTTTTCTCCATATGAAGATAATATGTATGTGAATGTGCTTGTGAAGAGTTTATAGATTGTGTTGGCTAGGGCAATTGGTCTATCATTGGGAAGCATTGAGGGGTCACCTTTTTTATATAGGAATATTGTAAAACTAGTTTTCCATGAGGCAAAGATTTGTTTTTGTTTAAAGCAATGGGAGAAGAATAGGGAAAGAAGTTCATGGAACCTAGGAGGCATTAATATGGAGTTTGGAATGCAGTCTGGCCCTGAGGCTTTGTTATTGCCTAGGTTTTTTAGGAACATATCATATGTGGCTCGTTTAAAGTAGGTATGTAGTGGGATTTGTGGTTGACCACGTTTATCCATAGTGAAGCTGTCAAGGTCCTGCCATGGATATTGTTACCGCACATGTACATGTAGGTGGGTGGTCTAGTAAATAATTGCATGTAGGTACGGTAGGTCTGTTATTTTTGGTTTGTTGGTTATATATCTCATTTGCAATGTCTTTAGGGCTAGTTAGGATATTATTATACTGGTTGGTGATACAGTCTAGTGGTGGAGATTCACTATTTTTGAAAACTCTTATATTAATTTTCTTTGGACTCGTTTAATATAATTGTCTGTACTTGGAGATGGCTTTTCGATATTTTCTCTGGTATACTTGGTAGTTATTTTTGGTCTTGTTTATTGGCCTCTTTTAGGATTAATGCAATATCGTGTAGCCATTCATTTGGTGAAGTGTGGGGGGATGGTGGGGGCGGAATTTGGGTATGTTAGAGGTTTTGTATTTTTTGGCAAATGGGGTGAGTAAACCATTGTGGATTATTTATAATATTGCGGATTGTTTTGGAAATGGTATGATAGGTGTTTAAGTGTTGTTTCCACTTCTTTGCGAGTTTTTTGGTAGATAGCCTCCTTGTTTCGATGTTTTGGTTGTTTGTTTAGGTATGAGTGGGACTTTACAAGTTTTTTCTACAGTGTTGGAGATGTTATTTATTAGTGTATCTAAGGTATTGCAAGCTTCAAGCCATTGATTTTGAGAGTTGGTCATTGTGTGTTAGATAGTTAATAAAGCAGTCAATTTATATAGAGTTTTTGTCAAAAAACATTGTGTTGAAATCTTGGATATTATATTTAGGTATGTGATTAAGTATTAAAACGTTTATGTTGTTTGATGTTGTGTGTATTCTGCTAATGAGTGTGTTTTGTGGGATATTTTATTGAATTGACGAGTGTTCCAAGTTTAGAATGATTTTTGTTTTTGTAGTGCATGTGTATTGCGCATGGTTGGAATTTAGTGTGTAAAAGCCGTCTATTAAACTTAAGTCCTTACAGTCGTAGCCACCCTATCTGAAGTGTTGTATATATTTAGGAATGTATGTAAGGTTTAGGTTATCGGTGAAGTTATGCCATTGTTTATCAATGTGTTGTAGTGGGAAGAATTGGTCTCAATGTTGTCTCCCTAAGTCTAGTACAACGTCTCTATTAAATTCACCACATAGTAAATATGTGTGGTTTGGGTGATTGTTAGTTTGAGTGGTAATGGTATTCTTAATGTCTGTGATGAGTCTAATGTCTTTTGGGTGGGATGGCATGTAAATGTGAAGTATTAGCCAAGGTTCAAGGGGTTGGTTATTAATTCTTATTATCTGTAGGTATGGAGAGAGATGCATTGGTTTGGGGATTTTAACAATGTTGCCAGGAATGCATATGGTTTGTGTACTGCTGTGAGAAGGCCACCGCGGCCTGGTGTATATGGACGGTCTTGTTGGATGCAACGTGTGAATGATGGATATTATTAAAGATAAGTTTATTGTTAAGAAAAATTTGTTGTATGTATTTAGTAGATTTTGTGGCTGTGACTTTAGTTTCTTGGATGGCAATTATGGCAGGGAGAGTATTGCTATATGTGGTAAGATTTTGGATGCATGGAAGGGCAATGTTAAGGGATGAAGCGTTCCATATTAGAACAAATGTGATATTCTCTATTATATTGGTATTCTGATTTAGAGGGGGGATGTATGGTAGCAGTGGGGGTGGGTGTGAGTATTGTGGTATAGGTTCAAAGCATCTCAATGATTCTTTAATTAGTTCATAGGAGAGGAATGGAAATTTTTGTTTTATTGTGTTTTGTGTTGAAGGTGGGTTTTGATTGTGAATAAAAGTTGTATAGTTTTTTATGAATTGAATCTTTATGATGTATAGTGTCTTGGTTTTCTTCAATGAACTTTTTATATGGGTGCTTTGTGTTAATTTGTCGTTCGGGTGGATTATGTAGGGCGGCTAGTTTGTTTAGGAGAGTATAGGTCCATTGTGTTATAAATTGTAGAGTATTGCGGTGATAGGAGGTGGTTACATTCTTCTAAGGTGGGGTGGGTAGTGATTATTAAGGCATATAATATATGTGATGGTGTATGTGTATTTTTTTGTTGGCTGTATTGGACGATATGCGGAAATGCAGCAATATGTATATTGCGTAGTACGTGTGTGCTATTTAAGAGGGGTGCAAATGTTTTAGCAAATGTTGGTATTTGGGATGAAGTTATATAGTGCTCGGGATAAAGTACATTTTGGCTCTTTTTAATGTCTTGAGGGATGTGTTTTTACTAAGTTTGGCAAAGGGCCAGGGTTTCTTTTGATGTCTCCACCAAGTAGTAGTAGAAGTTTGTAATGAATAATTTTGGTTGAGTATAGGATTTCTTTTGTTTTGTTTCTATGTTTATCTTTTTTGTATTTTATTTGGTGTTTTTGTGTTGTAGTTGTAATGTTTGGGAGGGTGTGTACTATGTCTCGTGACCAGTTAATGTTGTTTTTATTATTTTTTGTTTTTGGATCTAGGTATGTTGTGTTTAGTTGGCCATTTATTTTTATTTTTATTTTTGAGTGGGTTTGTAATAGTTGTGGATATAGTTTTTTTGGTTCGAGTTGGGATTCTTATGGTAATATCTATCCCTAGTTTAGTGTTTGCATATGTCTTTGGTTTGTTGTTATTATTGTTGTTATTGTTGTTGTTGTTGATATTGTTGTTGATATTGTTGTTGTTGTTGTTGTTGTTGTTGTTGTTGTTGTTGTTGTTGTTGTTGTTGTTGTTGTTGTTGTTGTTGTTGTTGTTGTTGTTGATGTTGTTGTTGTTGTTATTGTTGTTGTTGTTGTCGTTGATATTGTTGTTGTTGTTGTTTATTTCAATGTCTCCTCCAAGTAGAAGTATAAGTTCGTAGTGTTTGGAATTGTTGTTGTTTTTGTTTTTGATTTGTTTAGTAGTGTATAGGTATACTATATTTTTCTTTTCATATGTATTTTAATTAAAAAATTGTATTTTTATGATATATATTTTAGTATATATATATATATATATTATATTATATTTGCCTATTGTAGCGTTGTTTGACGCTATTAGTTTGACGTATCCATCTTGCATTGAATGGCTCGTTGCTCGCATTCCGATGCTTGTGTTTCCGCCGCCATGATGGTTGCAGCGAGTTGGGACGAAAGAATCGACATTTCCCCTCTAAAGGATTTGACTATGTTTGTTTGCATCAAATCCGCATATTGTCTTGATTCTTCCAGAAGTTTGCCTTTCATGGTTTTCATTTCCCTTCGAAGTTGGTGAAGGGTGATATCATTGCCTTTGATTGAGTCATTCTCCATGGCAATCACTGCATTAGCTACAGCCCAGTTTAAGTCCGTGAATCCTAGTCTTGTAATTTCATCCGCACTAGGTTTGTTACTGCCATCTAGGCTCTTCGGATGAGGGATAAACATAATATATTTGCCATGGAGTTTTTTACTTTGTTTGACATATTTTTGTATATGGCCGCATTAAAGCATTCAATATTGCAAGTCTCTACATGTTGTCCATGCTTAAGTTTGAAGAATGTATCAACCTCATTTTCCTCCCTAAGTATGGATCTGATTCCATCCTCAAGTTCTTTTTTAATTTTTGTTTTGTTAAGGTTTTTGCAATGAGAATTAGATAATTCTTTTTTGCGATCTCATCCTCATCCATCTTCCAAGTCGCAAAGACGGATACAAAGATCTCATTATAAAATGAGACTTTATAATCCTTTACTTTGGCCTCTTGTTCCGGGAAGAGAGTTTTGACCCATTCAAACTCAAAAGAGCCCTTTTTTCTAATCCTGTTACTTCAAAATCATCACCCCATGCAAAGTTGTCTCTCACAATCTCTGCATGCAAGTCGTATGATTCTCTATTGGCAAGATTAGGACTGGGTATTTTTACTGATAAGAGATGTGAGAAGGCCTAGGAATTGTATGATTTACATAGTTTCCCTTGGTAGAAGAACGAAGGGCCTTAGCCCTTGCAACAATCCTTTGACACCAACATCCGGGTTAATTGAGATCCTATGGTTAAAGTTGTAAATAAAAGTTTTTGTTGCCTTCTACATATATTGCACTAGAATCAACAATTTGAAGTGTATTTTGTGGGAATTGTTAGAAAGATTTAGGAGTTAATCAAAGGAGTGGAAATTCTTTTATGCTTTGGTCCTTGATCAAAATGCCTTGGTCCTTAATTCCAAAATGCCTTGGTCCTTTAGGGATTAAGAGAGGTATAGAGAGAAGTAGAGAGATTAGTGCGGTTAAGAGCATGTCAAACAGTTCCCTCAATAGCTCCCTCAATGGTCAATTTCAAGTTTGTAGGAAGAAGTTTCCAATTTGCCACTTCCCACTAACACCCTTACACTCAAAAAATTTATGTAGATCCCTGGAAAGATAGAGTTCCATGCCAAAGAGAGGCTTTTTTTCATTGCCTTTGAACTTGCCCTCGTTAATTTTGAAAGTCGTGGCCCATTTGAGTGTTGCTTTTGTTGCTCTTTTCAAGAGCACTTCTAATATTGCTTAGAGCATCCGCACCGCTCCTCACAGACATAACCTTACTCAATTTTTTGGTAGGGATAATTAGGGGGACGGAGAGGCGACAACTACTTTTGCCCTCACATTGCACACAACAACTGACTCACCAAAAATTTTGACATCTTCACACGGGCCAACCAAGCACGAGCAGTTGTAACATCATTTGCAACCCGCCTACTTTCGCACTTCTCCTCACTTTGCACCTTCTTTGCTTATTCTCCGCATTTCCGACCCGTTGCTCGCTCTATCTACCATGCTTGATCAACCCGCTTGGCGAGCTTTGTTGGCATGCTTGCTTGCTCACACCATTGTTAATCGGAGAAATAATGCCACAATAATTTTATCGGGTATAGTAGTATTTTTGAATTTGGTAGAAGCGGATGAAAACTGCAGCATATGAGATTGATGTCGAATAAAGATTGTTGTTAGATGAAGATTGGTGCGGATGAAAGTGTTGCTAGATGAAATTGTAGTGGATGAGACTGTTGTTGGATGAAGACTGGTGTGAATGAAAACTAGACTTAGGATCATAATAGCTAGAGTTTGGAAGGGATGAGGGCGGACACCCTCACTCTCTCATTCTCTTGTGTCAATGTGTGTGTGTGCGTGGAGAGGAGGTAAAGGTAGCGTTGTGAAGCAGCTTAAAAAGATAGAGCAGTCTAAGGCTAGTAGAAGTTGGGGCCGGGTTATGGCCAATTTGGTGAAGTAAAATGTTCACGTTTGAAACCCTAAATGTGTAGTTTTAGCAAGTAGCTATTGATTGTATGTGAAATCTTGGTTGTTTGGTGTAGTTTTGAGTGATGAAAATTTTGAATTGTGTAGATTGGGATCACAATATACTAGATATGACCTAGATCTAGCCATTCTCCATAATCCTAACCTTTTTTTTAGCATATTTAGGTTTTTAGGATTGAGAATGGTGTCAATTGAGTTGTATAGCACTGGGTACCCACTAAAAACCATCCGATCCACTTAAAAGAGTCATAAAAAATCCTAATATTGAAACCCTAAACCGTCCAAGTGTTGGATTAGTGCTGGACGTGGCCTTTATGCACCCAAGACCTCAAAATGAAAGAACTAGAGGTTAATCAAGATATCTATTTGACAACCATCCTACCGCAAAAGTCCCAATTTTTTGCATCCCAACAAAATTTGGAGTGAAAAAAACTCATGTGGTGAAGAACAATCTCGACACTTTTTCTCCGCCTTGCCTTTCGTACATAATTACTTCAAAATGGAGAATGTCCAAAAAGTTGGAAATTTCAAGAAATTTGTCTAAGTGATACCTATGTAATGCATATGTGATATCCGTATAATGCCTAGCTGATATACATGTAATGCATAGGTAATATTATTAACACCAATTATGTCCTAATCACTACTATTTAGGAAATCATTAGTTCGGCAAGTCGTGTATAGAAGTGACCACTTTGAAGGGTACCCTGTAAACCTCCACATAACGAACCAAGAAAACCCATCTATTGGGATGCTCTACCACTAAGGTAAGTCCTCTCCATAACCACCATCTATAAAATTAGGGTATATCCAACCCACTTCCATTCCATTAACACCCATTCAGCTCCAAATGGAGTTTTTCTATTAATATGACTCTTTGCTTTTGGTCGTTGCTTACAAGAGGTTCCTATTGGTGGTCATCCACTAAACATGGCAACACACTTTGAAAATTCATAACTAATTCAATTTTCATCACAAAATCATGAAATCACTTGAATTGAAATTGTAATTCTATTCGCTTTCAAAAATAGTTTAAAAAAAATCTCTCCATATCTTCACAATCCTTAAACCCTTAAATGTCAGAAGGTGCTAGTGATGGCTACAATATTCTACATGTATGGTATTGTATTTTAACGTGACAACATTCACATATTGAAATGCCGAAAAATGAAAGATGTTAGTCAATCCAAAGGTGTAAGTCTTGCTGAACTATAATACATTTTTTGCTTTCTATAGGGAAAAATACGTGCATGTATATATGGTTGTCGACTGACGTTTAACCCTTAAACGTCACAAGGTGCCGCTGGTGGCCACAATATACTACATGAATAATGTCGTATTTGAACATGATAAGGTTGAGATAGTGAAATGACCTCCGAATGAAAGATCTTAGTTGAAGAATTTTCAGTCTGAAGGTATAAGTCTTGCTAAACTTTAGTATTTTTTTAAAAATATTTCACAGAGTAAAATATGTCCTCGTATATACGGTTCCCGACTGGCGTTTAAGGGTTAAGGGCCGCTTCACACCCAACGCCCGAGTTCAGAGTCCATTCGTTTTCACCAATGAGATTGCTTGAATGGCCAAAGTCCGGCCTCTCGGCCTTCACACCAAAGACCAAAGTCCAAAGGTCGTCGTCTTCCAATGTGCCTACATGGCAGTACTTTTGGAGAGTTTTGGCGCCAAGGCCACGGCTCTTGAGCAACACTTGGGTTGTTGTTTTTAGTCGACCCAAACTTCCTTCGAGAGTCCGTCGATTTTTTCAATAAAATAATCAAAATCTGAAAAGATTTGGACCATAAGATGAAAGGGAGAAAACTTTTTGGCTCATTTTTTTTGGTTGATTTTTATTGGCTGGTCTTTATTGGTTGATTTTTATTGGCGTAATGATATGGGGTTTGAACTTTGGACTTGGGCTTTGGGGCTTCACACCACAACCGCCCAAAGGCTTCAATATATATACATTTTAATGGTTTCTTTTAATCCAAAGTTTGGACTCTCGCCATAGTTTGGGCAAAAATTTTGACGGACGGACTCTCGACTCGTCCTTGTGTGAAGCGGCCCTGAGGGTTAACTCGTCGGTTATGGCGGAGTTTACCTCAAATATCAACCGTAGAGCAGTTTGAGGTCTACTTGCTTAGTATTTTATTTTTATTTTTTTGACACAAGCAAAGAGAACCTTTACTGCGAAGAAAGAGGGGAGAAAAAAAAGCTTGCTCAGTATCTTCGTAGCGCTCTTCCTCAAAAAGGCCGCACCTTTTCAAGGTACATACCCATGTTTGCCAAATGTAGAGTATACTGAAAAGTGACTTTCCTAAACGAGGTTCTACACATACTATTGCCGTCGTTACATTCTAGTAATGGTGCAGTGGCTGGTGCACGCTAGGCCTGATCGTTCCACCAATCTCACAGCTTTCTCTGGCCCAAAATCTGCCTACAACAGATCTCATGGCCAAAGCATCATCACGCATCCGCCAATTCTCGTCTGCACCTCCGAATATCCGCGCCGAAAGAGGCTCCCCGAGTGTTCTTCCCGAAGCGTAATATCGAAAAGCAAGGCAGGGCGAGAATTTAATACAGACAGAAAGAGATCATGTGCAGTCGCAATCTCCCTTTTCCCGCACCAGTGAAATGCATGGCTTTCAATGCTCTCGGGCCCTACCCAATGCCGAAAAAGCTCTCTCGTACCACCCAAGTTTCCACCCAAGCTTCCGAAGAGTCCTTCTGAGATTCCCACAAACCTTTTCAAAGTCACCTTGTCCTTCTGGTTACTAACATTGGGAGGTGACATGTGGGGTCTTTCAGGAAAAACTCTTATCACACACCATCCCTTGATTCTCCAAAACATAACATGCCAATCATGCACATCATCTTCTACAATTACGCCCATCTCCCAGCATCAGTGCAAAGGTCACGGCTTTCGAGTATGTGGCAGAACGTCAGCAATTTTGTCGTAGTATTGTATCACATCCGGTAAATGGCGCCTGGGTAAAGCGCATCTCCAGCAGCCTCTAAACAGGTCACTGCAACAGTAAACATACAGTGAAAGTGCTGATAAAGCTGAAAATGGTTCTCCACCAACATTACTCCTTGAAAAGCACCGTGTGTCACTGCAAAAGTAGAATGGCACGCTACATGCAAGGTCATATACCACGCATGTCTAAATCTCACTGTATCACCTTTCCATCTATTTTTGGTTTGCGTATGGTGGAATTTTTTCACAGAAATCGTTGTAGTTTGTTAATACCTCAACGGATTGATGATCAAGAAGGGCGCGGACAGGACATCCCCCACGCTCGGACTTACCCGAGGTGGGCCCCTGTCTTAATTGCATGGGCTCATTTTTCTGGCCCTCCCATTTTGGGGGATCAGAGGCTTTTTTTGGCTTTTTTAAAATCAAAAATGGGACCTACGGCTGCAATGTAGTCTAAAGGTCACCCTTTGGCTAAGTTTAGGGTGTCATTCAAAAACAAAATAGGGGCCAGGTTTTGGCCCCACCACCTCGTCCCTCACCGGTAAGTCTCAGAGTGGGGGATGTCCTGTCAAATTGATCAAGAAGATGGGTTAGATGGCCGAATGCAAAGCACATCACCACTTTGACTGGTGCAAATCAATCCAATAGTTCAATCAATTGTGGCTCCCTAAAAACCAGTCTCATTGACCACTTTTTAGTCCCTTTAATGTTGTTTTCAGGGTTAAATTCGATGAGAGGACTTCTCTCGTAGTGATTTTTGTAGTTTTCGACAAATATAGGCCTTGCTGCCGCCATTTTTGCTGCCAATGAACTCTTTAACGCTTGGGCGCAAATTGGCCCAACGTCAAATATATGAACCCCTCTCCACGTCTTGGTTTTGCAAAGTCAATCAAGTCGCAAGATACTTAATCGCTCCAAGCATTGCATCGAGGTTTGAAGTCAAGCAATCTTTCTTGAAATCTTGTTGCTACTCTTGTTTGAAGTCCATGCTATACAGTCCCCTTCAATAAGGTTACGTACTTTTTGCATTCCTAGGGATAGTAACTTTCAGTGCCGCCAACTTTGACACCCTCTAGAGATCTAAAAAATTGTTATTTTACCATGAAATTTTTGGCACAAGATCATTTCTATGTTGACAACATGTGTGCCAAATTTCAAGGCCAGAAGATGAACACAGAAAAATATATTCCAAATTTACCAACATGTGTAGTTGTAAGCCATTCACTACTGCCAATTTTGACACCCTCGTGAGGGCTGAAAATTTGATATTTTACCATGAAATTTTTATCACAAGATCATCTCTATGCTGATAACATGTGTGTTAATTTTCAAAGCCATGTGATGAATACAATAATAGATACACAAGATTGTTTCTCATAGTTTCACATGTTGGTAAATTTTGAATATGGGTTTTTTTATTCATCTTCTGGCCTTGAAATTTGGCACACCTATTATAAACATAGAGGTGATCATGTGTTAAAAATTTCATTGTAAAATAACAATCTTTCAAACCTAGGGAAGGTGCCAAAGTTGAAATGGTACCCGGTTGTTTCTCACAATTAGCACGTTGGTAGATTTTGATTTTTTTCTTTTCTATCGTGGATATTTTAGACTTGAAATTAAGCACACATATAATCAACGCAGAGATGGTCTCATGTCCAAAATCTCATGGGAAAAAATATTAAAATTCAATCCATGGGAGGGTGTCAAATTTGGCAAGAGTGAAATGTTTCTCACAACTACACATGTTGGTAGATTTCAAAAATCTTTTGCTATGTAGGTATTCTGGCCTTAAAACTTGGTACACATGTATTCTATACAGACATGGTTTCATGCCAAAAATTTCATGTGCAAAAACAAAAGATTTAATCCTTGGGAGTGTGTCAAAGTTGGCGAGGAGTGAAATGTTTCTTACAACTACACTCACAACTACACATGTTGCTAGATTTTAAATATGTTTCTTAGTGTGGATGTTTTGGACTTTAAACATGTAATAATCACAGAGAAGGTCCCATGCCAAAAATTACATGGGCAAAAACAAAAAATTCAATCCTTGGGAGGGTGTCAAAGTTCGTAGCTATGAAACTTTTCTTAGTGCTACCCATGTTGGTAGATCTTGAATATCTTTTTTTTTATTTGACTTCCGACCTTGAAATTTTGCACACGTGTTGTCAACATAGAAATGATCTTGTGCCAAAAATTTCATGGTAAAATAACAATTTCTCACCCTGAAGAGGGTGTCAAAGTTGGTAGCACTGAAAGTTACTATCCCTAGGAATGCAAAAAGTACGTAACCTTATTGAAGGGGACTGTACAATGCATACAAAATATTTTGAATGTCGGTTAGCTTTCGCCTTCCATGCACTGCCGTGTATCTCTCTTTAGCTCCCAGCATCACATGTGATGCAAGTGCTTATGGCTTTTCTTCCCGCAATCTTGTCAAGAGCGCATGCACTGCTACGGCGGACTCCCTTCCCCTTTCCCACATCTTTCTCAGCATAGATACGGATTAGGGTGTACATTCAAGGTTTGTGGTTGCAATTCAAGTCCAATTCACATGTAGGTGGGGTCATGCAACGTCTTACATTCAGGGCTACCTCCAAACGAAAGACGTCATCCCGAAATTTGGCTATATCTACGCACAAATTGAGAAAAATGGCATCCATCAACCCTGTTTGGGTGCAACCGGCGTGAACCATTAAACGTGAGTCAGGAACCGTATATACAAGGACGTATTTTGGTCTGTAGAATACCAAACAAAATACTAAAGTTTAACAAGACTTACACCTTGAGATTGAAAATTCTTCAACTAACATCTTTCATTTGGAGGTCATTTCAATATCTGAACCTTACCATGTTCAAATACGACATTATTCATGTAGAATACTGTAGGCACCAGCTGACGTTTAAGGGTCAAAGGGTTTAATTACCACGCAAAAAGTGCGTGCATTGGTTCCGTAGTGTGCGCAACTTGGCACGTCTCATGAAAACTTCCACCATAACTTGCCACTGTTTTTGTTTTTTGTTTTTTTTTGTTTGGCACAAAAGACTTGCCACAGTTCTCGAAGCAGGATCATTCCACTGCACTGTTCCTCCGAAAGGCGGATCTCACCACGTGAGCCCAACTGCGGTGACCAGGTTCAGACTTTCCCAACTTATCTCACTCCCACTCTGGAAACTTGCGGCGCACTTTTTAACCCTTAAACGCTGAAGCAGCCAGAAATTGGCTTTTTGGATGACACTGTTGGATGATAATCAACGTAAACAACTGTTATTCATCCAATTATTTTTTTAGGAGAGTTCCTTGTATGTACAAGCATTAGATGATGATGAAACTGGCCTCATTGAGGTAATCATGTTTTATCTAAGAAAGAAAATGCTTGTGACACGGATCTCAATACAGTGAAATTGAGAAACTTCTAGCTTTAGCTCTAGATTTGAATTCAAGCCATCAAAATGATATTTTTTGAATTCGAGTCCAACTAATGAAATAAAGCTAATGATGTCTAGTTTCCATACCATTTTGAAAATTTTGAAAATACGTAAAATTAATAAGTTATTGCAATTTGAACTTTGAACTATAACCGTGGTTCTAATTTTAGACGAACACTGAACTTCCATTTACACCACAAGTTTTGGCACTATTATGTTTACCTTAGGTGAAATTTTCAGATTTTTTTTAGCATAATTTGTATTTAATATGAGTTTTATTCACTTTTTCTTTAGAAAATCACAATAAATTCAAATTTCCACAAAAAAATCCGTGATTTTTGTAACATAATTGAGACATATGATCTCATCTCTGAAAAAAAAAAAAAAATCCACTTGTGTTTGATGAGAAACTAGAGCATACAGGTGATTGAAAATTTAGATTGATGCCAAGGTCATACGCTCCATCGTTTAAGGGTTAACCCTTAACCGTTTACCGCCCAACTATGTTTCTGAAAATTTCTGCTGATTTTTTTCTTTGAACCGGATTTGATGGAAATACAATGACTAATGTTGATACCTAACCTTACAAAATTGAACTTAACCCATGACGTGAATTTTGGGAAATTTTGCACAACATCGAATGGTTGATGGAATAGATTATGGTGTTTAAAGTAATTGCAATTTGAACATGGACCTACAACCGTGGCTCTAATTTAAGCTTAACACGGAGCTTTCATTTACACCATAAGTTTTGCCACTTCAATTTTTACCTTAGCTGAAATTTTTAGAATTTTTAGCATAATTTGTAATTAACATGAATTTTCTTCACTTTTTCATAAAATCACAATAATTCCAAATTTTCACAAAAAATCTATGATTTGTATAACATAATTGAGACATGTGGTCTCATCTCTAAATTTTTTTTAAAAAAAATTCCTCTTTTATTTGATGAGAAACTAGAGCATACAATAATTTGGAAATTTAGTTTGATGCCACGGTCATTGGCCCTGTCGTTTAAGGGTCAAGGTGATTAACTATTAAAATGCCAAAGGAGCTAAAAATTGGCTTCTCGGATGATATTGTTGGATGATAATCAATGTAAACAATTGTTTCTCATCCAGTTTTTTTGGGGAGAGTTCTTTGAATGTATAAGTATTAGATGATGATGAAACTGGCCTCATTGGAGTGATCATAATTTATCTAAAGAAGAAAATGTTTGTGACACGGATCTCAATTCAGTGAATTTGAGAAACTTCTAGCTTAAATAGCTCTAGATCTAAATTCAATCCATCAAAACGATGTTTTTTGAATTTGAGTCCAACTAATGAAATGAAGCTAATGATGTCTTGTTTCCATACCATTTTCAAAATTAAAAAAAATACATAAAACTGACTAAGTTATTGCAACCTGAAACCGTGGTTCGAATTTTAGCTGAGCACAGAACTTTCATTTACACCACAAGTTTGGCACTTAATGTCCACCTTCGGTAAAAATTTCAGAATTTTTGAGCTTAACTTGTATTTAATATGGATTTTAGTATAGTGTAGGCTCCGTCTTTTAAGCTCAAAAATTTTAGTATAGTGTAGGCTCCGTGGTCATAGGCTCCGTCTTTTAAGGGTCATTAAAGCAGACCTTTCTTCCAGTGGCTGCGGCGTTTCTATGAACAAGCCACCGACCAGAGCAAAATTCCTTCTCCAAGGCAACCGCACAAACCATGACGTCACCCAGGTCTATCATCTGGGTAGGATCCAAGTATTCATTCATTTTCAGCCTCAAAAAAAGAGTTTCGACTGGTATTTCAAACCCAAATTCCAATGCCAGATTTCTCAGTGACCTGTAGTGATGGGCATCTAGCAAAAAGTTCCTCATGGCCTGAATACCAGTATCACTGATTCACTTTCCTCGCCATACTCTCAGCTTTATCCACGCTGGGGTAAAAGGCCAGCGTCAGCCTTCGTCTTCACCGCCTTCACCAAGCTCCTGGTCTCTCGCATCCGACAGAAGTTCCTTTCGTTTTGAACATGGTGCAGTTTTCGCGTTTGGTTTTCGAGCTCTGGGAGAAGTTAGGTTTGAGGAGAAGGTTTTAGTGGAGTTTGAGTGGTTGAGTCAGCTGTCTTGTCTAGAAGAGAGGTACTTGAGCCTCTGACTTTACATTTGGAGTGTACATGGGTTGGAGGGGGAGTTGTGGAATGCTAGGTTTTATGAGTACTGGTGAGGTTTTCTTATTGGCCTTCTGTGGTTGTTTGACAGGTTGTGTGCGTTATGGATATCCAGTGAGGGTGGACTGCGGATGGTCGGATACAGTTGCTGTATGTGGTGTGAGTTCAGGCTCGTGATGGCGGAACGAGCTCTTTTAGTGGGGGAGTTGTGTGAACTAGAGGGTTACTCGCGGTCTATCTCGTGAGAGATGGGCGGTGTTTCGATGGGCGCGTCGAGAATGCTTCGGTTTTCGACGCTATGGGACCTGCCCGGGAAGCGGCAGCCTGCGTATGGCGCGCTGGACCCAGGGATGGAGCGGTTACCACATCCGAGCCGCAATCTCACCGTCTCCCGCGTTGTCATCATGGTAAGAAAACAGCGAGTTTTGAAGTCACGGAGGGCGCTTGTTGCGTAAGATTTGGTGAGATGGTGTTTTGTTTTTTTTTGTTGCTGCAGATTACGGTGGCGGTGCTGGTGGGGCTTGTGACCATCAGCACTTGGTACTTCACGCACAGTTACCCGAAGAGTGCGGTTGCGAACCTCTCCCAATCTCTGCGCCTGGAGGTTCTAGAGAACATTTCCAAGCTGCTGGATGAGATCTTCATGATGAACAGCCATGGGTCGATGGTGGTCGCGAATCTGATCGAGAAGAACTTGTTGGGCGAAGACTTCACCCCAGACAATCTGGATAAGGTACAAAATCAGAAGAGTTCACAACAAGAGAGCTGTGACCTCCAAACCCTAGTCAAATCCCCTTCGAAGAGCAAAGATGAGACCAACCATGAATATCAACCAAAGTTTCAATACGATAGCTCCTCTTTGAACCCCTCATTCCGAATAGCCACTAGATTAACAGAAGAGCTTGGTGGTTTCTAAACTTCAAGAGAGTTTGGATGAGATCAGCCTTGATTAATAGTAGTCGCCATTCTCTCCTCTGAGCTGATAGAGATGGTTTTGCAGATTAGAGATGCTTCGTGGGCAGTTTTCAAGGCGCTCCCGATGTTGACGTCGTTGGGAGTGACGGCGCTGAACGGGCTCACAGTAGCGTACGCTCGGGGACTCACGAACGAAATCGAGGGGTTGAAGGGGACGTTCTATCTGTACTCGAATGAGACGAGCGTTTCGCCGACGTACTACAAGGAGTATGTGTCGGAGGTCACCGGAAGCCCCTTGGGACCGACTGTGGTGCAACGGCTCGCGCATCCCATTCATGAAGTGCCGTGGTTCCAGAAAGCCTTGTCGTATCCCATCAACAACGTCTCCTGGACCATTGGCCGAAGCTTGATCAGTAAGTGCACGTCTTTTCCCTTTTGAAAGTTTCAGGAAGATATCCCCTCTTTTGACTACTCTTTTCTCATTCTAGATCAGTGGAAGAGCTTGGTAGTATCATTCTTCAATTCAGTCAATGGAAGAGCTTGGTGCTCTCTAAACCAGTACTTCTCTTCGAGAGAGTTTGCATGAGATCAACTCTGATGAATCTTAGCTCCTTTTTTTCTCCTTTGAGCTGATTTTAGATTGATTGAGAAGTATGCAGAGGTGATTGAGGAAGTTTTTGTGGAAAGAACTCCCACGTGAGCAGAATTGTCCTGTTTTTGTGTTGTGCTGACGAGGATTTGGGTGCAGGTGGACAGTCGTTTGTGCAGTGTGCGATCGCCAAGAAATCGAAGTTGTCGAACGAAGTGGCTTTGGTGCACTCGTCATTGACGGCTGTGGCCATTAACAGTTTCATCTCTTCTCTGGAGTTGAAGGGTGCGTGTTTACTTTTGTTAGAGTTATTTGTAAAGTCGCTCAAAGATAACCCCCTCTTTTGACGACTCTCTCCTCCCTCCAGATAGTTTCTAGAGCTTGGTGGTCTCATTAATGGAAGAGCTCGGTAGCCTCTATTCACCAGTTCTAACTTTCTTTAAAAACAAAGAAAGAGTTTACATGAGATGAACCCTGATGAATACCACCCGCCTTTCTCTCCTTTCAGAGCTCATTTAAGAACTACTTAGAGGTGAGGAAAAGTGGGGACATCTTAGTACTGAAACTTTGGGTGACCTTCAAATGGAGTGTGGATTTTATATGAAAGAATCTCAGGTCAGTTGAATGCAGCTGAAGTTTTGGAGTTAATTTTAGACCCTTTTACTTAGGATCGTGCTTGTAAACAACTTGTTGCAGGGGGGAGCGTTTTCGTAACAGATGAGCAAGGAAGCCTGTTATTTTCATCCGAGCCCTCAGTGTGCGTTATCAGCAACAAGAGCGAGTGCGAGAACATGCCACTGGACCGGAACTCCGTCTTGAACGACGGGAAGAATTTTCTGGAGGAGCAGGGCGGGCTGGCCAACTTAGTGATGAGCGAGACCCACGTCTCCGACGTATACCTCAAGGGCAAGCGCTACTCTGTGGATAGTTGGCCCTACACTTTCAAAACGGTGAAGCTGTCGGTAGTGGTGATGATCCCCAGGCACAGCTTCTGGGGCCCCATGGACTACTACACTCGTATCACGTGGGTCTCGCTGCCGCTGCTCTCCATCGGCGTGGTGTTCATCGGGTGCAGCCTGATTTACTTGCTGGTGGAGCAAGTGCAGGCGGAGGAGAAGCTGAGAGCTGAGATTCTGAGGCAGTCGGAGGCCAAGAACCGTGCGGAGGCGAGTAGAGATGCGAAAACCAACTTCCTCTCAAGCATGAGGTGAGTTATTTGTAAAGTCAATATGGTACCCCCCCCCCCCCCCCTTTTGACCACTCTTTCCTCACTTTATATAGCCATTAGAACAACCGAAGCGCTTGGTGGTCTCATCCTTCAAGCTTGATGGTCTCTAACTTAAGTCAAGCCAGTTCTAACCCTCTTCAAGAGCATAGAAAGTGTTTGCATGAGATCAACCTTGATGAACACCTCCCGCCTTTCTCTCCTTTGAGGACTTTTTAGAGGTGAAAAGGGGTTATTCCATTGAAACTTTGGGTGACTTTGGAAAGAACTTCAGTTCGTTACTGTTTTAGTTCTCTCTGATTTTTTGACAATGCATTGTGGTTTTATGTGGACAGTCACGAGCTGAGGACGCCGATGGCTTGCATCATCGGTCTGTTGGACATGCTCTTGATGGAGAATCTGACTGTGGAGCACGAGGGAAGCATTCGCCAAATCCACCGTTGCGCCACAGCTCTGGTTTCCTTGCTGAATTCTGCCCTTGATATTGCCAAGGTCTGGTTTTCATCCTTGAAGGGTCTTCACTTGTGTGGTTTTGTCTAGAATGTAGAAGTTGATGGTGTCTTGTTTCTTTCCATACATAAAACGCTGGAATATATCCCACTTCCTTTTGAATCCCTGAAGATTAGCCCCTTCTCATGGTTCATTTGTGGCTTAATGAGCTATGGCAATGGAGACTTGGGGTTGCATTGATAACGCAAAATTGGTGTTCGTTGTGCACAGGTGGAATCAGGAAAGCTGGTATTAGAGAAAGCGGAGTTTGATCTAGAGACAGAGCTTACCGCATTGATTGACGTGTTTTCCGTGCAGTGTGACAACAAGAACCTTTTCATTTCTCTGGACTTGGTAGGTTAGTGCAGTATTCCTCCGAACCTTTTCTTCACCTGTTTGTTGTCATCGCTTTCTTTTCGAGTACATTCATTTTGGATATTAACCTTCCTTGTGTTCAGACGATGTGCCCAAGCGAGTCATCGGCGATTCAGCACGAGTGATGCAGGTGTTCACAAACTTGATAGGGAACAGCCTGAAGTTTACCTCCAGAGGTCGGATCGTGGTGCGAGGGCGCATTGCGGATCCGGAAACGGATGTATCAGGGAGGGCGTATCATCGCAGCTTGAGTCCACCCTCTTTGGAGAAGGCCACGGAGGCAGCAAGCGTGCCTGATGCTGTGGTGTTGGTGTTCGAGGTGGATGACACAGGTCCAGGAATCGAGCCAGGTGAGAAATTCGAGTTTACAAGCCTTCAGTTCCATTTTCTAAATTGGAGCCATATTCAATCCACATATAAGGATTTGCTTCAATCGGAAATCATAATAAGTCGTTTCCAAGCTAAAGAAACGGGTTTGAGCTTCTACTTAAAGTTGTACTTGTGGATACTCTTTTTGTTTCACAAAAAATATGGATTGTTTCAAGTATGCTGTATGGCTTAAGCTAAGAGGAAACAATATTCTCGATTATGTGCAGATTTGCGGGAGAAGGTGTTTGAGAATTTCGTCCAAGGAAACGCGAGCACAACCCGGACGTATGTTATGACACAAGCTCATAAGTCTGGTTAATCAGATGATATTACTTAGCTCTTTCTCAGTTGTTTGGTTTTCTATTAGTGTATGGTTGCTTGTTTGTTTTGATCTAGGGTTCCAACATCTAATTATGTTGTACTCTTTTACACAGGCATGGTGGAACCGGTTTGGGACTCGGCATAGTCCGCTCTCTGATCCAGCTCATGGGTGGCAACATCGAAATTGTGGACAAACCGGGGTGCGGCGTCATGTTCCAATTCTCCATCTGCTTCCAACGCGCCGAACCAACGCTCCTCCCCACGCCCTTCACCCTCCCCCCCTCCTACCAAGGCACCGAAATCATCGTCGGCATGCCAGAGCCCGACACCCGCCAAGTTGCCTGCAAGTGGATCACCAAAGTTGGCCTCAACGTGCACCAAGTGGAGTCCTGGGAGCAGATCATCCTCTACATGCGTGCCCTGAACGGCGACCAAACCTCAGCAGGAAGGAGAGCCTTCTTCCAGAACCTCAGTGATCGGACAGACCCAGAAGACACGCCCTGGTCGCACCGGCATGAGTTTTGGAGGACATGGAAGGACAGCGACGAGCGAAAGTATCCAGGGCAGATGCGGCAGCTGATGGTCCTCGACACAAGCCTGCTTCCGAGTGGCGTTTCCTCAGAGCACCTGGAGGAGTTTCTGCAGGAATCAGGCTTCCTCACCAGCAGCAATGCAGATGCAGATAGGAGGAGCCAGGGGGAGCTTTCAGTCATGTGGGTGTGCTCCTCCAACATCCACGAGCCCATCAAAGCCGCGCTGCGAGCAGTGCGAAACTCCTTCCTGGTGAAGCGCCCCCTGCACCCTGCGCGGTTGAAGGAGATCTTCCACCTCGTCTCACGTGACGGCGAGGTGGTGAGCTTCACCCCTGAGCTCATGAGCTTGAACGCCATCAACTACGCCAAGCAGCAGGAGTGGAACGACCCGTACGCTTGTGACAACGAGGTCTCCGTTGTGCAAGGCGCGTCTCCGCGGTCGAGGCATAGACCTGCTATGTTAGAGGAGGTGTCGTACTCTGAGATGGAGACTCGCAGGTTGTCTCCTGAGAAGGCCGTCAAGCGGAGCGTCCCGGTCCTGGCGCAGGTGAATGGAAGGAAGACTTTAGGTGGCGGTGCTCGCCCTCTGGAGAAGCTGCACATTCTGGTGGCGGAGGACACACCTCTGCTGCGGAAGCTGGCGGTGACGATGCTGAGGAGGTTGGGGGCGGCCACTGCTGAGGCGTCGAACGGGCAGGAGGTCCTGGACGCGGTCATGGCGAGGGTGCGGAATGACCAAGCGCCCTTCAGTTGCATTTTGATGGACTGCATGGTATGTTTCTCGGACTGGTTTTATTCTCTTTTTATTCCACACTTTCCTCATCCTTCATCTCAGTCAGGAAACTAGCTTCTACAAACCTCATACTTTTCTACTCCTCTTACTATCAAGTCCCTTGGCTTGCTTCCAGATGCCAGTGATGGACGGATACGAGTCGTGCAGAGCAATCCGAGAGTTCGAGAAGAACTTTCCGTGCCGAACGCCAATCGTGGCATTGACAGCAAACGCCATGGCCAGCGACGAGCTCAAGTGCTTGAACGCAGGAATGGATGCGTTTCTGACAAAGCCCATCGACCATGAATACATGGTCCAAATAATCCTCGGAGCAGGCTCTTTAAATCAACCCACAGAGTAGCCTCAAACCAGATGAGTTGCTGGCTATTTGATGGCATTTGTATGATCTTATGTGTTTGACATCCACGAGATGATGGTCTCAAGGTACGTTACCGACATCTGCACTTGCCACAGAAAGTGTACATATATTCTGGCGGTGAGTGTAGGTTGTTTGTTTTGTGCTCTCACCTGCCACAGACCTGTATTTTAGACATTCTTTTTGCTACCATGCTAGAGAAGGTACTTAGAGTAGAAGCATTTTTAGGTAGATATGAGGATTCCTCCCATTATCTGGCTGTGTGGAGTTCACTGTAGGTTTCTGCATCGAAGAGAGAGAGTGACCTCATGATTCTTGGCTTCGTCAAGCAACAATCCTTGCAATGACAGGCAATGAAATATATGCCCGGAGTAGATTATGCAGTATATCATCTACGTCTCTGGTACATTTGGCTCTTGTATGAGGCCTCTTCAAACGGGAAGGTTTGTTGTGACTTGGAATTCGGAGGGATGATTTGTATGGATGAATGTTGTAGTCTAGCACGAATTTTGGATTAAGGTAAACCGACAAGTTAAGGAATGAGCATATATGGAGAGAGGAGATAATTATACTTTTATTTTTCAGCGATAGCCAATAGAATTCCGAATTCAAGCCAAGTGATTTCATATTTTTCCGATGAAAATTGAATTAGTTATGAATTTTCAAGCTGTGCAGCCATGGTTAGTGGGTGGCTAGCATTAGGTACCCCCATAACCAACGACCAAAAGTAAGGGTCTTGATTAATAGCAAATCTCCATTTGGAGATGAGTTGGTGGTAATGGGATGGAAGAGGGTTGGATATACCCCAACTTTACAGGCGTTGGTTATGGATTTTTGTTGGTTTGAGGGACAATAATTATCCATGTGTTAGAATTTTGGATCTTTAAGAGTCCTTCATATCACTCTCTAATCATAGTTCGAGCACGTAGAAAGTGTTGGAGGTTGATTACATAAGGTAAGCCTCCCCATAACTGACAAAAATCCATAGCCAACGCCTATAAAATTGGGTTATATCCAACCCTCTTCCATCCCATTACCACCAACTCAGCTATAAATGGAGGTTTGCTATTAGTCAAGACCCTTACTTTTGGTTGTTGGTTGTAGGGTACCTACTGCTGGCCACCCACTGAACATGGCTGCACAGTTTGAAAATTCATAACTAATCCAATTTTCATTGAAAAAATATGAAATCACTACACTAAAGATGGCATTTAGTGTAGTGGACACTAAATACGAACCCGTACACTACTACTCAACTTGACAATTAGTGTAGTGACAAAACTATACACTAAATGTCAACTACTACACTAAATGTCGATTCTAGTAAATAGTGGAACTTAGGTTTATTTACATGTGGACATTTAGTGTATGAAACATAGAAAAGGATTATGTGCACATTTTGAGCATCAAAGTAAAGAAAGTTCGAGTGCATTGAAAAAAAACAATTTGCCAAGGAAAGATTGGAAAAAATATAATGTGGATATGGAACAAAAAGAAATCCCAAAAGTAGAAAAAATAGAATGTGATTATGGAAGGAATTGAATTTGCAAATATAAGATTGGAAAAATAAGAAATTGGAATTTAGAGGAAAGTGAGAGAAGAAAGATAAATTGGAAAATTTTAAAAACATATATAATAAATTAATAAATAATAAACAAATAAACAAACATACAATAAATGTTCATTAAGTATATTATTGGATACTAAAATAATAAATATTAAATAATGAAATTGGTAAAAAACAAACATTAAATAATCATGGATCATGATAAATGATACATATATAAAGATTAAATATTCACAAAACTTACAAATATGCAAAAGTATTATATTATATTTTTCAAATATTTCAATATTCATAAAAATCATGATTTACAATCTATATTATTTTAGTATTATTTTAATATTGTTTAGAAATAGGGTACTAAGGTAGGTGGATGATTGGGGGTTATTTTTAATGACAATGGGGGCTAACACTAATTGCCAACTTGTTCACAAATAGTGTACTTAGGTAATTACACTATTCATACCATTACACTAAATGCCATCTTTAGTGTATTGGCTTTCAATGACAAATAATAGTATAATTATCTCCTCTCTACATATATGCACATTCGTTAACTTGTCGGTTTTAGGGGAGCTTACCTTAATTGAAAATTTTAATGTAGTTGCTATGCGACCTTCTTTGATGAAAATTGCAAAAAAAATAGCTTAATGTTAGTCTCATTTATAGGTTGGAGTTGAGGTGTGATCCCCTTTATGTGACTCTTGATTCTTGCCATAGAGTCCTTCATTTACATCCCCAGGTTTAGAGTATCCATCCAGGATGCTTGAGAGGGGGCCCCGTACTATCCATCCAACTCCGGTAATTGACAACTATAAAATTTGGGTACCATACCTAGTGGTTGCTTCCAACACCTCTTTGTCGAAAGAATTATTTTTCTTTGAACGAGTGATTCAGACACAATGAATATCACCCAAGTATCACATGGGTATCACCTATGCATTATACGGGTAGCACCTCAACATTACATGGATAATCACCTAGACAAAATTTTATATTTTCCAAAACTTTGGAAAACTCTCCATTTTGAATTAATTGTGTAGGAAAGTGACCATGGCGTAGGATATATCCAACCCACTTTCATCCTACTACCACCCATTCAATTTTAAGCAATGGTTTGCTATTTCTTAGAACCCCTTACTTTTCGTCAACACTTTTGGACGGTAGCTATTAGCAGCCACTGGCTAAACATGGCAGCACAATATGAAAATTCATAACTGATTCACATTTCATTGAATTTTTTTGAAATCGCTTGGATTAGAATTTTAATTCTATTGGCTATCATTAAAAAATAATTTGGAATGATGTATTCTCTCCATATATGCACATCTCCATAAATGCACATTACTTAACTTGTTGGTTGTAGGGGAGGTAACGTGTAATGAGACTAGAGTGCATAATTCTTAACCCCTAAGAGCCCAAGTGTATGTGGGGCGTACGTTTTGGATTTTGGGCAAGTTCCCAAAATTTGAAAAAAAATAAATTCTTAAAACTCTTATAATGGAGTGTAAAAAAACATATTGACTCGGGTCAAACATTTTTACACATTTTGAGCAAGCGGGGAAAAAAACTTTATCTTTTTTACAGAAAACCTAGAGATCTTCATATTTTTCACTTTTCGTTTTTTCTACAGAAATACGTGGTGTAAACCTTCTAAGTTCTTATTGACCGTTTAGATTATCATTCTAAAACATATTAAATTATGGAATTATTTTTTTCGTGAATTGATAGTTTTTGAACCTCCACTCCTTGCACAAGTCTTGTTTTGAATATGCTAAACCCCTTCTCTACCTCTAAAAATTGTTGTATACAAAACTAACATCATGTTCAATACAATGGTAAGAGATTTAGACCTTGTGTAGTGCAAAAATTTAATATCAAGTGAAGTCAAAGTTTGCTGATCCAGTCAATGCAAGGAAGAATATGAACCATTTTCTTGACTTCAAACACTATAATCTTTCAATCCGTGCAATCAAAGTGTATGAAATTCTGTGAGTATGTTACTTAGTAAGTCTTAATGTAGATCCTATGGCCAAGGATAAATATAAGGTTTTATTTCCTTTTTTACTCATTGTAGTAGAATCAACATTTTTGAAGAGGTTTTGGTGTGAAACTATCACAGGTTTTTAGGGGTTAATACCTTAATCCTTTAACCCCTAAAGGTCCAACAATCTTCTTGGGGGACTCTTGAAGGTTTGGGCAGGTTCCTACAATGTCAATTTATGACATTCCTTTTTGAAATTTCTTTTGTAGATGGACATTGCTAAAAGCTGTGTGTAAGTCCAATTTTTCCTAAGTCCGATATTTTATGAAAAAGTTATAGGGTTTTGAATTTCAAATGGGGGGATCGAGCACATTGGGCAACTCCAAAAACTTTTGCTAGGATAATCTATTGAATGTGAGATTTCCAATACCAACAAATAATATTACTTCTTTTCATATTGTCAAAAAAAATCTCTTATCTTTAGTGGAAAATAGCATAATAATCTAAGTCAAACATTTTCACATGTTGTCACACTTTGTCGGGCAAGGTACCAAAAAAACTTTTATGTTTCTTTATTAAACTTAGAGATCTTCATATTTCTCACATCTTATTTTTTCTACTACAAGATGTGGTGTAAACCTTCTTGTTGATCATTTGGAATATCATTCTAAAACATATTTAGTTCACAAAAAAATAAGATGTGAATTGGCAATTTTTGAACCTCCACTCCTTGCACATTTGTTTTGAATACGTTACACCTCTTCTCTACCTCTAAAAATTGATGTACGAGGAAATAACATCATGATTAACATGAAGGTAATGTTTTCAGACCATGAGTAGTGCAAAAATTTGACACCAAGTGTAGTCAAAGTCTGCTGATCCACTCAGAGCAGGGAAGAAAAGGAACGGTTTTCTCCACTTCAAACACTATAATCTTTCAATCCGTGTGGTCAAAGTTTATTAAATTTTGTGAAAATGTTAATGAATAAGTCTTTATTTGGATCCTACGGTTAGATGTGAAAATAAAAGCTCTCAATCAGCTCATTACTCATTGCACTAGAACGATCAGTCTTGAAGTGTTTTTGGTGTGAAAATGCCTTGGGCTTTTAGGGGTTAAGGTCAAAGGCTCATAGGTGGTCACTTTTGGAGTATTTGGGAATCCTGTGAACTCATACTTCATCTCTGTTAGATCCGCCACCTAAATCAAGTTCCTTAAACATGTGCACTTCCAATGGATGTTATGAGAATGTGCGCCAAAGTCTCACAAACAAACTATAGTGTTGTTTGTAGTAACCAGTCGCAATGAAATGTACCCACTGTGTAGATACAATCTATCATGCTTGTGGATGAAACCAGACCTAGTCACCCCATTGTCCTTAACCCCTAAATTCCCAAGGGTCCCTTCAAAAGACTATATAAGTCCCCTCGGGATAGTCCTGGGAATTTAGGGGTTAAAGAATAATGTTGTGGACCTTACATCAAATCATAGCAATTTACATGAAAGATATAGATTTTAAATCATTTAGATTAGAGAAGGGGGCCATAGAATCAGTGACCGGTCAAAAGCTTGAGAAACGTCCCCATTGTGAACACCGTCCCAATCATACGTGCAACTTGGCGAGTTAGTTAGGACACATGCAACAATGATCATTCAATCGTGCCAGGTAAAATCATTTCATTCAATATTATTACAAAACTAATGAAATCACCTTTCAGAAATTCACCAAAAAGAAAAAGTAAGAACAAGTTCAACTTCCAGCCAATGTCATAAGGACCAATAACAAGAGCGTCCGCGTCAACGCAAACCATGACTATACTTTAAAGTAAGCCACGTCAGAGTTCTGCTCTTACGTGGCGCCTCCTCCACCAGTCGAATTGTCAACGTGGAGCCTCGACCGATGGGAGCACACAAATCCAATTCCGTCACTGCACTTATAACCGCCAGAACTCGCCAAATCCACGTAGTGACTCACGAAACTCTCGCCCTCCAACGCGATGCAAAACCGTCAACGAATCAGGAAAGTATAAACTCCCGAGATCTACCTCCCTTCTAGATAGTGCCGCGCTTACGACTGCCAGGGATAGAAATCTATGTACTCGAGGTGAACATCTTGCTTCGTAATTTCTACAAAAGAGAGGAGATAAGTTTCCGATAGTGTTGGTAATGTGTGCCCTTTCCTTCGCGAACGATCACGCAAACCCGTCACCGCGTTAACTCGGACATTTACGGTTATTATTTATAGATTTGTAGATGTTGAGCGGTGTATTGCTTCGTATTTGCCGACGATTTGCAGTGAAGGGGGGCGTTTTTGAATAACCGTTATGGGGCCCAAATTGGACGTGGTCTACGTAATGGTTACAGAGTGATCGGAAGATGTTAAGCTGGGGTAGATATGACTTTGTGAGTGATGGTTTTGTGTGTGCGTTGTGTGCGTTGCCATCATTGAGCTATGCAGGGGAAGGGCGCCACCCTAAGGGAGAGGAAGCTCACGGAGGGAGCGTCATCGCGACGCAGCAGAAGTGAGCTCACGCGCCCGGCGACGACGCTCTGGTGCGGGCGTGCTCTTCACGCGCCGGAAGAATTTTCCCGTTCGCGAAACTAGCTGGTAACGCATCTTTTCTGGCCTTTCTTGGTTGCGTGACGTCTCCTTTCTCGTGTTCGTTGTGGTGGAAACGTGCCGCCGGGGTTTCGTCGCAGAGGAACACACTTCGCGCTTATAATGTGATGCCGGTGGTGCGAACGGCTGTCGGAATTTTATCTGTGGAATATGCCGGAGGAGGTTGCGTGTTCACGTTTTCGGGCGTGCTTCGGGGTGAGATGGATCAGGAGGTTCTGAGAAATGTGAATCGGGCGCTGTGATCAGCTCTGTTTTTGAGCTCGGAATTTGTTTTTTGCGGCGACCTCTGTTTTATGCAGTGGTGGAGATTGTTTCTGGTCTGATGAGAGACTAGAGTTTCTGATTTTCTGAGACTGACTAGGAGATGGCGAGTAATGTTGTTGCAGTCAGCTCTTTTTTTGTTTCTAGGCTTTAAGACGGATGGACGGAGATTTATTTTTAGCTTCAGACGGAGTAGAGTGATTGGATTGCTAAGCATTTTTGGTTTAGGTGCAGGTGGAAACTAAATTGATGAATTCGGCGTGGAAGCGGTTTCGGAAATTGGCCGGAAATGCCGAGCGGAGTGGAGATGCGAGAAACCTAGAGTAGCATGTGATTTTCTGGAGACATTGACAGCGATCATACTCAGGAGTTTGGCAGGGGTTTGGTCAGTTACATAGGGAAGGCGGTGTCAGGGTTCGGATGCGGGGAGGTGATTGAAGTCGCTTTCTCGAGTTTCGGGAGCTTCTGTGACAGGCAGTAGTTGAGTCAGTGTGGCGTGGAGGACGGTGACGTTGAGGAGTGCGAGTGGCGAGTAGTTTCTTGTTGAGCTCACATGAATATGACGGAGTCCATGGCGCCGTTGGCGCAGCCAGGATCGTCTGACCAGCAGCAGATTGCGAGTGCCAGCATTCTTCTGCAAATTGTGATGCTCGGTGTGGCTTTCGTTCTAGGCCACGTTCTGCGACGGCACAAGATATACTACCTCAACGAAGCCAGCGCTTCTCTCCTCTTAGGTTAGTACATGCAATTTTTGTGCTAGGTCAGTGTGTTCAATTTTAATTTGCATTGCATTACATACATCAGTCATAATCACAATCTATAATCCTCATAAAAGAATAATGGTCATAAAAATTTTATAATCCTCATAAAAAAAATAGATCCACTGTTTCAATTTGAATTTTCCAATAAGCAAGCGTCACTAATCATAGATTAAAAATTAGAAAGAAATTTCTCGCTGAAAACCTTCTGCAGAAGTAGTTTCTTCTCTATTTGAGTGATGGATTATAGATTGTGATTATGAGTGATGTATGTTGCAGCATGCACGAACTTAATTGTTGTATTCTGTACATCGTTATTAGATCTGCTCTGTGAAGTTTAGTCGTTGTTTTCATTGTGGCAATCTAACGGAGAGAAATTATTTCTAAGTGGGACTATTGATGAGCTCTTTGTTGTCTTTGTTTTCTGCAATGAGTGATGTTGGTTTGGATTGCTTATGTTATGATCAAATTAGTAATTAGCATTGAAATCCAAGTTGCGTGGTTTGGTATTCGCACCATTTTTGTGGCGGTCTCCTATGCCAGCGATTGTATTTGCTGCTGAATGGACAGTACAACTCGAAGTGAAGAAATGTTGATTTTGTTTTTAGAGAGTGCTTTCTTGGATGGCAGGTCTTTTTGTTGGTTTTGCTGCCAACGTTTCAAATACTGAAGCACATTTCAGGTATTCCCTTTGCTATCTTTCAAATCAGTACATCTAATTTTCTCTTTTACATCTTGTTTGCGACTTTCTTTTAATAGAATCTTGATGGATTCAGGCTGTCTCTGTGGCCTGAGCGTCATGGTGGACACTCTTGTACTCTGATTGTATTCAAAATACCGCCTAACCGCCCTCATTTGTAATTGTGCAGGCAATGGTTCAATTTTCACGAGGAGTTTTTTTTGTTATTTCTACTCCCACCAATCATATTATATCCTACTCACTATGATCTACTTTCCGATTTGATGTGACATTGCTTAGTTCAGTTAAAGAATATTTCCGCACCTATACCACGTGCTGGTTTTCTTTTTTGTGTTATGCATGGTTTGTTTGATATCGCTATGTGGAGTTTTGTTTCTTGTGCTTGGATGTCTAAAATCTTGATTCTATGTCAACGTTGGTTTTTCGGCACAAGCTGGTTAAATCCTTGACCTTGAGATTTTACTGAGTCCGGCTTCAGCTTGCAGCCGGTAGATCCCTTGTCCGTTTAATATGGTTTAATTCTATTTCTGTGCCTATCTGTCAATTTGAACTTCAATTGGTAGTTAAGTAAAACAAGCTTTCTATTCCATAGTTACAGAAATTATAAACATCTCAACTCACTTTGTTTGTCTATCAGAAACCATTCTTTTCCAACTTTGGGGCTATATGCATCTTTGCAATTTTGGGAACCTTCATTACATCAATTCTTACAGGAATTTTAGTGTAAGCAATTCTTTTCTCCCCAGTGTTTTTGGTTTACTGCATATATGGCTATTTTAATATTTGGGCGCAAATTGACACTAATAATGGCTATTTGGCTGGGAATGGGTTGTCTTTCTTCTGATTTACCACTCGCATGCTTTATCTTCTCAAAGCTCCTTCTTTCTTCTGACTGTAGAATTGTCTGCAGGTACCTGGGGGGCCTATTCTTTCTGATGTACAGGTTGCCGTTCCACGAGAGCATCATGTATGGTGCTCTTATTTCTGCAACTGATCCTGTCTCAGTGTTGGCGATTTTTCAGGTACTAATACTGGATTATCTCACTGGCGTGTGTACGGTGGTGCTCTTGCCAAGTCAGTGTCCTTGTTGAATAATATCGCACAATAGAGTCATCAGATTATATATTGTGCTGATTAAGTGTTGAGTTATGAAGGAATCTTAGCTTGCATGCCAACAGAGGAGCTGATCTCTTCATCGACGTTGGAAACTGAGATGTTATGTACGAACCATTTTGCTACTACATGTGCGTGCATGTGTATCCTCTTTACCAAACTTCCATCTGGGACAATGGTAGGCTGTAATCTCATTTTTTGATGTTGGTCTTTAACTGTTTACTCTTCTCAGGAGCTTGGGACGGATGTAAATCTCTATGCCCTGGTGTTTGGCGAGTCTGTTCTAAATGACGCGGTATATCCCTGTTATCTCTGAAGTGGGCCTTGTCAATGGTTGTATGTGAATATAGTGTTATCGATTACAGAGTATATTGTTTCTGGAAATGTTTCTATATGTCTTGTTTCTGAAGCTGGGTCTCTTGTTCTTGCTTATGAGTGGTGCTTTTTGGGCGGCAAGCCCGGGTTTTCGTAAGGTCGTGAGGGTTTGGAAGCTTCAGTTTCATTCTAGTACTACAAGAGTCAAATCGCCTTCACTTTTTCTTTATCTCAATTCGACACCTAAAGTGACTATCGGTTGTAATGAAGCAATATGTGGGTTCTTGTAGCACATAGTACGATTGCGCTGACATAGATCTAATATGTGGGTAATGTATATGGCGGATGGTGGCAGGTCGCTATCTCATTGTACAGGTGAGTTAATAGTAGATTTGAATTTATTCCGAAATGCTTTTTCATTTCAAATTATTCCCTTGTGCATTCCCACAGTTAGAAACCCATTTCGCACTTTTGGTCAATGAAATTCTTCATGTGAAACAGAGGTTCTTTTTAAGTTCCTTGAATGGGCATGACACTTATGTTGCCAATCGTACGCAGGACTTTGTTGGCTGTCAAAAATCATCCTTTGGAAACACATGGTTTAATGTCTGCAATCTGGAGCTTTCTAGTGATATTCGTAGGCTCGCTTTCATCAGGTACTTTTGATTGACTTAGCTACCTTATAATCCAATTTATTCAATCCACTTAGCTATCTTCTAGTCTACCTTCGCTCGGTCTAAAGCTGTATTCTGTTGCTGATCGGGCCCTTTTTCTTTTGCTTTGCTGCAGGAGTCGGCGTGGCATTGATCTGTGCATTGATATCCTCTTTACTTTCCTAAGGAAGTTTTGCATATTGTCATTCATTTACACCCGTTGAAGTTGCTGTTGTAGGAGCGTTTAGTAATTTAAGCATTTAGCGTTCATTTTTAACATCAGGGTATGAAAATTCACTACTTAGTTTTTTCGTGGTTTTCGCCACTCTTCTAATGGAATGAAACATGGTGACTAAGGATCATCATTTTGTATTGGAGATCCTTGACTCGACCTTACCTCTTCAAGTATTCAGGACTTGCAGTACATGGGTAAGTTTCTTTACGAATAGGGTCTTCCTGTATAATATCAGGATATGTAATGGTTAATTCCGTGTAGATTATTCGGAGTGAAATTCACAGAACTTGTGTAATTATTCTATATAAACTAATCTTGATAATGTGAACTCTAATTGCAGGTTGCAGAACTTGGAGTGTTGCCTTGTGGTGCTCTTTCCATATTTCTCGTAAGTACCTGATTGGAGATTTGTAAAGTCTGAAGATTATTCTATGAATCCTCGTCACATTTTCTCTTTTTGATGATAGATATTAGCCGTAAGTCTTACAAGCTTGCCGGAATCCTATTTGTCTGTGATGGTAAATGATACATCTCATTTTCATTTTGCAGGTATATGCTTGCCGAAGGTCTTGGCTTATCGGGGATTGTGGCCATTCTTTTTTGTGGAATTGTAAGTCACAAGAGTTTCAATTGTAGCGGTCACTTAATTCCGATTGCGAGCTTGGTTCTGTGGAAGTGTTTATCGTGGTTTACAAGTTGATTGACTTAAGGATTAGGAAAACGTTGTTTACATGAAACATAATCTGCAATGTGTTTAGTTTCTTTCTTCTGATTAGTAGCACGAAGACCGTCCTACCTTTTGATTTCTCCTGGCTTTTGCTTGTTCTTTAATTTCAACAAGCTGATAGTTGCATCTTACGGTATTGATGATTGTTTTGGGGCATCGGTTTTTTTGCAGTTGATGAAGCACTATACGTTTTCCAATCTGTCAGAGGGTGCACAGGCTTTTACTTCAGGATTCTTCCAGTTGATTTCATCGTTGGCTGAAACCTTCGTGTATGCGATTCTTTCTCTGAATTAAACTGCGTATAATTCGAGGCTACTGTAGTCAGTTCTCCTGAACAACTTTTTGTCAAGGAATCCTATTAGTAGCCTCCTATGATTGACTAATATTGAGCTGTCCGTGTTGTAGGTTTATCTACATGGGAATGGATATTGCCATCAAATCTCACAGCTGGTCTCATGTTGGTTTTATTTTCTTCTCAATCGTGTTCATTGTGATCGCGAGGTATGTATTGACGGGTTTCTGTTATTTGGGCAGCTTGAACACAGGGCCTGTTTATTTGTTTGAATCATCAAATTTGGGCTGCAATGACCTATTGGAGATTCAGGCACTGGGATGGGATTTATTGAGGACGGATATTTTATGAAAGTTTTATATCCTTTTTAGCGTACATTACATTATCTAAATTTAGTGGATTTATTTTGCTGGTGTTTCAGGGCTGCGAATGTGTTTCCATGCGCTCGTCTTGTGAATATGCTACGCCCTGCAAATCGACAGATACCAATGAATCACCAGAAGGCTCTTTGGTTTAGTGGTCAGTTTTTTTTTTCTTTGTGCTTGAAGTAGGATTTCTACTGCCATAATACGTAGAGGAATATGCTCGCCTGATAAGAAATTTTGCACCTTTTCGTGACCAAGTTTCAAGGAGAATCGAAGAGGAGTATAGGATCTCCCTCCTTTTAATTTGGTGTCAACTTCTGCATTCTGCATTTGTAGTGGATCAGCTCCAGGTTTGGGCAATAAACTTGATTACCTGCCCTTAATGTTCTCTTCTTTTTTGGACAGGCTTAAGAGGCGCTATGGCTTTTGCATTGGCGTTGCAGGCCGTCCATGACCTGCCAAACAATCATGGTGAAATCATCTTCACTGCCACTACAGCCATTGTTGTTTTGACTGTAAGTTTCGTCTCTGCAATATCTCATTTCATTTGGTCAAGTTCTTATCGCATTTATATGGTCTTAGTTATGTACACTCATGCCTTGTCGAGGTATAAAGTTAAGCTCAAGAAATAATTTCAATTGAAGCGACCGGATGTAGAGTGGTGTTCAGATTCACCATTACGGACCAATTGTCTGCTTGAATAAATTTATCTCTTTTTGTCCCTTTTGAATGTCATTCGTACATAGACGGCTTGATTTGCCACGGACTCATTTGTAAACAAGTTGCTTTTATGATCAGACGTGTAGAGTGAGGTTCCCCGTAAAACAGACTTGTAGCATTAGACCAATATTGCCTGATGTTGGTCTCTTGGAGTGATTTCAGGTTCTTTTGATTGGCGGATCCACTTCAACCATGTTAGAGAAACTGGAGGTGGTGGGTGATGGGAACGAGAACTCTATGATACTTGACGTGAGTCTAATGGCCTTCCCAGTATAATGTTGATTTCTGCCTGAAGCTGAAGGAATCAAAGCGGTGGTTTAAGCTTTTTAATCCTATGTGTTTGACTCAGTAACAATGTCATTACTGACCTAGTTTGCTATATTTTGTCGTCAGGGCGACGAGGAGGAGATGGAAGGCCTCACTATGAATTCCGATGATGGTCATGGGGATAACGATTCTGAGCATGGGCACATGGATCCCATAACGCAGAAGTTTCAGGAGTTACGCAAAAGGTATGACCCTGTGAACTTTGGTTTGTGATAAATGACTTGCTTTCAATCTGAAATTTCATTTTTCTTTTGAAAACGGACTCCGTCATTTGCTTCAGTGTGACTTATTTAAAAGTATCCATTGGCATGCAACAGTACGGCAAGTTTTACGGCAATCGACAAGAATTTCTTGAAACCGTTTTTCACCAAGGAAGACAAGCGTCGAAACTCCACAGATCAGGCTCCGAATGGTACGTTCAGAGATGCTCATGTGGTTACGATGTTCGAGAGCTTCCTTGTGGTTTTATTATGTTGAAAGGTTTCTCGCCTACAACAACATTAAGCATATGGTTTCCGAATCTTAATTTCAATTGAGTACATAGGGACCGTGAAATTATAAGATGTTGTGATTCACTTGATAGATTTGATAAGAAACTTTCTTGGGCAGAAAAGGGGGCAGCAGACTACGAGAAGGACTCATCTCAAACCCAAGGTAGACGAGGCGGCCCCGACGTGGAGTACGGGGAGGCTGACATGCCACGGCCCTGGAGGCAGAATGTACAGAACAGGAATAGTTTAGTATCATCTCGCGAAGATGAGAACCCCGTGCGGCACAGCTCTGTTCCCACCCATCTGCAGCCAAAGGACGTGAAACAACAATACAGCGCTGCCAGGAAAGAGGGTAAGAACAGGCGACCTTCATTTTGAAATAAAAAAGGTTGGTAGCCGATCAGTAGGTAGTATCTGTATCACCCAATTTTGTCACTTGAAATTCAATCATATACAGTATGTAGAAGAGCGAGGTCGATAGCATTCTCAATGCATCCCTCCTCTTTTTACTTAGGTCTCTAGTGCGAATTCTGTCGTGTTATTTGAGAACAGGATCATCTTTCAAACACTGCTTGTGTGCCAGTATCTTGTATCAAATGTTTCGTCAGCACATTATGTTCCCGAATATCTGTCAGCGACGGTTATATAAACTATCCTGTGAATTGAATAGGCTCTAATACAAAGTCCTAGCTGCAATAATTTTATCGTCAAATCCTCTTTGCCCCTCTAGAGAGGGCAAAATAAGAGACCAATTCATGGTGATTGGTTCTACTAACATGATGCACAGATCGATCCAGGTCGGTGCCAGGAAGGGGTAGAATCCAGTCAAAGAGATTCACACTGAACTGCTTGGTCTGGGCGTACTCGGAGACCAAGCTCCAGAGCTCCCCAACGACCCACCCCTCTCGCAGTACCCAGTCAGCCACCTCCTGCGGAACAATGGCAAGTCACCTAATCAAGCTTCGATTCTTGTAAGATAGTTAGAGTTATTTTGTAAAGTGAGGAAACTTTTGGTACCTGTAAACGTTGCGCATCCGGGTTCTGGAAGGAGAAATACATGACAAAGGGACGGCCAGCTTGCGAGGCAGCCAGCCACTGCAGCATGCTCTTGAGCGCCAAGTTGCCTCCGAAGACGCCGCAACCCCAATTCCCAGTCGCGACACCAAGATTATCTTCTCCTTGAGCCTGGTCACTTGCACCAGGGGGCGCGTCAACCGCAGCAGCATCGTCCTCCGGATAGAATCCTTCAAACTGCGAGTCATTCTCGACCATTGGCTCCTCACAGATCTCCTGCGCATCGACAGCAGAGGCCTTGGGAGGAATACTCCTTGCGTTACTGTCCAGGAAGCCACAGTATGCTTTGCTGAGCTCGCGCAGGATGTGGGTGAGGCGGAACTGGTCGTCGCCTGGTCGTGAGAGGGCGTCGATGGCGATCACGTGGGTTCGTCTCCGGTCGCACGCGTCTCGGGGGGCGGAGTCGCGGTAGTCGCCGGTGAAGCGGAAGGTGGACGCGTAGCCTGTGTAGGTGCTGTACCGCTCCGCGCCCACTATCTCGATCGACTCGTTCGCTGCCATCGCGGGGAGGAACACCATTCCTGCTGCCAGCTCCGGGTTGATCATGAACCGAATCTCCTCCTGGTGTGCAATCCCGAAACGAAAGTGTTGTGAAATCCTAACAACATCTCATGAGAATAAGAGCAGACTGTATCAACGTGAACGCAGCCATCTCCTCGCCATGGTAGAAAATGAGGGCAGGACTGAAGGACGACCACAGCAACCAACCTGAACGCACCCATCGGCAAGAGCTCCGCCTCCGAGCATCTTATTTGCGAAATCCACCTGCAAGCACTGGCTTCCGAGATCCTCAATGTTGCCATCCACAATCACCTCCATCCGACACAAGGGCGCGGTGCTCGCGCTCCAGAACGCGTTCCCCTCGCGGAGGCTCACGGCCGGGACCACCTTCCGCTCGAACGACACCGCGCCCTCCGGCATGCACTCGCACACGCGCTCGAAGTAGTGCAGCAAGCAGAGGAGCTTGTGCACGATGCTCTCCCCTCGTTCGTAGATCCCCGCAAACATCCTGTCGAGGTTCATGTGGGGGAGCGATTCTCGCCGCCTCTCCAAGGATGGGTAGAGGCAGAGGAGAGAGCAGGCGAGGAGGGAGGAGATCAAGCGCTGCGTGAGCACCACCACCCCTCGCTCTTGCTTGCGCAAAAGCTTCATCTCATGACCTCCATTCTCCAGTTGGACTGGGAGAGAGAGGGCAAGGTTGGCGATGTTTGGTAATCCTTCGTGGAAGAACTTGTGGGCGTCTTGACGCGGCATCAGGTCGTCGAAGAAGAGGGAGAGCCCGTCCGCGGCGTCCCGCGCCATGTGGGGCTCGCATCGAAGCTCCCGCTGCATGTCGAAAATGCAGTCGTGGAGAGCTTCCCCGGACGCGACTTGGCTCGAGGCGGGGCCTTTGGAGAGAGCCAGGAGCGAGAATTTCACGGTCTCGGGCCATTTGTACGCGCCGCCGCGATCCCGCTTCACGGGAAGAAACCTATCCATCTCTCACGGATTCATCTGTGGGTCACCCGAAAGATTGTGCCTATGAGCTTCCATCATCAAATGGAGATGTCAGGAGCTTCTGATTGTGATCCCGGTCAGTTTCGGAGAACCAGCCACATGTGCCATGACTCAAATCTAGTGAGCAGAGCCTACAAGACGTGAAAATCAAGGGTTGCATCAGGATATAACATGGGAAACTCTCTCGCAGAGCCATATCTAAACCCTAACCATCGCTTGCACACGACAAACTAAAGCCATCAAGCCCAGGAAACGGAATCAGATGTCACTCCTTAAACCCTAACCCTCACACACCGACCACTGAAATTCGCACACACCTGAACAAATTATCACCTCCCTCCAAAGTTGACCGCTTCAAAGGCACAACATCCTCCATCTAAAACCGCAATCTCCATGAAGAAGAGAACCCAACTTCAAACTTCGCCCTCTTCACCCAAATCAAGCTCTACCTCTGGAGAATCCCAACAATCAGAAATCAGAAGTCGGTTTAAGGTTGGAAAAAAACCGCGGGAACAGGCGCCACGTCGGAGCCACGTCGGTATGAAGGTCGAAAGCGGGATGGCGATGGATTTATAAGCTAAAAACTCAGAGACGATTGTCTCACAATCTGAGACATCCATTTGAAGCATAAGTATGCAGCGCCGTTACCAGTCGTTGCAGCTGCACAGCGCCATCTCTCGCAGGTACTGCAGAAAACACATGCTATCTTTGTTTAGGGACGTGTTTTTTGGTGCGTGAAAGAGCTCCGGGTGAAATGTTTGCGTCTCTAGAGGACAATCCGCTTCATAGTTTCTGTCGGGTTCTCTGTCAGAAGCCGGGATCTGGAAAAAACCTTAGTAATTCTCGTTTTAGGGTTCGTTGAGTGTGTATTTGTTGTATGTAAACAGAACCGATTATGTGGAAGCGTGCATGGAGCTGCAGGGCGTGATGAAGGCGGTGTATGTGGGCGCTCCCAAATCGTTTCAAGCCGCGCTTAACGACGATGTCGTGCATGCGTTTCGAACTTTGCCAGGGTATGTATACATACGCACACATCTTTTTTGGTTTGTGAGAGATAAGGTGATGGATTGTTGTTGTTGTTGTTGTTGTTGCAGGATGGAGAACAGTCAGCAGCTAGGAGCGGCCAAGCTGTTGCTTCAAGCCGTGGAGGATGTGTTTCCCAAGCAGCGCCGTGCCGCGGCCGCGCATGAGCATAAGATCGCAATCATAGCGTGGCATCGCCACTACAGAAACCCTGAACCTCTGCCTGGTATGCAGTCGTCACAGAATTCAATTTGTGAAGTCAATAAAGACTTGAGTTTTCTGACCAGCATGTCGGGTGTGACAGAATGTTTGCAGCTGTTGGGAGACACACTCCTTCATGTGTTCGAGTACTTGGATGCTCGGTCGTTGGCCATAGCTTCTGCAGTTTGCAGGTCAGTTCTTCAGTTTGCAGGCTGCTATTCATCAGGGTTGATCTCATTTTTCTCTTGGAGAGGTCACTAGAATTGTTTTAAGAGGCCACTAAGCTCCTCCATTGACTGGATTGAAGGATGCGACCACCAAGCTCTTCTGTTGGTCTATTTAGAGTGAGGAAAGAGCAGTCTAAAGAGGTTGTATCTTATTGAAACATTGGGTGTGCTTTTACTGAGATTCTTGGACCTGGACGAGCTCACAATGGGGTGCTCTATAATCGCAGGGCATGGAATGTGGCAGCAAGTGATGATACGCTGTGGCGCGCGCAGTTCTCGTCTCTCTTTGGTACCCACGTAGCGGGAGGAAATGATGCTGCTCGGAAACCTGACCTGCTCTTACCGAAGCCCACGGACAACAATTCCGTTGGAGTCTGGCGCCGAGCTTTCAACCTTGCCTTGCAAAGTACGTAGAGTATGTACTTCATAACCTCCTCCACCTTTTTGTAGCGCCCATGTTGCAAAACATGAGTGGCAGCTCACTCAAGGATTCTTTCACATAACCTTCTTCCTTCCATCAAAAGTCTCACTTCCCTTCATGCTAGTGTCGTAACGAAGAACCTCTTTCTATTGGAAATCAAAAGAGTGTAAATATGTGGAGATACTCCACATACTTGTATTCTTTTGAGTTTAGATGGAAAGAGGCTCTTCGTTATGACACTAGCATGAAGGGAAGTGAGACTTTTGATGGAAGGAAGAAGGTTATGTGAAAGAATCCTTGAGTGAGCTGCCAATCGTGTTTTGCAACATGGGCGCTACAAAAAGGTGGAGGAGGGTACATGACCTGAAATGCGTGATGTAAGAGTGCAAGATGAAGTATGCTTCACTCTCATTACTCCACTTGATTGCAGGTCGTTCGTCGCATTTGTTCGCGTCAAACAGAGCGTACTGTCCAGTGTGCAAAGAAGTAATATGGTTGGTGGAGCCCCCCTGGAAACCTGCCAAGGGCAAGTGCGTTGCAAGGAAGCAAATCTCGGATCATCACTCACCCCGGCCAATGTCGGTCAGTCAGGTAACGTGTGACGCTTCCAAATGTAAATTTCCTTTGGAAAAATGATACCTCGTTCCGAAGCTCCAAACGTTACCTCATCTTTTGACTCCTCTTTCCTCACTGTAATCAGTTGACCTCGGTTGGTGTCCTCCTTCAATTCAGTCAATGGAAGAGCTTGGTGGCCTCTTAACTCATCTCAAACCAGAAGTAATTTTGCAGGTTGTAAGGTTTGTGGTGAGTAGAGACACGGCGAGCGCCTCAGATTCAAGCAGCAGTGATTCGGATGGAGACGACAAAAAGCATTTCAGATTATGGAGCGTTCTAAAACCCCGAGGAAACTAAAGCATTTGGGTTTTTTTTAATTTACATAGTGATTCATGGCTTAGAATGGCATGTTAAGACTTGTAATATAAGAACATATATATCATTATTCAAATGTGTATTTTTTTTAAGGAAATTCTTTTCAATACTTTTGTATATTTATGTAACTATCGTACTACTAAAATCATAATCTACGGAGTGAACCACACAACGATCAACCATGCAGTCAATCGTGCAGTGAACTACAGAAATGTTGTAGTCAACCGTGCAGTTAGTTGCGCAGTCAACCGTGTAGTGAATCATGTTACCTTTTTTTATATAGTTTGTAATATAAAAACTACATTACATGGTTGGACTAATACATAGCAAAGCAAGCGCCTATTGCTACCAAAACAAGTTCAGGAAAGCAAAAGGATTGGTAATCATTCTCTCCATGAAAAATTAGTTGTTGAGCTCTCGGGGGCATCTTGCCATGTTCTAACCCTTTAAAATCGATGGGCTTTTCCGCACTATGAGAATCTATGAGTGTTTTAGATCATGTAGAATGACATCTACCCAATGGATACATTTGAGCGCAAAAGTTATGAACTCGTTTAAGAGAAATCACTATAGCTCGCCGATGCGTGCACGGATTGTCGTGGCAATGGTCTCAATAGATGCCCATCTTCCTCCACCTCTAAGTCATGGTCTATTTTTTCCTTTGAGCTGGCATGTAGCGCTTGCTATGAAGGTTCTTGTGCCAAAATGACCTAGGGTTAAAGTCCACAAAATAGAATCTAAGATAAACCGTGTATCTCCAATGTCATTTGTGGATGTCTATCAAAGTATCATCACCATATCCTTTCATTCAATGCAATTAGTGAGAGATTTGCAAAGTTTGTACAATCAACTTCCTCTACAATAGCATATGCTACAACAATCAACTTCCTCAAATTGCCATTTTTAGTGCATTCAACATGAAATGATACAAAATAATTTTTCTGAAAATTAAACCGTAGGATCTTATACTAGAGTTGTATGAGACTCTGTGGTGAAATTTTTGGTAAGTTTGACCGCACGGATTGAAAGATATCAGCCTTTGAAGAGAGACATAATCTCTTTTTGAGGTCATACTAAACACCTTCAACAAACTTCGACCACCTTCTATGGCAACTTTTTGCACTACGGGCCGTGAATTGATTATGTTAATTTAAAAAGGATTGTGTTAGGCACATGTGCACCAAATTTTAGAAGTAGAAGAGGTGTAGAAGATGTCTTTAAAAATCCTGCAATGCAACTATGTGCTGAGAATCAACAATACACTTTATATTTTGCATATATCATATCTTTCTCAAATTTTTGAAATTCACAAATCCGTATGGTAGATGCAAAGATCTCAATTTCCTTTCCAAGAGGACATTTTCTTTCTTTTAAATGGACAAAAACTCGAATTTCTATTGAATTTAGAAGTTATTAAAGTTTGGTGACAGTATTTGTGATATGTCACACTAAACTACTGCACTATTTGTATATGTAAGTGAAAATAAATTGTAACTTTTGAACCATAAGTCGGAATTCTACGAAATTTGTGTCTACGCAAAGCTAATCAAAAGTTGTCCATTCAATAAAACATCTCAGAAAACAATGCCTAGAATTGAGAACGTGGTACCTTATCCAAACTCAAAATGTCCCCCGAGGGGACTTTGGTCCTTTAGGGGTTAACTAACTTGGCTGTTGTAGAGGGCAATGATTGTATGTTGTAGTATCTTAATTATTTTGGCTATAAGAAAGTATTCATTTTAGTTTCTATTGTTGGTTCTAGCATTTAAGGAATCAAAGGAACACCCGCTTTTCTCTACTAGTTGATATTTAATCATATTTTTCAAATATATATATATATATATAATATAAAATAATATATATATAGTATTATTATTTTAATTATCCCAAAGTAGTGAAATTACTACAAAGATAACTTTGAAGGGAATAATAAATTTCTTACTGGATTATCAACAACAAATATTGCATGGTGCCATTGTAATATTTAACCCATAATTGATTAAAGTCCTGAGGTGGGCTTTTGTTTATCTTAGACACATTCCCATGGTTGCACATCATATTTAAATTTCTTGAAATTTTGTACAAAGATGCAAGAAGAAAAGAGGTATAAAGGAATGCAAATTTTATACTCTTTGGACCTTCAAAATAAATAATTATGCCACCTTTACCCCGAAAGGACTAGGCCTTGTGCTTCACCAAAATCATCCCAAAACTGCCACTTTGACATGAGATTTTACTAGACTAATTAAAACATCTGTTTGCTATTTTCAACCATAGGATCTTTACACTAACTGCTAAAAAAAGTCACCCAAATAATTTCGTCAAATTTGACCGTGCAAATTGTAAGATACATGCATTTGAAGAGTGCAATTTTTTTTTTTCCATTGTGCCTGGATAAGGCCTACGTACTTTGGCTCAAGACAATGCCATATTTTTCCACTACACATTGCATAAGGCCAATGGATCTATGTACTACCTTGTATTAGATCATCGCACGCCTAAAATTACAAGTAATGGAGGTGTTTTTTGTAAGAAAAATGGACTTGCAACGACTAGGGGTATTGAAAGTGGCCCTTTACTTAGGAAAGCAATTTTATTTTTTAGTTAGAGAAATAATTGTTGGGTTTAAAATCCGAACGGTGAATCAAATCATCATGACTTATTCTATCAATAGAAAAATAAATCAAAATGAGTAAAATCCTTAATAATTTCTATGCATTTTTAAGTGAACACAATGAAGGTTGCCAAGAACTTTCCTTCAGTACTACCCGCCTCAAAAATTGCAATTGTCAACTCTACAGTAGCACTATTTATCTCTACAGTACCTTGCCCAACTACCAAAATGAACATGCTTCTTATGTTTGAAGCACCATAACTTTTTCCCTACAAGTCCAAAAAAAGAAAAAAAGTCACTACAAAAACAGCTTGTATTTCTATTAGTAGTACAAATTTTTAAAAGTTATCTTCAAAAATGGGTTTTAAGAAAAGTTATCTTCAAAAATGGATTTTTAGGAACTTGTCCCAAATTGATTTGTCCCATGTAGGGACAAATTGTCTTATAGGGATTAAGAATCTTCTTCACTTTTATTCTAGACTAGGGGTATAAGAGTTGTTATTCATGTAATGATGTTTTGAGCGGCTTTAGTTTGGAAAGCTTGAGAAAAAAAATCACCCAAATAGAGGCCATGCAATCCTAAGTCACCGTTGGCAAGAACATTCTTACAACTTAACCTTTTAATCCTACAATGTCAATGGAGCCAGAAATTGGCTTCTCGGATGACAATGAGAGGATGATAATTAATGTGAATGATCTTTTATCATCCAATTCTTTTTTGGAGAGTTTATTGGATGTGTAAGTAATAGATGATGATGGTCTTGTTGAGGTAAGGTAGAGGCACCCAATTCCGATCACATAAGCCAGTTCGGAACTCAAATGACATTATATATCAAAAAGATTTATGTAGGAAGATGCAGAATTAGGAATGAAATTCAATAAATATTTTTCAAATTTAATCACAAAGATTTGGAATTGATATAGAATTTAAAAGCCCAAAAACCACCGAAGCCTTTAATCAAACTCTAGAGTAGGTGAGATTTGGTGCCCTCCTTCATCCTTCACTCAAGTGAGAGTGAGTAAAAAAGAGAAGACATGCCATGGATAACCAACTCATGGAGTTACCCAATGCCGATCGGCCTTGTTCGACTTTCAAGGCAATGCCACCAATGACAGCTCAACTGAGGTGGAGCAACCCAAAATTGCACACTTCATGACCCAATGCTAATAATCACTGGTGTTTTCAAATTTTGAGTTATTGGTTTTGGGTCACTCCATGCACCATTTCAAACATTTGCCATTTCCATGCATACTCTACTGATCGGAATTGGGTGGCCGATCGGAATTGGGTGCCTCTACCTTAGTCATGTTTAATCTAAAGACGAAATTCTTTGTGACATGGATCTCAATGTAGTGTATTTTAGAAACTTCTACCTTTTACTCTAAATCTGAATTTGAGTGATTCAAATGATACTTTTTGTATTTGAGTCCAACTAATAAAACAAAGCTTATGAAGTCTAGTTTCCATTCCAATTAAATTTTTGAAAAATTCATAAAATTGAATATCTTATTGGAGTTTGAACTTTGAGCCTATAACCATGGTTGACCGATTTTCTAATTATAGCTGAACACGGAAGTTTCATCTACACCCTAAGTTTTGGCATTGTAATATACACTTCTGGTGAAAATTTGAGAGTATTTAAGCATACATTGTATTACATATGAATTTTCTTTACTTTTACTTGGAAAAATCACAATAATTATAAATTTTCACAAAAAAATCAAGTATTGTGACATAAGCAAGACATGTAATCTCACCTATGAAAAACAAAATAAAAAAAATTCCACCTATATTTAATGAAGAAATAAAGCACACAATGGAATGGAAATTGGAATTGATGACGGTCATAGGCTCTATCCTTTAGGGGTTAAGACCTACAAATTCACAAGGCATGGGAGAATCTACGAGTGTGATAGATTATGCAAATTTTTTTTTTCCAATGGGTACATTTCATTGCAACCCCACTTCACAAAAATCATTGTAGTTTGTCAATGCCTGAATCAATTTTGGTGGCGTTAGTCCCAGTAGATGCTCATCTTGCCCATACAACCCAAAGATGGATGTGGGGAGATTGAAGCAAAAGAGTTTCTAAACTGAGGCAACAACACAAGCCCCGTATGATGTCGTAGCAATCACGCCATTGAAAGCAGTGCAAATATCCCCCAAAGAATATCCTCCCCCCCAAATATTCCCCCACCAATCAAAAATCATGTAGTAAAAAACCCCCTTCGAGTACAAAAAACATCCCAACTCACCAACCTCTCAAACCCCAGATTGTGAAATGCTCTTTGTTTCCCAAAAAACAAAAAAAAAGGAAAATATCCAACTGCTGTTAACAGAACCCAAGCTTATGATTGATGAAACCAAGGTGATGTCAGTGTGTACCTGTCGGTAGCGATGGCGCCCGAGTTCGCAAAGACAAGAGAAGTATGCTTGCAGAAAACCCCACCGAAGAAAAACTCTCCAAGTTTGAGCAAACCCCACCAAAGAAGAACTCTCCAAGTTCGAAGAAATCCCAGAGTTTGTTGGTGAGGGTTTCACGCATGTTATCTGTCGGTAGAGACACGAGAAAAGAAAGCGGAAGAGAGGAAGAGAGGAAGAGAGAGGAAGAGGAAGAGGAAGAGAGAGGAAGAGGAAGAGAGGAAGAGAGAGGAAGAGAGAGGAAGAGAGGAGAGGAAGAGAGGAAGAGAGGAAGAGAGGAAGAGAGGAAGAGAGAGGAAGAGAGAGGAAGAGAGGAGAGGAAGAGAGGAAGAGAGAGGAAGAGAGAGGAAGAGAGGAGAGGAAGAGAGGAAGAGAGGAAGAGAGGAAGAGAGAGGAAGAGAGGAAGAGAGAGGAAGAGAGGGAGAGGAACAGGGAGAGGAAGAGGAAGAGAGGGAGAGAGAGGGAGAGAGAGGAAGAGAGGAGAAGAGAGGGGTTTGAAAGAAGAAAAAAGGAGATTCCATCCTCGTATTGTTGTTTTTTTCACATCCGGGAGCCCAGTACAGAGGGAGGAAAACGTGCACACGCAACCAGAATCATCAACTCGCGGCAACAAGCGCCAGGTTTTACACGGTCCTAACGACCTGCTTCAACACTCTACCACCATAGCCACCATGTATGCGAGCGAGTGAGTGTCGAAAGCATAATAAAGATAAAACAGCATCATCATCTACACATCTCTTTACACCAGCGAGGAGGATTGTTTGTTCTATTATGACATCTACAAAGGGGGGTGGGAGGAGGGGAAGAGGTGGGGTGAGAGGGTGTTATCTACGTTCTCTGCTTCTTGGCCTGGGGCGCGGCGGTGTCTTCGTCTTCGTCGTCGTCGTCGACTTCCTCGCCCTCATCGTCGTCGTCGAGCTCGATGATGTGATCCGCGCCTTCCTCGTCCTCCTCGTCTTCCTCCTCCTCGTCGTCCACATCCTCTTCGACCTCCTCTACGCCCTCCTCGCCCTCGTCGACCTCCTCCTCGACCTCGTCGTCCTCCTCCTCCTCGCCTTCCTCTTCCTCGCCCTCCTCCTCCTCGACGTCCTCGGACTCGGAGGGATTGTCGAGCTCCTTGAGGAACTCGCTCTCGTTGAACGGCTGCACGGGCGCGAGCGGGAACTCCAGCACGTCGTACTTGACGACGGGCGTCTCGGGGTCCTCGTGCGCCTCCGCGGCCACGTCCACCTCCTTGTGCACGCTCTTGAGGCGCTCCTTGAGCGACAGGCTCGCCTGCGCCGCCGCCTTGCGCCCGTTGTGCGCGCCGTTATCGTCGAGCTCCAGAATCTGCTCGCGGATAGCCACGGCGTACGCCTGCTTCTCGTCCAGATACGCGTAGTCCAGGTACGAAATCTCCGGCTCGTACGCCTGCTGGTCCGCGTTCGGATCGATTTGCGAGTTCAACTCGCGGAACTCGCTCCGCCGCTCCACCACGTACACTCTGTGCTGCGCCCCCTGCGGCGCTTGCTGCTGCTGCTGCTGCTGCGCCGCGGGCTTCTGCCCGTTCGCGGACGGCGACATCTTGCTAACCTCCTCCGAGAAAAACTCTCCCTAAAACACCTCGAAACAAAAAAAAATTAAAAAACCTCCCGCACTCTCTCCCGCCGCTCCCGCTCACTCCACGGCCATGAAAACAACCGCAGAAAAAAAAAAGAAACAAAAAACAACTGCAGCGGACGTTCCTACTAAAACCGCAACCACATTGTGCGCCTCGAAAACTACACCCTAACGCATTCAGAGACAATATTCCCCCCGCGGAGGAAGCAAAACCATGAGTGCTCCCCCGCTCCACAAAACCACGGCTCGAAAAGGGACGAGGGAAAAGTGAGGGAAAATGAGAATCGGTTCCAAGATGGAGAGGTGCGAGAAAAGTAACCTAAACCCGCAGCAACGATAACCTAAACGCTCCGCAAGATGACGCCTCTCTCTCACTTTCGCGCTCTCTATCTCTCTCACTCCCTCCGCAGCAATGATCGATCACCAAGATGTGTGCGAGCAGCAGACGCTGCCGCGGCGACGCCACAGCAGGGCGCCATCACCGCGTCAGTCAACTTGACGACGACGACGGACGAACGATCGTCTCCGGCCGTCGCAGAAATCCGGGCTCTGTCTCGACGGCGACGGACGAACGGATGACACCGGACGAACGATCGTCTTCCGCCGTCGCAGAAATCCGGGCTCTGTCTCGACGGCGGCGGACGAACGGATGACACCGGACGAACGATAATCTTCCGCCGTCGCAGAAATCCGGGCTCTGTCTCTCGCACGAGCTCCAAACCCTAACCCCCGTTTTGTCACGATTTCTGTTCCCGAGTCGGTGTGGATAGATTTTTCGCTGCGGCGCGTGACGATTTCTGAGAGCAGCACGCGACCCTGGCCGTGCTTTGGTAGATTCTCCCGCGAGGACATAGTGTTGAGCGTTTGTTGTGGCCAAGCGGATCTTATCTGGAAGGCGATGTGTTGTTCGCTAGGGTGTGAGTGTCCGTTTCGTCGCCGCTTCTTCGCCTTCTCCTCTGACGATTGCGCTTCGTATGAGTGGAGCCTTGCTAATATAGAGAAGCACAGAGATTCGGTTCCTTTTTGTTTCTTCAATTTTCAGAGTTACAAACATTCACTCTAGTTAGTTGAAATCTTGCGTCTGTTCGATGGCGAGTTCGTGTATCTCGATGGTTCTCATTGCGACAGGATTCCAATGGACTTTGTTAGAGAGAAGAACATGATATCATTTATTTATCACAAAGTAAGTCATCCCTTACTGATGGGAGAGAAATTGTCATCAGGAAGTTTAACCTTATTGCTGTTGCTGGATTAATTCCAGCAGACAGACAGTATGATGGTTCAATTCAATAGTTGTTGCTGTACTAGCTTTTCTCGCACATGTTGTGACTGGAGTTGTTTGTCTCGTTTGGCATGTTTTGATGTAAACGGTCGAGTGAGACATGCGTCCTAATGTAATTGCACCATGCCTATGGGAGTGGCACCGTGTCAAGCACTCTTTCTGAAGATTGCGGCACATCTGAAGATGCGTTGAGAGTCATTGCTCGGTGTCCGGAAGCCATCTCCAGCAAGGTGTCCCGAATTTGTTCCACGTTCATCAACTCCTTGTCTCTTACCTGCACACATCCTCAACTTTATTATGCATGCTCTAGCCTTTACAAATCAAACTATATGTTCGTGATTTTCATGTCTTAGAAAAGCCTTTTACTATTGTAGTTTGTATCATCACCTCGGCATTGAAAATGTTGAGAACTAAGCCACGGAAAGTGGTGATATTGGCATGGACGACGTTGAGGCCGAGGACGTCAAGGGCTTGCATCAACTTCACAAACACTCCAGGTCGTTTCTCGCAAAAGATTCGGAGGCTGAATAGACGACCATCCATCTTGTTGACCTCCACCTGAAATCACCACCAAGGCCATTTGTAGTTTGTGTTTAAACACATCTTGTCGTTTTCTTGTGCAAAAAATTGGGTAGAAACTTAATGTGGCTCCCATTGATGAAGAAATTTGGTGTAATTACCATGAATTATGATCTACATTAGAGGCAACCTGTCTACTGGGACCTGATGAAGTTCATGCTGCAAAGGGGAGCGGTTTCCGTAGGATATACTCGGGTGGTACCGGTTCGATACCCGGGTGATATTGGTATGATACACGGGCGATACTGAGACAAGCACTGGGTGGGGCGGTGCTTACTTGCATGGGTTGTGTGACCTCCTGGTCGCCCTTCCTGTCAATGACCTCAATTGTGATGGACTGGGAGTCAACCTTGACAGGATACTGTCCCAGATGATCAAGCTGTGGTGCTGGTGGCTCATCTCCAGCAACAGGCTCATCAAGGTTCAACGACCCCCCTACTCCTTCATTCTCTTTGGTGTCCAGCAGCAGCTCCTCCTGCAGCTCCTTCACCTGCTGCTGCAGCTCCTTCACGTACTCTATCGCATCCCCTAGTATTGATGCCCGGTCCATCTGCGCAGATGTCCGCGTATCAACACAACAGAAGACTCGTCTCCCTACCTCGATACTTGGGTGATACCCCTGTTGGGATACCTGTAGCTACTGGGATGATACCCCTGTAATACCTTGGTGATTTTGGGGACGAGGGCCCGCAACGAGTAGAGGCGCTCGTTGAGCTTCTTCCGGCGCTTGCGCTCCGCGACTAAGTTCTTGGACAAGTGGCGGCGCGCGGAGCGGGGCCCTCCCTTTTCGTCGTCGTCCTCCATCGGATCACTGCAATCGGACGACTCTCCTCGCATCTCCTGCTTCACTAGAGAAGTTTCCACCACAGATATCAGATCTCGATGTGACAAAAGCAGTTCAATTCTCGGATGACAACTAGGTGATACTCATGTGCTACTCGGATGATGTCGCGGCAGTTTGCTTCTCGGTTGATACATAGGTGATACGCGGTTTATACTCAGGGTGTATACCCGGGCGATGCTAGGGCGATCAACCTGCCAAAGACGGAATGGAAATTACAGTTGTTGCTCACCTTCTCCGTCATCTTTTGAGAGAGCACTTCCTCGCGGGGACTCTGCCATCGTCCCTGCGCATTAGAGCAAAAGCTGTCGTTCATGTTCGAAATACTGCTCATCAATCGGTACAGTTCTTAGAGCTCTCGAAAGCATGTTGGGGAGTTCAGAACGTGAAATTCAGAAAGCGATTTAGTGAGGAAGTTGCGGATCTTCACTTACCGAGATGAGGGAAACATTGGGTGGTTGATCCCGGTAACTGAATGAGCTCCTGGTCCAAGTCTGATCGGAGGCCAGTAGCACATCAATCAGTACAGGAAGCTCACATGTTTGGCAGCAGGCACAAATCTGTCGAGGGATGGACTTTTACTTACTGCGCATGAGCTGGGACTCGAGCATGGGGTCCTCCTGCTCCCATGGATGCGAGCTGATAGGCCAGCTCGGGGTGGTGTCCAAGGTGGTGGGGAAGTGACGAGAGTAGTACATCTTGGCGGCCTGCTGCTCGATCACGCTGTTTCCATGGCCCATGTCAATGCTGCTGCTGCTGCTGATTCCTTGCTTGGAGATCCCGGATTCCCAAGGCTCTCCGCATCGAGTCCTCACGTACTGCACCAAGGCTGCATTCTCCGTCACCTATCGGTGGTTTCCACATTGTCAATTGCTAAATAGTATCAGGAAACTGTAAGATTTTCCGAATTGGCACTTAGAAAAACTTGCATCGAGAATGTTGGTATTGAAAACCGCCCTTAGAGCCATACTTCAACCATTAGATGCAGTAACAGGAATTCGTGGTTTAAGAAGGGAACTGTACATGATTTGCAACCCCAAGCTCCACAAGGCCGCTTTGAACGGGTATGCACACTTTCGTTTGCACTCCTGTGTCCTATAGATGATCACAAACGCACAATTCAGTAGTTACGTCATTAGACTCTCGGAAATGTCTGCATTCCTGTAAGGATTTACCAGGAATGTTTTTTTCCAGGGAATTGAACTATGGTCTGAGGAGATTTCTTTTGCAGTATCATGAGAATTTGAGTCTTGAAACACACTACGTATTCATGTTCAGGGACGGAAGTATTCCTAGTTCACAAGAAACTGGTAAAAAACTCCGACGAAGCAAACGAAAAAGGTAGGTGTCACCTGTCCGTCCATGGAAGGGTCCACATGCACCCACTTCGGTTGGCCTCCGAGGAACACCCGTCCTTGAATCCTGCACCTACCAAACCTTTTACGCATCTACAGCGACCAATCAATATGCACATACAAAATTCTCCTTTTCATCCAGAACTCAGCTTCTTGCAAAATCACAGTCTCTGTCTGTAGCGTTTGAAGCGCGTACCCGGAGTCTAATGAGACTGACGATGGCATGTTGGCAAGCAACGAGCAGATGTGGATGGGAGCGTGGTAGCCTTTCACGTCTGGGCAGCCTGTTGCGGACTCCAGGTAGCGGTTGCTTGTGGAGGGCACCAAGTTGTCTCCAGCTCCGGCACCGCTGCAACAGCATCCTATCCAATCAAGCGACCTACAACACAGAAGCATCAAACAATAGGAGTTATCACTATAGTTATCACTGTAAAAGCCCTCTCTGAACATCACAGGTTAGCCATTACCGCGTGTCTTTGCGAAGCTGCCAGAACACGGCGTAGTCCCAGCCTTTGGGTCCCACGATGGACCGGAGGCGCTCCTGCACTCCAGCAACTTGCTTGCTCATAATGTCGCAACAATTTTGAACCTGCACGGAAGAAAAAGTCAGGTCACCTCGATCTCCATGCTGCACAAAAAACACCTCACATGAGGGATGGATGCTACTATTGCGAGCTTTCTAGTGTGCGTAGGAAGCACTTCAAGAACTGTGGCATGTATGTGGTCTTCATCGCAAGGACGTTTACATGTGTGGAGGCTCACATGGGTGCACTAATGAACCCGCCCTCCGGACAGCCCACCATCATTCCACTCCAGAGGTCACACAAGTGGTACTACACACAAGTAGGTAATTTAGGGATGTAACGGATCCGTAACACACTGTGACGGCGCATTTTTTCCGAACATCTGCCAGGAGTGTTCATGTACATACATGCCTGAGAAGAGAAGAGAACTACATGAAGATGCCAAAAACGCCACGATTGAGACTGTCTTGGTTGCCAGTTAATGACATTTTGAGTTTTGACGTACTCTAGAAACTCATGTTTACGGAGCCCGGCGGCTTTCTGAACAGCTAAAGTCAGAAGAAACTGCTACGGTAGTAATTTCATTTACGGAATGATATGGGCAGCATCGCACTAGACATGCATCGACAAGATCGTGATATATCCTCAAGATAGCTCACTCACCAAGTCTGGAAATGTGTTTTGAGCGCCAATCCCAACACCTCACACTTCAATGACCGTTAGGCAACAGACATGAAAGGAGCGGCACACCAATAAAGGCGTGCACAACCTTGGACAACAACCTAACATTTAACTCCAGCACAAAAGCCAATAACTCCCTCTCCAACCAATCTAGCGATTTGCGCTACTAATTACTCTACTAGGCCTTATTTTTGGGGTTCGTAGCTCATCACACAAATGCTGCCTCGTATCCGTCATGCTGGCAATCACTCACAACCTGGAAAACCCATCCCCATGTCGTAGTCATGAGATGGCTACAAACCCGGCGGCCATGATTCACATGGAATTGGTGGGCGCATCATTTTGTGGGGTTATGGCTCGCAACTACGTTATGGATCCATCATGATACCGTGTTGGAAGAGTGAGCGTGTTTAGAGGTCATGCCTTTGGTGCTCATCGGGGAAGTGGCGAGTAAATTCACTTGTACAAATGGGTGGTTTTCTGTTACACTCTAAATTTGCCACTTTTTCAAAAAATGGGGGATAGACACTCTAAATTCCATGCGGTTTTATTTTTTAAAATTTTTAACCAATGATAGTTTTCCAAATTTCCTCATGCAAATTCTAAATGTGATTCTAAGCTTTTCGGTATCATTTACGTATCTAAAAACACACTACTATTTTCAGTGGCCTAATGAAGTAGGAGTGGCCAATATAACCAATTTGGCTTTTGGAGCAGAATGATCACTAATGCACATAATCATGTGGGATATCATTATACTGTTATAATAGTAATTACAGCGGTGGTGTACTTGGGAAGATGGAGGTTGTGTGGTTTGAGGGTAGGTTTGGGCTGATGGGTCATGTGGTAGCATCATTCAGGTGGTAAAAGCTGGTGCTACACCAACTACTTTTGGAATTAGAGTGCGACCGTGATGGTGATGGTTGGACGGCCATCATCTCAAGCCCACTCATGGCAATGGTGACCTTGGTTGTGCCACGGGACCACTTCTATGAGACTCACTCATTCCAACCACCGTATCTGAGCTCACGGCTTGACAACATACATTTTTTAGAACTCTTATTAATACCAACATGTAATGTACTCGGAAAATGCTGTTAGAAATGGCATTGGAGAATGCAATCATGTACTATGATAACTAGATGACAACAACACACACATGATCAAAACCTTGTGCTACCTTGAGTTTGTTGGGTGGGACGTCGATTGGAATGTTGTAGATGTACTAGCCAACTTTGTACTACTTTCTAATATTGAATGTTTTTAATTAATCACATCACTACCTTTTGTTGTTATTATGTCTACAAGAGTAGTACAAATAATGAAGACTTGTGGGTAATTAGTAGAAGGTGTAGAACGTTGAAAATGAAATAGTGGGAGTGTAAAGCAAGAAGGGGAACCGATTGATAATGATCTATCCCAATATTGTAAATTGTAGTGTGCATCAAATTACCTCTTGTTCTTGAATGATTAACATTAAATGATGATGGCTTGTAGTAGAATTTGAATCATGGAAAAAACTTGATTTCCGTACACATCAATCATTTTCAGCACCTCCCGTCGAATTATTTATTTAAAAAAAAAACCCTGGTTCAAACACAATGTGAAATACCTAGATATTACATGGATATCAACTTGGCATCAGATGGATATTACCTAGATAAATCTATTGAATCTTCCAAAATTTTGAACATTCTCAATCGTGTACGAAATTGACCAACGTGTAGGGTAAACCTAAGATGATTTATTGTGAATACAATGAAAGTGTGTCAAATTATCATAGAGTTGAATATAATAGAGTTGGACCCCACATATATTTTTATTATAATGGTTACTATAATTCACCTTCTAGGCATTTGTTCAAGTAGTTCTTACAGCTCATGGATGGTTTTCATTCAAAGTGGTTGAAGTGATAAAAAGGCTTTTTAAAGTCAACTTCTACTTTCTATAAGATGCAGGTTGAATATAGAAAGTAGAAGTTGACTTAAAAAGCCTGCCATAGATGTGCTCAACGACACAAGTAAGAAGCTAATATCATACAAACACGACAATCCATTGAAGTCTCAAAAGCTGTGGCTCTTCAAGAATGAATGAATAATAATGATACAAGTTGCCTCACCAAACCAAATTAGCTTTTAAGTCTCTCCAAAACTCACCATCATCAGTTACAAGCAGCATATTTCTTCCTCTAAACACCTAAAAAATATGGGCCAATCAAGAGCCTCAACAATGATAATATGTACCAAAGCATTTTATAAACAAATTCAGTTCAAGGACGCATCCAAAGCTCGCTTCAGCTCCTCAACCAACTGCGCCCTCTTCGATGCATCAACCTGCAAGGAATCCAAAATCAACATCAATAGCTATCAATAAGCTAACATCAAATATCATAACTTTTAACCTCTACTACATTCTTTCAATCTAGAGCAACTTCTTTCAATCAAGAGCAAGTTGTTTCAATCTAGAGCAACTTCTTTCAATCAAGAGCAAGTTGTTTCAATCTAGAGCAACTTCTTTCAATCAAGAGCAAGTTGTTTCAATCTAGAGCAACTTCTTTGAAGGAACATGGCAGTGGAAGTAATGGAAAGCTTACCGAGCGAAGCAAGGCGTTCAAGCCGTTGGGAAGCGCTTTCAGAGCGTCAGCTGAGGATCCCAGCGCGACCATCTTTTGCACCAAGTGTTGCGCCTGCAGCGCCTGCCGCTCGTCCTCCAGCGCTCCAGGTTGCGAGCTCCACGCCAGAAACGCCGCGTCGTCCGCCCAGTCGCGCCCAAACGCGTCCCTGATCACCGCTGCAGCTGCGGAATGGGAGAATTCCGGCCCCCCCGCCGCTTGCAGCCGCTGGATCAGGCCCTCCTCGGCAAGCCTCCTCTTGAGCCTCTGGTAGAAGAAGCTCCGCGAGTTCGCCCAGTCCAGCACCTGCAGGAGAAATTAGGAAGTGTGAGCGTGTGTGATCGAGGTGGGATCGAGGTGAGTGAAGGATTCCGGACCTTTTTGATGACGCCCTTGGCGGCCATTCGGTTTGGCGTATCATGGAGCTCCATGAACTTGATCGCGATCTGCTTGTACACGGGGAGGAGCGCCTTCTCCCGGGCTTTGATCAGGGCGGCGGTGGCGTTGCCGTTGCGGAGGCGCTGGAGCTCCGGGTCGATCCGGTGCATGCACTCTAGGAGCTCCCGCGTGCGGAACTTGATCTCCACCATGCCCTCCGGCTCCAGCACTCCGCCGCGCGCCGTGCTCTCTGCGTACATCTCCACCTTCTCGGAGTTGATCTTGCTGTCCACCACCACCCACGCGCCGCCGCGGAGCTCGCCGGTTTTTGGGATGAATACGAACACCGGCTGTTGGTAGACGCGGAGGTGCTCCACGATCATGGACCCGGCCTGGAGGATCCCTTCGAAGAGGTCCCGTTGTCCACCTGAGAATCCGCGCCAGTTTGCGAGTATGAAGAGTGGGAGGCCTTCTTTGTTGAAGTCGATGAGCGCTTGGGCGGTTTTCTGGGCGGAGTCCGGGAACCAGACCTGGCCCGCTTGCGGCACGACGCGCTCGGCCGAGTCGGGTTGGCCCGGATCCGCTGGGATCTTCTGCGTGACGGTTTGCGTTTCGACCGCGACGATCCCGACGGGGACGCCTCCCAGTCTAGCGCGGCCCGTGACGACAGTCTGCGCCCACCCTTCCAGAGTCTCGGTGAAGCTCCCTTTGTCGAAGATTCCACCGAGCCAAGTTCCGTTGACGTCGACGAGCCCGCGGATGGCCGCGCGCGGGTCGCATGAGGTTTCCGGGGTGTACTCCACGGCGCGATCAGTGGGATCCAGCGATGGGAGCGACGGGAGCGGGCCGCCGACGTGGGATGGGACGTAGCTGAGCCACTTGAGGATCGCGGCGACGCCCTCCAGGTCGTCTGCGACAGTGAGGTGCACGACGCCGTTCACCGCCATCACCTTCGGCCCGCCGAGCTGCATGTGCGAGGAGTACACCTCGCGCCCCAGGAGCTTGTTCAGGGCCGAGAACCCGGTCAAGATGATCGGCTGGTTGAGGCGCTGGATGCAGCGCATGCCCAGGCGCGCCAGGTACGCGCCGATACCGACCGTGCGCCCCGAGACGTACGTCAGCGTGAACGTCTCGCGGTACGCCCTGGAGAACGCGCCCGCGATGGCGCCGCTGCCGGAGAGGTTCTCCACGCCTAGACCATCTTGCTCACCGACAACATCATCGATCACGTGGCGGATCTCACCGGAGGGAAGCTGGAGCTCGTGTGCGATGACTGAGGAGGAGAGACGGCGGTAGTCTTGAGGCTCCAGGTAGAGATACTTGAAGCCACGATCCGGAGAGGTGGCGTCGCTCCAGCCGACGCGGAAGCAGGCACGGACTTCCTCCGCCACGCCGATGCGCGCGCCGGAGTTTGCAGCGAGGTAGATGAGCGGAAGCTTCTCCCGGCACGCGAGATCCGTCATGGACTTGAAGAAAACGTCCTCTTCGGGGCCGAAGGAGCCAGCGCTATAGGTGACGTCGTTGGAGACAATGAGGATCTTGCGGCCCGCGGGAAACTCTGGGGTGCGCATGTGCATCAGCCAGCCCACCATGCCCAGGGTGTTGGTGGATACGGGGCGGCTGGACTCCGTGAGCGAGGTGTCCCAGCCGCCCGTTGCGTCGGCGAGTACCAGCTCTGTCGCGGTGAAGATCGGCGCGGGTCCTGGCGCAATCTGGGATGCCTCGGCCCAGCATTGACGCAGGACTGTCTCGAATACCTGTCATCAGAGTATCCATCCTCAGCTTAAGTCTCACGAGTCTCGCCAGAATTGATTCTTTTTCTACTGGGCCTGCTCATTCGTCACCGACAAACTTATCTCTTCCGTTCCTTCACCGACACAGACTCACCTCTTCCCTTCCTTCACCGACACAGACTCACCTCTTCCCTTCCTTCACCGACACAGACTCACTTCTTCCCTTCCTTCACCGACACAGACTCACTTCTTCCCTTCCTTCACCGACACAGACTCACTTCTTCCCTTCCTTCACCGACACAGACTCACTTCTTCCCTTCCTTCACCGACACAGACTCACTTCTTCCCTTCCTTCACCGACAGGCTCACCTCTTCCCTTCCTTCACCGACACAGGCTCACTTCTTCCCTTCCTTCACCGACAGACCCACCTCTTCCCTTCCTTCACCGACACAGACTTAAATCTTCCCTTTGATGGTCACTTCATTATAAATACCCTCTCCTAGTTTGGTTCAAGAAGTTCTAAGCTCATTTAGGAATGATCATCCTCAAAGGGGGCGCCCTGGCACTGGTTTTGGAAAGCCATGTCAACACACTTCGGGACGTATCAAGAGGTTCCGGAGCGACGTACCAAGGGGAAATCGTAGCAGTAAGTGGTGTTTTGGCGCCGGGCTGCAAGGCGCTTCTGATCGATGGCGTCCAGGGCTTTGTACTGATTGGAGAGCGGCACGCCGTGCAACGGGCCCGGCGCAGAGGTGGAGGGTGAGCAGTACATCACCTTCCCCGAATCCTTCTCCTGCGCTTCTCTGTACACCTGCACGCCCACAGAATGCCAATGCGCAAAAGCTGAAATCCTGAGAAGAAAGAGTGATGGAGTTCTTTCGCAACTGATCAGCTCCGGAAGCCCTTTACACACATGAACATGTAGCATACTTTTGACTCTCATATTGGCAGGCACAAAACAGTAATTTACTTGTTCAGAAGCGCTCATGATTCAACCATTGAATGCAATTACTAGATGGTAAGGCTACGAACCTGGACAGTGCAGGTGTGTCCAGTTGGATTTGACACCACGACACGCCATGCACCGTTCGCTGCCTGAAGCTCCTTCAAACGAACACGAATCTCCCAACCAGCAACTGCAAGACGGTGCATGCGCGCTCCAAGTCTTGCATATATTTCATGCGCTAGATTCTCCAGCACACGCACCACCTTCTCAACCTCATTCTCTTTCCTGAAAATCAGAACCAAGAATCAAAAATCAAGAAGAAACTGTACTAATGGGGATCAATTCATTACTTTGGCAGTTTTTTTGGGAGGACTTCCTAAGCTGCAAATGACTTTATCCGGATGAGATGAACCTGAAGGATTCATCGAGTTCTTGTGCTCTGAGGATGCAGAGATACATGTGGATGTGGTCGGCTTTGCTGTTGATATCATGGACCGCGAGCTCCAACTCGTCCAGCGCGCCTTGGAGCGACTGCGTGATGCTGTCCTTCACGAGCGTGATGCCACGCTGCGCCGCGCCACTTCCGTCGCTGGGGTTCGGTTGCCGAACCAGAGCGCGCAAGAACATCCTCCGGGTCCTGGTCTTTCCGTCTGTGGCGTTGTAAATGTACCACTGGCGGTTGCGTGATGGCGCGTACTGCATCCCTGTGAACCCCTTCAACTTGACCTGTGCAAGGAAAATACTGTGAGCACTTGTTGATCTGTGGAGTATTTGGCAGTTTAGCATGAAAATAATGAAAAAAGAGGGGTCTCTTGTTCAGCTGACTTTAGAATTATCTCTACATAACATCTGTGTATATGTTCAAACCCGATGGAGGAAAAGAAGAGAAGCTTACCAGCTCGAGGAGATTCGAAAGAGGCGGTTCAACATGGCGCAGAAGCGGGTCCTCGGCGAAGTAATGCTGCTCATGCGACCACTGGAAGCAATGCCGTGTGGGTGCGCGGCCTTCGTCACGTTGAATGATGCAGCTCACGACGCCCACACCGGACACTTGGAGCATGGCGCCCAAGCTCTCGCCTTTGAGCCCCTTGGCGAGTTTCTCTACTCTTTCATTGGTCTGGTCCTCGTCCCCACTGCTCTCAGTCCAACCACGAGTTTAGTCATCAGCTAAGGTAAACATGAACAGAGAAAAAGGAGTCCTTTCTAAAGTGACCCAAACTTTCAATAAGATACCCCTCTTTTGACTAATCTTTCCTCTCTCTAAATAGTTATTAGACGGTAGACGAGCTTCGTGGTCTCATCCTTCAATTCAATCAATGGAAGAGCTTGGTGCTCACTAAACCAGTTCTAACCCTCTTCAAGAGCAAAGCGAAGAATATGCATATGCATGAGATCAATCGTGAAGAATACCACCCGCCTTAACAGATAACTCACGAAAACACTTGCCTGTCTTGGAACGCACTCATGGGATTATTGATCCCCACCAACGCGACATGAAGCACATTCCCAAACCCACTGGGCGCGCCAACAAAGGACCGGTTCCGAGCGCTGCTGTGGTAGGACGCGGCGGATGCTTTGGTGGTCGCCATCAAGACGCTCTCCGCGTCCTTGAGAGCAGCCCCGACAGCGTTGGAAAGCACCTGCAGCGACGTGAGGATCACCATCGCGCCCCACCTCTTCACGCCCCGGCTGACCTCGTCCACCGCCTTGACAGTGCTCAGCATCTCCGCGGTCGGAGGAGGGTACTCCTCCCAGAACTGCCATGTCGCAATCAACCCGGAGCGGTGCCACTGCATCCTCACGGAGCCCTTCACCAGGTATGGCTGCAGCCCAAACAAAAAGTGTTAGAAATGTACGTTGATGTGATAAGATACTCCTCTGAAACTTGAGGAGAGAGGGGTAAAATCAGCTCAAAGGAGAAAAAGGCGGGTGGTCCTGATCTCATGCAGACTCTTTCCACACTCCCAAAGACGGAGAAAACTACGTGGACTTGAGGTTGGAGGCCACCAAGCTCTTCTAGTGATCTAATAACTATTTGAAGAGGGTTATCTACATGGTGATTTCACCTGGTAGAGCCTGCGGATGTAGCTCTCGATGACCCGGCGCTGCAAGGTGTGGTCGCTGTGATCAAACAGGGCCACCAGGGCGTCCTCCACTGGCAACGGTGCGTCCACAAGCGCTTCGATACGCTCCTCAATGGCGCTTCGGCGCCTGGGCGTGTGGAGACCTTCCCCTCCGTCCTCGGTGAACATCTCCAACTCCGACAGGTTCCGTGCTATGTTGGCCCGCAGCTCACTCAGCTTCGTCTGCTCTAGCAGTTGACTCGCCCGCAACGCCAGCTGAGCCCATCATGGTGAGGATCAGCTTAGAATTTTACACTCCGGAATATACACTCCATAAAAGAGGAGGTCTTTTATTGAGACTTTGGGTGGATTTTATCAAGTAATCCAGATAAAAACGTACCTCGGCGTAGTTGCTGTGATTGAGATCGGCGAAGCGGATAAGCGGGTCACGGTAGGCAGCAGGATTGGGGTACACTAAAGCTCCCATTAATCTTAAGATGAGCTGGTTTTTCCTCTTGACGCCCTGAATTTACAAGGTGGTCGAAATCAAAAAACAGATAAAAAAGATGACCATAGCTTCATCGAAAGATTCAAAGCCTCTTTACCTGGTGGGACAGCACAATATCAACGACCTTCGACAGGTCTTTCTTATGTTGCTGCCGCAAACCTTCAATGACATCAGCCTGCACTCACCAGAAGTTCACACCACTTTTAAGGTCCTCGTTAACAAGCATCATATCAAACTCTTTTTGACTTCATGATCTAGGAACCTTCTTCTCAGTGAAGAATGTGGTCTAGTGGTATTTTTAGCTCGTTGAAAGTATGTAAATGGTGACCAGAATCCCACCTGCGGATTTTCATTGAAAAGCTCCTCTACAAGAAGGTACCCATTGAACAGGCTTTGAACAATGCTGCAAGCATGCCCTTCTCTTCCGCCCAAGTAAGACCTCGCTAGATATAGAAGCGGCTCCACAAGGCGCTCCAGAGCCACTCGGTCCTTCCTAGAGCTGTTTGCCAAGCAAGTCTGCAAATTCCGAAAAATTAATTACGTGACAAGATTCTCAAGCATGAACTTGGATGGGATCATGATCACACCTCAATAATTCCAGTGAGCGCCTTGGCTGGGAAGTCTGATTCCTCTCCATTCTGCTGGAAACTGGCCTCGTATTCACGAAACTCCGCATCAAGCTGCACGCGGAGAGAAAAAAATGTTGGTTTTCAAAACATGTAACAGTGTAAGATGTTAATGCGATGCTTTACCTGTGCTTTCAACTCTTTTGGAAGCCGAGTTGCTAGAACGGCCATGCATTCCTGCCATTGTAGCAAGGGCAGCTGTGGGTCATCCAAACAGCTGAGCAACGTCCTCACCACCTGCAGAAGATGAACCGGTTAGAATTGAACTATTTGGAGTGAGAAAAGAGTAGTCTAAAGAGGGGGTATCTTATTGAAATTTAGGGTGACTTAACATGTGTGTTTCAAGTACCTCATCAAGGTCATGCGCATAACCAGCCAGGATGTTCCGAGCAGCGTTGAGGCCGTCAGCGCAGCGCTGGTGAACCTTGGCAGCCACAGCTGTGGGAAGTCCCAAGGGTGGAAAGCTGCCTTCAAAAGGGAGAGCCTTCCTGACAGCGGAGGGATCATCAAGGTCCAGCGAGGCTATGAGATCACCACCCTGAAAATAAAACCACAAAGTCACCAGCATTACAAAAACACTCGCGATAACAGATGAAAAGAAGATGGAGTTACAATTCACTAAATTGGTCGGACATGGAGCCCTCTCTCAACATGAAAATAAGCCGTGTTTTGAACCCATTTTTGTGAGCACATACCAGCATAGCTGAGCCCTCCGACAATCTGAACATAATGGTGCCAGATGCGGGGCTCAGAAGAGGCATGCACATCTTCATGACCTCAACCTCAGCGTATGGAACATCGGCGTCTACATGGCTGCCATCCGGCACTAAAAACCGCATCAGCTTGCAAGGAGTCTCGGCAATCAATCGAGATGGGTCATGATCATTCTGCACAGAAAAACCTTGCATCAGATATGTAAGTTAAACCTACATAAACTCGCAACATTAACCTGCACAAACCTAAAGCATAAACCTACAGAAAGAGCAGAAACCAGACCTGCAACAGGCATGTGCGTCCATCAATTAGCAAGCGAGTGCCGGCTGCTTCTTCTTCAGCGTAAACCACATGACTGTTCCCATCAAGTTGCACAAGAAGACCTCCATCACGAAGAGTGTGCGCTTCAGCGTGCACTTCGGATTTGTTCAGTCGCAGCAGGTAGCTTCCTGGCCCTCCTTTGGTCAACTCCATCTGCACAAACGTTCTCACAAGCTAGTTGGAAGAAAACAACCAGAATAGAAAGCTTCCACGACTCGGAGGGAGAAAACAGCTTACATTGTACTTGATCCCGTCAATGTTGAGAGAGATTTGAAAGTTGACGAGGGAAATATTCTGCAAGACAAAGATCAAAGTTAGAAACCTCTAAACTCATAGAGTAACTGATGTGAGAGCGATGATGCGCGTCGTACCTTGGGTGGGATTTGACCCTTTTCCAAATAACCTATGTACTCTGTCACGCGAGCTGCGACTAGCCTGCTTGCTTTCTGGTAAGAAGCAACACCCCACGTGACTGAGCCTGTAGAAAAAAGTCAAGTATTCATACGTTTAGATCAAAGAACAGAGCTTACATATAGAGCACCACCGACGACAGAAATCTCCCAAGGTGGTCGCTCCGACCGCACTCGCATGGCAATCCGCGTGTCCAACCACCCCGTGTGGATCTTATTGTCTCTGTACTCAGGTGCCTGCACATCAGGTGATGCATTTTATCAGTCTCCTCAGAAAGGATATGGTTGGTCTCAATCAACAAACTCGACGCTGGCACTTACATGCAGGATATCAACAGTGTAGTCGACGTTGGTGCGAATCTCTCCTCGTATGTGAAGCTCCTTGAGCCCAAGCACCATGTTGGCTATGGCCATCGTCCTAGTTTCGCCAAAAGCAAAAACATGGCCTGCACTCCAGGCACAAATCTCACGACGTGAGCCATCTCAATCTGATGATAGGGGACTTAGTCTCTTGAAAACTTACCGAACTGGGAATCAGAAAACTCGTGAATCCCGCCCCCAGACTGAACAACCACAGACCACAAAAGCCGTTCAGAAAAAAACTCTGCATTGCAAAGAATGCAAACCAACGCAATATGTGGGCTACAAAGAGAAGGATACCTTGACTGAGAAGTAAGCCCACACATTCGGTTTACTTCTGAAACTGAGTTCCTGCAAAACGTTATCAAGTCAGTTTCAAACAAATTTTCATCACCAACAAGGGTGTGAATGCAAACTACCTGAACTTGGCCACTAGTTGGTTTGAAGCCATCGTCAGGGTCTTCACTTGTGACGCGCACCGCGACGACGTGGCCCTTGGGCTTCTGGGGCTCAACTGCATCCAAATCAAACTGAACAGCCTCTTGCGCAACCTTCCTCCACGTATCGTAGCCACCACCTCCTTGTCCAAACAGACGCCGAATCTCTGCCAAACAACAGGGATCAGAAGTTTCTCCAAAGAACTCGCTGGCAAATTGCCTCGAAAATCATCACAGGACGTACCAGGCATGCGCCAAAGTGGAATGCCCATGGCGACACCAAGTTGAGCCGCTGGCAAGTTGAACTCCGCAATCCACTCTGTGACAGGGTGCTCTACCTGGAAACTCAGCAATGAAGCTAATTCATTACTTAATATGTTTGAGGAGGGCATCCTGAACTGCCAAATCAGTAGGAGCTCCATGATTATACCTGGAGACGAGGATTGAGCTCCAGGAAGTAAAACTCTCCAGTGTCCATACTATACAAATATTCAACAGTTGCAGCGCCAATGTAGTTGACGCACTTCGCCAGGCGACAGGCGCCTTGCTCCAAGCGCCGCACCGTCTCAGGAGGCGCAATCGTGATCGGACCTTCCTCAATAATCTGGACCACGATACAAAAATCAGTACAAAAACTCGGAGTCAAAACTAATCCCAGGGATGAAGATGTTTGTACAAGCACCCGACCTTTTGGTGCCGTCTCTGGATGCTGCAATCACGGCTGTGCAGAGCTGCCACATTCCCATACTTATCACACAAGAGCTGCACCTCAAGATGCCGACTCTGGAAATATCCAACACGCGAGATCAGCTCCTCGATCGACATGGAGTCCAGAATATCAACAAAATATGTGAAAATATAGTGGCAGATTAGGAAACTAGCCGTGACCTCTAAACATGAAAATGTGTTGAATTTGACGAGTCGTTCTCGCGATGGATGTGATGAGAGACACGGACCTGTGTGGCGACTTTCATGATGAAGATGGGGGAGCCGGGAACCTCGCCCTGCACCTGCTTGAAGAGCGCCTTCACCTCATCGTCGTTGTGCACCTTGCGGATGCCCTTCCCGCCGCCGCCCCAGGAGGCCTTGATCATGGCCGGGTACCCGATGGCCTGGCACGACAGGACCGCCTCCTCCGTGGTGGACACGCACGCCTGCTTGTACAGCTCGTCGGGAATGCTGCTTTGGCATACCTCGAAGGGCACAGACACCTACACACAAACAAGTATGAGAATTTAGGAAACAGGAGAGGTTTCTGATGGCGAGGAGTGACGAGGAGAGATTCGGTTTTGATGGTTTGTTTTCTGATGATGAGAGAGCTTACATGGGAGCCGCTCCAGGGGAGAGTGGGCACGCCGGCGGCCTGAGCGATGAGAGATGAGCCGATCTTGTCGCCGAGGGAGCTCATGGGCGCAGCGGGAGGGCCCAGGAAGAGGATGCCGCGCGCGAGGAGGGAGTCGGGGAGCTCGGGGTTCTCCGATGCGTGGCCCCAGCCGGGCCACACGGCTTGCACGCCGGTGCGCTCTGCAATCTGCACACGCCGTGGATCAGCAAGCCACAATGCGGAGGAGGAGGGGAGAGTGGAGGTGAGTGCGACAGATCACCTCGACGATGAGCTGCACGTTGGCGTAGTTGTTGTTGTTGGTGCCGCCCGGGACCTCGACAAACTGGTCCGCCATGCGGATGTGCTCGGCGTTGATGCGCATGTCCTCGGGCGTGGCCATGGCCACCAGCAGCACGGCGCGCTCCACGCCGAAGCTCTCGTACGCCCACGAGCGCACGGAGCGCATGAACTTGACGGCCGCCATACCATTGTTCGCGATCAGGACGCTGCGGATGGCGTCCGTCCCGCCCAGCGCCGCGCAGTACTCCTCCACCACCGACGACGACGCCGCCATCGCCCCACTCTTTTTCCCCACCCCCTTCGCCCCGTCATCACCCACCACCTCCGCCATCACAAAACTCACAGCTCGAAAACGCACAATCCAACTAACCCAATCCGCGTAATCGCCCACACATCAGGGCGACGAGAGAAAACGCATCACGTCGAGGCGACGATGTTAGTGCGCAATTGATCCAGAAACCTGAACCCCTGACCGGATTTCCTAGCACTATCTCTCTCTGTCACTCCTCCAGGCGTCTTCTTCACCTCAATCAGTGTCCCACCTAATCAGGCACACTCTAAATGCTGCCTTAAGAGCGGGTCTGTGTTGGTTGGTCGCGCAATAAATGCGAGCTCTCAATTCCTGTCGGTGTCATTGCCTGCCCAGTCCCCAGGCTCGCTCGTCCTGTTGCTCTTCTGTCCTCTTCTCGCAACTGGCGCTTCCACCCTGCGATGCGAGATTGTCAAATGCAGGCTTGCAAGCAGCAGCGGCTTCGTGATCATATTGAAAATAGACGCAAAAAGTGCCGCGACTTCGACTGATTTTTGTCAGACAGAAGACGACGGCTCTGGAATCACAACAGTCAACCGCGTGCGCATGAACGGATTCATTCTCTCAGTGGATCATGTCATTCCATTCTACGACACCGACTCATGAGACTCGATCTCCCAACATTCACAACATTCAAACTTGCTTCTCCTCACCATCAGCTTCCAAATTCTCTGCGACATTGTCATTGGCACATCTGAGAAGACCTCTCTACATGCAAACTCATGCATTGAGTGTGTGCAGCAGCTGGTTCTGTTGATGCGATTCTCGTCCTCAATCTGCTTCCGGCGCTTCAAATGTTCTGTCAGGCCGCATAGATGGTGTGTGTGTTTTGTTTGACAATCATTGCAAACTTGTCGTCTTTTATTTACTATTTTGAGCTTTTGCAGAGAGGGTGAAATCAAGTGCAACACGCAAGATGAAGAAGAAAATCATTTTCAGAGTTTCAGTGAACCAAATGCAAGATTTGCAAGCAGGTGAAATCATCTCAAAACTTTCTTTTGGAAAGCTTGTTTCTGCCAGAATGAAAACTTGAGTTTTATATTCACATAGTACATATTCATATTTAGAAAGGACTCAGTAAAAATAGGAAAAACACATGTGAAGAACTCACTTAAAAAGAATCAGTTCATGTGTGGGTTTGATTGCATTTGGGATGTGCAATGATACCCAACGTTGTTGAGGAGAATGTAAAATGCTGGGAGTTTGGGTGAAATAGTTCAATTTTGATTGAGAAAGTTGCAACATGATAGCTTTGGTTATTTATTTTGGTGTAATATTTTTAGTTGGAACGAACAGACACTCTATTCACGCCGACCTCCTTCGGAAGCCGAAGATCTTACTGCTACTACTACCAACTCGCTTATTACTGTGAACTCTACACGACGAGATCTCCGGAAGGAGAAGGTTGTATGGTTTCTCACCTTCTCTCCCAACTTCTCCGATCAATGGTCGGCCTGGAACGACAATCAAAACTCTGGGAAGTAGTCTACTTGGAGTCTGGCCAAAGTTGGTACCATCCGGCCCACGCGGAGGCGAGGCCACTGAGGCCCAAAGTGACGGGGTGAGACACAAACGGGTTCGGATCCACGACAGCCAAAGCGATGAAGAGATCCGAGGTTTTGGCCACGATGGACATGACTGACATGACGCGCTGCATCTTGAGGGCGGAGATCTTGGCCTTGAGGGCTTTGATCGCCTTGAGCGTCGCGGACCCGTCCGTCACGGCGGTGCGGAACGAGACCTCGGAGTCGGCCTCCAGCTTCGCCAGCTGTTTCTTGAGGGCCTGCTCCGCCGCCATGCCGCGCCGGATGGTGATCACGTCGGCCGTGATGAAGAAGATGTAGGCCACGCTCTCCCCGAACGCCGAGATGTACATGGTGCGCGCGGCGAGGCCGGCGTCCAGGGCGCCCACCTTGGCCAGCCACGTGCAATGGTCGAACAGCCAGTACACCATCTCGCCGCCGAACCCGAAGATGGTGAGCAGCTGGATGGTGAGGTCCGGGTAGGTGCCGTGGCGGAGCGCGTTGAACCCGGTGAGGGATCGCCCCGTGCGGAACGCCTTCCGGCTCAGCCCCGCGGCCACCTCCAGGTTCTTGTAGCGCGCGGCGAGCGCCGGGTTGCGGGCTTCCACGCTGTAGTGACCCAGCTTGCCGATGTACTGCAGCGTCTTCACCACCTTGTCGATGCCATCGCGCTTCGCTAGAAACACCACCAGCTTGTCAATCGCGTCCAGCCGCTTCTCCGCCATGCTTGCAACTCTCCAAGGCCCTCACAGATTCAAAAATCCCTGCTCACAGAGTTCAATTTCACGAGTCAAAATCCTTGAATCTCCAGTCAAAAGCTTGCACCTCCGGCACTCTTCCCGAACGCTCATTCAATGTCCGAACCAAGCTAGGAACTCTACAACTGCAACCAGTTGCTTCAATCCACTCACTGAAAACACTACAATCCAACCCTAATTCTCTCAAAAACACCCTCGCACTCATCAAAACCCGGCAAGCTCTAGAGCTGGTTTTCTAGATTGCAAAACTCCTGGAGAATTCTAGAAACTTGTGAGGAACTGCACCCAATTGCTTCAATCCACTTGTGAACTGAAACACAAGCTGGGCACTGAGTTTGCAATCGTGAAGAACTCTAGTCTCTTGAGTGGACCCAATCACTTCAATTCACTCACACAAACCACACAAACAAGAGCTCCCTGGCAGTCTTCAAAAACTCGGTCCTAGTACCTTGTTTCAAACTTCACGTATTCCAATTCACTCACAGAAGTACACTGTTGTCTCGCAAGTTGAAGATGCAGGCTAGCAGGCTTCCGAAGCATGTGCAGCTAGTTTTAGAGCCTGCAATGGAGAATTCTAAAGATGTACCCACAGTGGACACTAACAAGATCGGCTTCCTACACTTCGCAGCTTCAACAGTGGCTCCTGTGATGCTCCACCAGGTGATGCAGTTCTCGCCGCCATCGTGGTCCGGAAGCTCATCTCCATCCACCACCGAAGAGAAGTGGAATCCTCTCTGCCTGGGAGAGAGGGTGTCTGCAGCTCATACGGTGAGGAGAGGGGCCCAGCGCCGCAATGTCAGTAGTGGATATGGCCCTCCACTGTTGGCTAAGTGCCAGTGGAATGATGGGTCTGTGGTGAATAAGGTGTTAAGATGGAGCTATATTCTGTAAGGAAATAGAGCTACAGAATCTAGGGACACCAAAATATTAGAGAGAGCAAATAACAAAAATTCATTTGAAATATATTAGCTATGGAGAAGTGTGTTCAACTCTGTGGGAGAGTTGCCTTTTATACTTTCCTCCCATCATAGAAGGTAAAGTTAACTTAGAGTGAATACAAGCTCACTTTACTTTGAGCAGATGTAGAAACATAAGCTCCTTTTGCCTTGTGCGGATATAAAAACTTCATATCGTTTCTAAGTTGACTCGGACTGACTGCTAGTTGACTTTTACTTTAACATTAGGTAAGCGTCCCCATTACCAACAAAAACCCATAGCCAATGCCTGTAAAATTCGGGTATATCTAACCGTCTTCCATCCCATTGCCACCAACTCAGCTCTAAATGGAGGTTTGTTATTAGTCAAGATCCTTACTTTTGGTGGTTGATTATGAGGGGTACCTATTGTTGGCCACTCACTAAACATGGTTGCACAATTTGAAAATTCATAACTAATTCAGCTTTCATTGGAAAAACATGAAATCACTTGGGTTGGAATTGTAATTCTATTGGCTATCACTAAAAAATAATAGTATAGTTATCTCCTCTCTCCATATATGCACATTCCTTAACTTGTCGGTGTTAGGGGTGGCTTACCTTAGTGCCTGGCCCATTTTGACATGTGGAGGTGGGAGTTTTATGAGAGTAGAGGATCTGAACGCTCTAACATTGCACTCATGACTGTGCTCTTTGAACCGGTAACTATGGAATTCAAAATTTGGACCCATGACCGACCATAAAGGCGCCGATAAAGCAACCACACATGCTAGCCATCTGGCTGGATTTCGACCCCCATCTGGTCGCTGGAATCCCGGATTGGGACCCGGGTGTCCGAATGGGTTCAGCCCTACGATCTGAAGGGGGGTCGTGTGCGCCTCCATATTAGCACCTAGTACCATGTCATTTGGATAGCCATGTACTTTAAACCCATCATCACGGCATTTGTATATATGTTATTGGCATATGTACAGTGGCAACCAAAAATAGTTGTATAAGAGAAGCATTTTAAAAAAAATCAGCTACCAAATCTACATAAAATAGCAAGAACACAACCACAAGCACGTGTAGTTGCAACAAGCATAAAACACAAAGTTTTCAATGAAAATATGAACTAGAAAAACACATAATAATTCAAATATTCAACAAGCCTGTACAATTCTTTATGGTCAAATTGATTTTTATTGATTATCAACTTTAGAAACCAAGATCAAAGATTACTAAACACCGTTACAACTCAATGATTCAACTAAGAAGAACACAAACACTACTACAATGCGTAGCCACCTCCTGCTTGATAGACATCAAGAGCTCTTTCAGAGCGTATCAACTTCCAAACAACATCAGGCTCTATATTGTACCAAATTTCTTGTATCTTCTCCCAGAAGTCACTAATACCAGTGGGTTTCTTCTTAGACCTTCTCAGACGGGGATCTATTTCATTCCAAAGATGTTCTATTGGATTGAGGTGAGGTGATTCTAAAGGGTGTCCAATAAAGAGAAATTTTTGAGCTCGCAACCAATCTACAACATAATGTGCAGTGTGTTTTGGGTTGTTGGAAAGGACTTGGCAATTTTGCATTTGAATAGTGCCCATAGATTCCATCTCTAAAATGTTGCGGTATTTGTATTTATCCATCTTCCCTTCAATCAAATGAAACTTGCCAAGTCCTTTCCAACTCATACAACCTTAAACTAGTATGCTTCCTCCTCCATTTTTGATTGCAAACTGCACATGCTAATCTAAAAGACGTTTTCCACTCTTTCTCCAACAATATTGACGCACATTGACTAAACCAAAAAGTTTAAATTTGGACTCATTAGAAAAAATGACATGAGCCCGGAACTCCCGGAACTTCCAATCTGCATGTTTGCACTTCTTTGCCTACTAAAAATGGCTAGCTCAATGTTTCTTTGTCAAAAGTGGCTTCTTGGTCTTAACACATGCTCTCAACCCTTGCCTCTGAAGACTCCTTTTAATAGTATCATCACTCAATCGCATGCCTTCAAATTGTAACACTCTTCCTGTTGTTACCGTTGTACTAATATTTCCACCATTAAATCTCCTCAGAGTGTCACAGTCACGACATTCATCATGAATTCTAGGTCTATTGGGCAAAGTTTTGTCTATTAGACACTCTCTCACAAAACCTTTGCATTATCTCATAAAAAGACTTGCTTTGATGAATGCCCAAAACTACTGAAATCTCGTCATATGAGTTGCCTCGCCTATACATCTCAAGAACTGCCATACATTGATTCTCAAACCTTCTAGGAGCCATAGCAAATCACGAAAGGCCTCTACAAATCTCACAAAAAAAACCCAAAACAAAAAGTCTCACTAGTGCACTTGTAATGAGAAGATAGTGGTGTGTATAACTTACGCGCATCTTAAGTTGCACACACCCCTTCATGATTTTTGCATGTATAATCTCTACAAGTGGCATATTTTGAGGAAGTCAATGTTAACTAGGTGCCATGAGGTGTACTAATCAAAGCTAGCCTAATAAATCTCTTACCAACCCACCAACTATGCTACAATCAACACCTATTGGAGAGATGCTTCATTGTCCGGACACTTTTGGTTGCCACTATATATATGTTATGCCCCCTTTGCACCAAGGGGTAGGCTGCAAGCACTACCAACGCTTTAACTACCATATGGTCAAAAAATCCACTTGGAGTTCACATGGCCATGTTGCAATTTAAATATTTTATAACCATGGAGTGAAGTATCTAGAGTAGTGTAGATCAGAATGCTCACATCAAGCATAGATACCTTACAGTCACTTACTTGTGGAGTAGTTTAGCTTGTCCATATATCCACAACTACCCTACTATGCATGGCATGCAACAAAATTATAGAGTGTACCTTTATCAACACTCCACCACCTCTCTACCGCTGTAGATGACTCACTTTGCCAAGTAGGATGCCATGTAAGATTTATAGCCACCACCTTTTTGTGGTGCGGATCATCATATACAAGCTATTATTCTAACTTCACCACAAGCTCCAACCAACCTCCTAGTGGAAACTTAGGGGGCATTATTGTATCAATTTTTTTAACTCCAAATCATAAAACACAATCTCAACTGCAGGAGTACCACTAAATGAAAAAAATCCTGAGGTGGGTTGTTGCAAATCTTGGGCACGTTTCCATGGTTGCAATCTATATTTGCAATTCTTGAAATTTAGTACAGAGATTCAAACAAGAGGTAGGTGGGAGTAAAAATTTTATTCTCATCAAACGTATAAAATAGAAGTTATGCCATTTTGAAGAAAAACTTGTTGAGTGTGGGCATATCAGGTAATTCCAAAACTTTTGCTAGGACACTCTAGTAAATTTGAGATTTTCAATACTAGCAAGTAATATTATTTTCCTTTCATATTGTCCAAAAATATTTCTCGTCTTTAGTGGAAAAATGCATTTCATCCAAAGTCAAAGATTTGCACACATCGCCACATATTGTTGGGCAGGGAACCAAAAAACTTCTACTTATCCACATAAAAATTTGAGATCTTTTTCACTTTTTATTTTTTCTTTTACAAGACGTGGTGTAAACTTTCTTATTGACTATTCAGATTATCAATCTAAAACGGATTTTGTTCCAAAAAAATTAGAAGGTGAATTGGCACTTTTTGAATTTTCACTATTTGCACAACTTCTTTGAATATCCTACACCCCTTCTATACCTCTAAAAATTGGTGCACATGAGTTAATATCTTGATCAATATGAAGATATAAAATTTAGACCTTCTATAGTACAAAACTTTGACCCCAAGTGAAGTCAAAGTTTGCTAATCTACTCAACAAAGGGATGAAAATGAACCATTTTTTGTACTCCAAACACTCTAATCTTTCAATCCATGTCATCAAAATTGATGAAATTTCATGAATATGTTATATGTTAACAGAACATTTATATGTTAACATTTAACATTTAATTGTTAAATGAGATTCTATGGTTTCAAATAGAAATCCAATTTTTTTATTCCTTCCTTACTTGTTGCACTAGAATTAACAGTTTTGAAGTGTTTTTGGTGTGAAATTGTTAAGGAAATTTAGGAACTAGCGCCAGTTCATGACCCGTGAAACCTTCATTTCATACTACTATCAACCCTCTAAGGACAAAAGGTCCAAAGGTGGTCACTTTTGGAGTAATCTGCAAACTTGTTAGACAAATATTCATCTTGGTTTGATCCACAACCTAAGTTAAGTTCCAAGGATCCGTGCACTTCCAATAATTGCTGTGAGAATGTGCGTCAGAGTCTGATGAATAAACCAAAATGATGTTTGTCATGACTAATCAAAATGAAATGTACCCACTTGTGGATTCTCTCAATCCTGGTCACCCCGTCGTCCTTAAAGGATTAATAACCCCATTGTCTCTAATTCTTTGTCACTATAATGACTCACATAGAAGCATATAAAGCGTTAGAAGTCACCCTAATAATAGTATCAAAAATATTATTAACATATTCAAAAATGATTAGAATATTGAGGTTTAAAAGAAATAGAGAAGTGATTGCACAAGCAAATGAATCACACATGATTTTACAAACAATGCTTGGAGTCAAATATGACCTTCTTTCAAAGGTCTTCACTTATAGTACCAATTGGTAACAACCTTTGCTAATACATATGGAACAACTTTAAGTTCCTTTCACCTCTCTTTCTTTTCTCCGAGGCTTTACTTTCCCTTCTAAAACCTACCTCAACTATTTAGGATGTTATAATAACTACGAACAACTCAAATTTCTAACACTTCCACCTTGCAAGTACTTACCTTCTTGCAATCCCATTGCCTTTACTAGCCTTTGATGCTCCTATTTTGCAAGTGCTTTTGTTAGCACATCCGCCATCATGATGTCTTCTGTTAGACAACACTTCAAGCTTATCTCGCCCTCTCGAACTTCTCGCGAATGAAGTAATGTTGCACATCAATGTGCTTTGTACGTGAATAGTGTGTGGGATTCGTTGCAAGGGCTATGCATCCTTGGTTGTTGCACATGATGGTCGTTCCTTCTTCTTGAATAAACTCTACATCCATCAAAAGCTTGCAAAGCCAAATGGCCTCTTTCGTACTTTGGCTAGTTGCCATATTCTCTACTTCCATCGTGGACAAAACAGTGGTTGGTTGCCTCTTGCAATTCCACGAAATGACACCATCTCCAACATAGAATACATACCCCATTGTCAAATGCCGCTTATTCATATCTTTGGCCTAATTTACTTCGCAATTCCCTCTCAAACCAATGTCCTTACCACCAAGATACAATTTATAATCTATAGTTCCTTGCAAGTACCATATGATGCGCTTCATGGCACTCCAATGTGTCGGACCAACCTTAGACATGAATTAGTTCATCATACTCACCGCAAATGCAAAGTCAGACCATGTGCTTATTATAGCATACAACAATGACCCAACTCCACCCTTGTATGACACGGCTTCCATCTCACCTTGAATTGCCTCAAACTCTTCCTCCAAAAGCTTCAACAACTTGACATTCACATCAAGAATAGTACCAATGAGGTTGCACTCTTCCATGTAAAAGTGCTTGAGCACCTCCTCAACGTACTTCTTTTGCCTCATGGTGATGGTGCATGCATTGCAGTCTCTTACAAATTCCACACCAAGACAATACTTTAACTCATCAAGATCGTTCATACCAAGTTCCGTGTTGAGCTTACCTTTGAGCCACGCCAACTTAGCCAAAAGGTTAGCCAAGATGATCGAGTCATCCACAAACATGAGGACTATCATCAAGTACTCACTTGTTTGATTGATGTACAAGGAATGGTCCGCTTGGCTTCTAGTAAAACCTTCCTTGGTGACTAAAACGTCAATGCGTTGATATCATGCTCTTGGTGATTGCTTGAGTCTATACATCAACTTCTTGAGCTTGCACACAAGATGATCATAGTATTCTTGTACAAAACTTTGCGGTTAGTCTATGTATATGTCTTTATACAAAACTCACAGTTCAAAAATGTGGTCTTCACATCCATTTGGTGGATCTCCAAGTCCAAAGCGGCTCCAAGTGCAAAAATGTACTAAATGGTGGTGAACTTGGCAATGGGAGCAAACTTCTCAAGAAACTCTACTCCCACAACTTCAGAGCACACTTTTACAACTAATCTTGCATTGTGGCACACCACTCGATCCGAAGCATTCTTCTTCGTACAAAACATATACTTGCGTCGGATGCTCTTCTAATCCTTTAGAAGAGGAGCCAACTCCTACGTGTTATTTGTCATGAACAGGTCGTACTCATCTTGCATAGCCGAATCCCACTTGCTCTCATCCTCCGACTGCATAGCTTCACACATGTTTAAATGATCTTCTAATGATGCCACATTGGCACATTCTATCTCATGTTGATGCAAAATGTGGCTCTTCCACCAATCGCTGGGCGGACGAAGCTCTCTTCTTCGATACCGCTGTTCTTGAAAGTTCCCCAAATCATCATCGCTTGGTAAAGGTGATAATGAAGATGCTACACCTCCTTTTTTTGCCTCCAATCTCTCTTCTTTTTTGGTATCACCATCGTAACCCTTCAAAGGTGGTGGTTTGGAATATTCGTTCACCAAGGTAGGGGTCTCACTTCTCCCACTTGGACTCATCTCCAAACATCACTAATATTAATAATATCTTCAACAAATACAACATCAAGACTCTTAATGATCTTCTTCGTCTCAATACACATGAGCCGATATGCAATAGTACCCTCACAATAGCCAAGAAACAAACACTTTGAACCTTTTGCATCAAGTTTTTCCCTCTTTGTATCAGGCACCATGGCATATGCAATGTATCTAAAGACACGTATATGCGCAATGCATGGCTTGCGGCCACTCCAAACTTCTTGTCGTGTACTGATGACATTTAGAGCTCTCGTTGGACATGAATTGCGGATGTAGACCGCATCGGCCACCGCTTCCGCCCAAAATTCAAGCTTTAGGTGTTGTGCATGGATCACGCTCCTAGCTATTTCCACTATGGTACAACTTGCACGCTTCCCAACTCCATTTTGCTCCAACATGTAAGGTATTGACGTGTGCCTTTCAATGCCCTGCTTCTTCAAGAAACTTTGAAAGCCAGAGGATATAAACTCTACACCATTGTCCGACCAAAACACCTTGATCTAAGTTTTGATTGTTCTCTGCAAGGGCCTTGAACTCCTTGAACTTCTCAAGGCATTCCTCTTTTGTCTTCAAAATATACATCCACACCTTCCTTGAAAAGTCATCAATGAAGGTCACATAATACCTTACACCACATATAGAAGTGGTCCTCATAGGGCCACACACATTGGTATGCACAATCTCCAAAGGCTTTCTTGCACCCGTTGCTTTATCTTTTGAAAATGGTGCCCTATGTTGCTTGCCTTGCACGCACCCTTCACAAAATGACATTGATAATTCATCTTTGTCAAGAGTCATGCCACTCATCGTGCTTTCAAGTGAATGCCCATTTCTCACGTTCAAATGACCAAGTTGATGATGCCAAAGCTCCAATGCACCACCCTCTTTAGATGATTGTGCTACTTTGGCCACATTCGCTTCAAACACTTTTGTAAAGGTCGCTTTGTACAAATTGCCTTCAGGAGTTGCTACCACAAGATCATCTTTATTTGGTGCCCTCAACACACATCCATCCATATTCAAAATCCCCTTCATTCCCCTTGTCATAAATTTGCTTACCGAGAGCAAGTTCGCTTGCAACTAGGGCACATAGAGAACGTTCTTGATTCTAAACCTCTTAGAACAACCCTTCACAAGCACTTCGGCAACGAAAGATCCAACGCCAACGGCTTCCACAACACTATCATCACCAAAATGCACGGGACGTGGACTAATTACCTCTTACGTGCCGAATGCCGCCTTGTGAGGTGTCAGGTATTTTGTGGGGCGCCTCCGTCCCACTTCTTTGACTGAAAGCAATTTTGTGCAATGTGGCTCGGTTTGCGACAATTGTAATATACCTTGAGCTTGCTATGTGAAAAAGAGGAGCATCCCTACTTGTTTTGTTTTGGCACGAAGGCCGCATCGTCGCCATTAGGTTCATTTCCCTTGCGCTATGACAGCTCAGATATCAACCACGTCAACACAAACTCCATGGTGAGCTTTTTCATTGCCAAGGTCTCCAAGGCAATGATTAAGTGTTTATATGTAGGCAGCAAACTCTCAAGCAAGGTCATGACCACATCTTTATCTCTCACCGGGACATCCAAGCAAGTAAGTTGATCCGCAAGTGCCTTCACTTTGTTGACATGATTCAATAAATCATATTCCTCTTGCATCTTGATTGAAGAACTTGCGGCGAACGAAGAGGATGTTAGACAAGCCCCTTGTTTCGTGAATGTTGCACAAAGTCTTCTATGCTTCCTTGGATCCGTTGGAACTCTTAATGTGGGCAAGTTGGTTCTCCACCAAGTTGAGGCCAATGACGGACATAGTTTTCTTCATATGTTGATTGTAGTCATTTTTCACCTTTGGATCATCATCTTTGGATGGAGGCTTCTCGGAGTCATTTACAGTCTCTCAAAGGTCCATGGATGCCAACACCATCTCCATCTTGAACTTCCAAAAAATTGAAGTTCTCACATTTGAACTTATTAATGACTCTAGCACTCTCCTCTTCATATGTTGTCATATTTGCACTCCAATACTAACTCCTAACTTCCAATGCACACCAGTGCACCTCAATCACTCAAATGAACTCTGTTTTAGGTTCCAATATGCACTTATGCACGTACAACACTCAAATTTCAAGGCTACCAATACGAATTGTGGACCATGTATATGGGCAAAGTCCAAAAGTGCAAAAGTGCAAATGTAAACACTTACAACTTAGTCAACAGTCTTGAATGTGCACCTCCAATGCTCTTAGAAACTCTTTGGGTTGTCCTCAATCACCTTCAATGCTTCCAACGACCTTGAATCAAATCTTGTGCCCCTCCAATGCTTCAAATTGAACCTTATGCACCTCCGTTGCTCAAAGACTCTCAAAATCACCTCCTAATCAATTTGCACCAAACTCTACACACGCAACTCACACGAGTGGGCCGATAACCTATTAAGGTTCAAAAAGAGTAAAGAAATGAAACACTCATTGTAATAGAAACAATGTTTGGATTGAGTTATAACCTTCTTTGAAGGCCTTCACTTACAGTACCAATTGATAAAAACCTTTGCCAATACATATGGAACTACTTTAAGTTTGTATCACCTCTCTCCATATTCTCCCCTCTACTTTCCCTTCAAAAACCTACCTCAACTATTTACAATATCATAATAACTACAAGCAACTCTAATCTCTAACACAGAAATAGATGGAACCATTTCTGAATCAGTTAATATTAATATCAAGTGTATGTGATACATTGAAGTACAACGTAGACACACAATGTCAACAACGTCGCAGATCAACACAAAAGGACATCCATAACCGGGAATTGGAATAAATCTAAAAAATAACCGTCTTTATATGCAACTCTCAAGAATGGCCGAGACATCTCACGGACAAATCATAATGTAAAGAATGATGGCACCATAATCTGGTCTAGTTACAAATAAGGTAAGCCTCCCCATAACCAACAAAAACCCATAGCCAACGCTTATAAAATTGGGGTATATCCAACCCTCTTCCATCCCATTACCAATAACTCACCTCCAAATGGAGGTTTGCTATCAGTCAAGACCCTTACTTTTGGGCATTGGTTTTGGAAGGTACCTACTGTTGGCCACCCACTAAACATGGCTGCACAGTTTGAAAATTCATAACTAATTCAGCTTTCATCGAAAAAACATGAAATCACTTGGGTTGGAATTGTAATTCTATTGGCTATCACTTAAAAATAATAGTATAATTATCTTCTCTCTCCATATATGCACATTCCTTAACTTGTCGGTGTTATGGGGGCTTACCAAAATGCAAAAAAATTATGTTTTCAAACTGTAACTCCCCCTAAATCAGCTAAAAGACTTTTCATCTAAAATAACGATCTCAGCTGTTTGAAACTGTTCGTAGCTGAGCCAAAGTGGTATCAAAGCTAACCCTATGCAAATCTCGGCTTGAGAAGCAGTGTTACAGGAACCAATTGGCAATGTAATATAGTGGTTAGAGCACTAGGAGAGCAGGAGATGTATTCTAGAGCAAGCTCACAACACGCTGCAAATGTCGATTCATCAAGAGCAGAGTGGAATGAAGAAGGAAGCGAGAGGCTGAATTTAAGTAGCCACAGCAAACACTGGTGTCTGTATTCGGATAAATCCGCAGACGCTGCATTGGCCGAATTGGGGAACGTGACAACATTGTGGTGAGCCGGCGTATGGATCAACGAGCCCACTTTCTGATGGAGTGGAGTGAGTTTGATGTATAAATTCTCTGTTGAAACTGCAACGACAAAACTTAAATATACGTCGGTATTCAAGATGAGTCACTTTGTCTGAGATTCATCTGACTCACTCAGTTATTGCAACAGGCCCTTGTACCTCGACATATGAAACTCAATAGCCAACATGCCTAAATCAACGTCATATGGGCAGAGGTATGAAGCCACTCTTCATTTTGTGAGCCTAGTATCAATGATCATGTCACCCAGTCAAATGTAGGCCAAAGAGAACGGCACTTTCGGTGGAATCACAGGAGACCTGAGCCTGGTTTCCTCGAGATTCTCCCGATGATTCTCAAGCTGTTCACCGATGCTTTCGCGTGCTGTTTCTGAAATCGAAAACAACAAGTTGGATTCCCGATTCTCCGAAAGGAAAGCAAATGGTGTGGAAATCAACGAACAGGTTGAATCAGGCACTCGTCATGTGTGGAACCTTTCAAATATCTTAGCTCGTGAAGATTACCGCACCGAAAATCTGAGAAAGTTAGTAGCAAATTCTCAAACGTCGTCACCAGAGGGAATCATGGATAATTCTCATCCTCCGAGATACTACGAAAGCGCCAGTTGACTCCATCTAGGGATGAGAAAGTGCACTGACCTTCTGGTGGGCGACTGATTCAGCCCCCACCGATCTGGACGCAGTAGTACGCCTGCTTTCGCGTGCCGTGCGATTCAGCTTCGTTGGGCCTCTGCAAACCACCGCTGTTGTCATTCCGTTTTATGAGCGTCATTCATGCCAGCTTTACGCGTACGTGACGGGCGCGCCATCGAGAACGGGTCCGTGCCGCTCCGTGTGTTTGCGCAGGCGAAGGTCGGCGCGCATGTGCCGTTCCTGTTGAATCTGTATGCGGACTGCAAGCTCATGGTGGCGCCAACGCAGTCGCGCAAGGATGTGGGTAGAGTTGGGCCGAAGGACTGCAAGCTGAGCATCGAAGAAGGCCAAGAGCTTCAAGGCTTACAAGCCGCGGCCTGTTACCGCCCGTCATTATTATATGTGCAATCATCTCGTGTAGGACTATAAATTGTATCAGCCAATTTTATTGATTGTGAATCTTCTCCGTGACTGTTGTGTTTGTAAAATGTTCGACATTTCTAAAGCTTTGAATGAATGGTGTGAGATTGAAAAGGCTACATGACATCACTGTGAGCTTTGGACAACGTTGTGTGGCAGTCGGTGGGAACGAATTATGTGACAGTTTGTGTGAGGTTTGAAATGATAACTCGTGCGTTTACGTGAAAATATTCTGAGTGACGCATTTGCCAGGGTTCGGCATAATGCAAACTGTAGTGCAGTGTAAAGCTCTGGTCTAGATAGCCACAAAGAAACAGAGTCTTACTCAAGCTAGTTTACTAAACATATCTTGATCAAATCTGTTTTACAACCTAGAAGAAAAACAGTACATTCGCTGCAGTAAAGCAGCAAGCGAATCAATATGACATATATGTAGAATTCTACCAAAAACAAACTGCTTGATACTGTACAACTACATGATCAGAGAAATTGTCTCGAATCGCCGATCGATTACTCCTCACCACCGAACGCCGATGCCAGAGCGTCCAAAATGCTTCCCACTACGCTTTCTCCTTCTTCGTCCTCTCCACCGCCTTCGTACTCCGCCTCTTCGCCTCCGCCTTCACCCTCGCCCTCGTCCTCGCCCTCGCCCTCGCCCTCGCCCTCGCCCTCGCCCTCGCCCTCCTGGTACTCCTCATACGCGGCCTCGCCCTCAGTCCAGGCGTAGTCTAAGGCAGCGCCCTTGACAGGCTCGACCAGGAAGTTGTTGAAGGCGTCCTTGGCGTAGCTCTTCCCGACCTGGTGCAACCCGATGCAGATTGCGAGAATCGCAGTCCAATCCACGCCGCGCGCGACGTCGATGGTGAACTCGGAGCCGATCCCGAACGCGGCGTTCATCAGCATCGTCTTCTCGGACTTAGTGAACACGGCGACGCGCTCCTCGTTGTCGTTCACGATTTGGATGGTCCGCCCCACGAGGTCCACCAGGATGAGGTACGTGGGGTCGCTCTTCGCTTCGCCAGCGAACACCGCCAAGTTGCTGCGGATGGACATGGACTTGAGCCGCGACTGCTTCGCGATGTTGCACAGGACGGTAGACCCGCTCGCGTCCATCACGTACTGCCGCCCGTGCATGGACATCCCCGCGGGCCGCACCTGCAAGTCGGGCATGCCCTGGTTACCGGACACGAAGCAGAGCGACTCCCACTCGCCCGCGGGGTCGTCGGGGATCTGGTCCAGCGGATCCAGAAACGCATACGGGTTCTTCCCGTAGTGGTACGAGTTCGCCGTCAGCCGACCCTCGCTGTCGAAGATCCGGTTGTCGTCGAAGCTCATCGTCGCCTTCTTCCACACGAACCGCGTCTCCTGCTCGCAGTACTGCCCGCCCACCACGATCCCCGTCCCGGGCGTCTGCGCCACCAACGCCGCCACCGGCGGCCCCACCGCGATCTCCACCAGGAAGTTCGGGTCCTTCAGCTTCGCCAGCTCCGACTTCGGCAACTTCCTCTTCATGCCCGCCACCATGCCGCCCTCAGACCCCATCCTGTCAAGACAGAGGAAAACATCGTTAAGATCTCTCCCAATCCACAGCTCGTTTCACAACAGAGTCATCACGGCTCTTACCTGTGTGTGAGAAAAATCCTAGCAGGTTCAGAATCTAAATCCAGCCTAAACTGAGAGAAGAATGTCTAGTACAATCTGCTGGACTTATATGTTCAGCCTGGTCGCACTTTTATATGAGAGCAGTTTCCTATTGAGTTGACACACACATTTTCAGACCTGATATATGCTCTCACTCTCTCGCAACTGGTTCCTGCGACTATTTTGACTCCGTGTCTGCAGCCGACGCCTCGGTGACCACTTGAGGTGCTAGGTCCACGCGCAACGCGGATTAAATTCGTTACGACCTGTAGAACTGGAAGCGTCGCCTTCTCACGGGAAGGATCATTTTCACGTGCGTCAACTGTTTTTGTTTTTGTTTTTTTGATTTATTTTTTTCAATTTTTTATTTTTACACAAGCAGAGTGAACCTTTTGTTGCATTCTTCACGATCATCTGGCCCATCACCGTAGTTGCAAGATGGAAAATTCTACCACACTATCGTCATTAGCCTTCGGATTAGCCTCGGATGATGGCACCGATTTCGCCGACGAAGACATCTTCGGAAAAAGTCCAGGCAATGATGCTATTTTGTAGCTGCCATTTGTGTGAAAGGAATATTCATATTTTTCCAACATCATTGATGTAGTGGTTTTAAAGTTTAAACCTACGAAGGTCGCACTGATTATGGCAGGATTGCGTGGGACAGGATTCGCACGGCCAACTCGGAGATGAACAGGTTCAAAGCTAAGAGGAATTTTGACTCCAAGTGGGGTTGCAACAAGGCTCTGTGTGCGAGATCGGACAACTGGGTTGTGTGGGTTAAGGAGTTCCATTAGTTCTTTTCTGGTTTTGCGTTGCTGGTCGTGGTGCGCTTGCCTTTTCTCTGTTGGTTATTTGTTTCTCTGCAGTGAAAAAAAAATAAAAAAATAAAACCTACCATTGAAGTGGAGAAAGTGGTAATTAATCAGAAGAAGTGGCAATATTATGCCCTCGGCAAATTGACCCCCTCGTTGATACTTACCCGAGGGGGCAACGAGGTGGTGAGGCCAAACCTGGCCCCATGTTTGTTTTTGGATGGGGCCCTATTTATAGCAAGGGAGGGTCTTTAAGGGTAAACAATAGCCGTAGGTCCCAAAAATTGACCCCCTCGTTGGTACTTACCTCGGGTAAGTACCAATGAGGGGGTCAATTCGCCCTGGGCCAATATTATAGAAAGATGTTTATTTTGTGAAGAAGCTTGGATGGATCAAGATAGTTACTTCTATAGAATACAGATAAAGATGATGGCTCTGACACCGGATTTTATACAAAAGTCTAGAAAGTTCAAGATATGCTGCTATAGTTAAGAATATGGTGTAATCAAGGACATGGATATCCTAATCATGAAGTTCATGATTCATGAAGTTCCTTAGTCGATTCATGAAGTTCCTTATTTCCTGTGCTAGAAAATGCCCACCTCATTTTTTTTAATTTCAGAGACACATGACTATGCATTTGATTTTAAAAATAGTGACGGTAGATGCTCATTGGAGAATGCAGCTAGGGGTGCTTCAAAATATTACCTGGAATTAGAACACTGTATACTGATTTTTTTGTTTACTTTGGTGGACACTTCTGTCTAAATACAGTAAGAAATATTTTAGAATCAATATTAGATGCTTGCAAAGCAGGCCTCTAGAGAGGTGCTTTTTAATCCCCAAAGATTGAAACATGTACCGTACCCATACCAAATAAAAAATTTGCAATACTTGGTGATTTTTCTATTTTAACTCTTCCACTTCAACAAATAGCATGAATCCTTTCTATTGACAAATTAGATATTCAGCCAAAAACAAAAGGACATTCTTTTGTCTTCCCAGAATTTTCTTTCTCCGACTTCAACGAGAAGCATGGACCTTTCTCTCTCGACGTCTACTCTACATTTGAATTTATGGTATGAGTTGTGGAATACAATATCATATTTCTTCTTATTTACTTTAGCACATCATTTACAGCATGCTTGGATCGGCAATCCTCGGTTATTTTTGCTTAGATCGGCAATCCTCGGTTATTTTTGCTTGGATCCAACCATCAAATGCTTGGATCCAACCATCAAATGCTTGGATCCAACCATCAAATGCTTGGATCGGCAATCCTCAATTATTTTTGCTTAGTCGGATTCACTGAGCCTATTCGGGTAACATGTTGGCTGAATGAAATACATACCGACACCTGAGGGGTGATCGTTTTAAGGGAATACACGTGCCTGGACGGTACACATGAACCACCGAATGTTCATAGTCGCTGGAATTTGCAGCTACTGTACACAAGTTACAGTACAGAAGGGCTGCCTTTCAGCCAGTCGGTAAAGCTATTGTAATATAAGACCAAATATATGCTGTTATCCTGTAAGGTGGGTGTAAATTATGAGAGGAGATTTACATGTACAGGTCATCCCGAGTCTGTCCAATTGAGAATTCACCGAGTCTGCAGACGTCGAGATTCACCGCACGTTTCAAGTGGGTTCTCGGTGCCAATCTGGTGATCTCAGCCACCAGTCCTGGGGCCTCAAAGCACCAATGTTCAGGATCTTCGATCTACATTCAAGGCAGTCAAACAATCCAGTACTTTCTCGTCACTGCTTATTATGTTGAGATAAAAATATCAGACACAAGTTGTGTGCATTATGACCTGATCAATCTAACAGGAGGTGGAAAGCACGTACTGAACCTGACTGGCAGGCAGAGTAAGTTCAATTTAACCAAATTTAACCAATTTAATTTCCAACTACGTACAGAAACATCGACTGTTATGGACGAAAAGTTCCGAGTACTGCTCATACAAAAGCTTTACCAACTCTAGGCGAAATGAATCTCGTGCTCAATTTGGAATGCGACCACTCAGTGGTCTCTTCGCTCCATTTTGCAGTCAGGCTCTCAAATTTGTCAACCGCACTAGAACGAATACCGAAAGACTTTTTCAGGTCCGTGGATCTACCATATTTTCGACGCCTCCTGACTTCGATAAGCAACTGTTGGACATGTGTTTTCAAGCGGACAAGTGGCGAATAAAAAAATATAGCTCCCTCTAGAATATCTCTTGAGGCGAATCTGCGATTGTGTGGTGATGCAGACCACCATATTATTGTGACGGTTGTAACTCCTCGAATCTTCATCCTTTAACAACTATGGTACAGTTGCCCACGTCGAGCTTCATGCTAGTTTGCTGCTGAAATTCCTCAGCGAGCCCAATTCTTGACGAAGTCCTGGGGTCACGGGGCTTTGTCCTGAACTTGGAGAGTTTCATTCGGCTTCGGGTGGTGGGTCAGAGATTCAGAGATATATCCCTCCTTGAAGATTCTTCTGCAGGATTTCCATGAACGATGTCCCACTCACACTCAGGAAAGAGCCGTGACAGTTGTGATGACTCCGTTGTAAAACGAGCTGTGGATTGGGCGAGGGCCGCGAGGGCGAGGGTGAAGGTGAAGGCGGAGGCGACGAGGCGGAGTACGAAGGCGGAAGCATAATGGGAAGCATGCTTCGACCCTTCAATTCTGTATAAAAGTATTCATCCTTTTGAAACGAACAGCTTTCCTAGAGTTTCTTTAGATTTTCTAAACCGCAAAAGCCTGCAGCAAGACAAGCTTTAAACATCTATAATGGGATATAAAGCCGTTTGTATTCTCCGAAGAGCCACCTTGATGCGCTCCTTCAAATTCGCATCCTTGCAGTCTATGCCCTTCTTATCATGGTCTACAACCGCTACCGTCCCATCCACGATCACAGTCAAAGTCTGAGACTTCTCGTCGAATGCAACATCCCCGAACGACGACACTAGCAGCGAGTGCACAATCTAGAAGGTAAGCCCCTTTAAAACCGACAAGTTAAGGAATGTGCATGTATGGAGAGAGGAGATAATTATACTACTATTTTTCAGTGATAGCTAATAGAATTACAATTCCAACCCAAGTGATTTCATATTTTTCCGATGAAAACTGAATTACTTATGAATTTTCAATTGTGCAGCCATGTTTAGTGGGTGGCCAACAGTAGGTACCCCCATAACTAACGACCAAAAGTAAGGGTCTTGGCTATTAGCAAACCTCGATTTGGAGCTCAATTGGTGGTAATGGGATGGAAGAGGGTTTGATATACCCCAATTTTATAGGCATTGGCTATGGGTTTTTGTTGATTATGGGGGGGGGCTTACCTTAGTAGCCCTTTGTGCTTTCGAGAAGGCTAGAGAGACGTCCTCAAAACCTTGCGAAATCCTTTCACCACCTTATCGGCAGAAGATTTCTAAAAGAGAAGACAAATTATGTATCAACATCTTGTAGAATATTGAGGCCACCATCAGCACCTTGTGACGTTTAAGGGTTAAATGTAATGAAGGTTGGAATTCATGGTGAGCCAATTTGGGAAATTGTGTAGAACATTCACACAAAGTGACCTCTCGTCTTTAACCCCGAAAGGACCAAGTGCAAACTAAACTATACTAAAATATTTTAGAGGAATCTCTACTTTATCGAATAGAAAATGCAACTAAACTTTTATGAGATGTTGTGGTAAAAACTTTGTGAATTTTGACCACATGGATTGAAAAATAATTGCAATCAAAGTGATAAACTTTGTACCTGCAGGTACATTGGGTCCTTTAGGGATTAAAGGGTTAATAAAGTAGGGTTTGGATAAAGAGACCAACTTGCTTACATTTCTGTACACTCCCAACTAAAATCCGTAGATGGTGTAGTGTAACATTGTGGTAGATCTGTGTTGCGATTTCCTACCATATTTTTCTTGGGGGAAGAATGTTTGTTTCAAAATGTACTTAAGGTAAACCAGCTTAAGGCACCACAGCCTTGGTGTAGTGGTTTGGGTCATGGCACACCGGTGAGGTGGTTGTGAGTTCAAGTCATAGTGCCGGTGTGGTGCTTACCACCATAGTTCACCCAATTATGGTGGGGTCCCAAGGCCTCGTTGTATGTGGACCCACATAACCCTTGGGGGAGATGATATGTCGATTGTTTTTAAGGCAATGAGTATGGGGAAGCACTTAGTGTAGAAAAGTGTTTACCCTTGAGAGGGGGGATTAAGGCATGTCAGTTGTTTTTAAGGCAATTAGTATAGGGAAGCACTTAGTGTAGAAAAGTGTTTACCTTTAAGAGGGGGGATTAAGGCAATTAGTGTAGGGAAGCACTTAGTGTAGAAAAGTGTTTACCCTTGAGAGGAGGGAGTAATTCTATTACACTAGCCTATGTTTCGTGGCCATATGCTTTGTGAAAAGAATGAACAAACACTAAATTCACATCAATCTCCTTTGGAGACCAAACTTCTTCTTCTTCTTAAGCCAACTTATTATACCGGTAGAAATAAGTAATGTACATATTTGGAATGGACGCATAACAATGAATTTTTCAATGACAGTACTGAGTACTAGAAATTCAATCCAAATGTTTTCATATTTTTCTAATAAAATATGAATTATTTATGAGTTTTCAAAGTGATCTCCCATGTTTAGCTTGTTATTGCCACTAGCAAGGTACCCCCGTTTAACGCTGACAAAAAAATAAGGGGTCTTGACCAATAGCAAGCCCGAATTTGAAACTATGAAAGAATGATAGGGAGATGGGGAAAAAATGGAGTAGATTTGACATTAATTATAGAGTGGTAGTAATAGGAAGATGGTGGTGATGGGTTGGATTACCATATAGGTTTTAAAGTCATCATATTTTGGACATTACTACACTACAAATGATAATTTATATCATGTATACTAAAAATAAAAAAAACTATAAGATACTACTTAAAATGAATCTAAAAAGATACTGATATAGGAAAATATTTGACAATAAATTTTGTAAATTTTTTCTCAAGAATAAAAAGTTATGTTCAAATTAAAACAATTAGTCCACATGACTCTAGTTATCATTTATCAAATCATTGATATGGTTTACATCATTTTTCAAATCATTGATATGGTCTACATCATTTTTCAAATCAAGAAATGGAGTTCAGCTTCTCACTGAAAAGTTGTGGTGTTCATTTTCTTTCGTTTTACAGTGATCATTGTTACAAGTAGATTGCAACGGGAATACAATCCTCAACCATATCCGACTCTGAACTTCTGAGTTGAAAATCTACCTCCTCACAAATATCACATCAATTATTAATCATAATTTTACACACAAAGTGTCAAAGTTTGGTCTACAAAACATTGCGAAGGGTTAACATCCTCACAGAACATTCCATGGCTGCTTTGACATTTAAATTCAATCTATCACATGATTTACGTCTTTCAAAAGACTAGTGAACGACCTAATTCTCCAGGAAGGGACTGTAAGCCAATGCAGTACCGAAATCAAATAAAGAAAAGCATACCTCGACCGCCGCAAAACACTCCAAATCTCAGCCACTACCGCAGAAAACAAACACATCTCCTCACGCTTCATGATATAAGTCATGTGAAAGGAACAGAAAGTCCAAAGGAAGTGTTACAGAGAGAGAATCTGTAATTTTCTATCACTCAAGCATCTCGTAGTGTGCATTCTGACACAGTGAAAGGGAAAAGCAAAATTCACATTGACCGTAATCGCACAGCCTGATCAAGAAGGCACAGATTGAGATCACCGGCTCCGAAATGCATGTGATAATCAGAAATGCACGTCAACAGAGCAGGATCAAAACAGGTGCAGGCCATGGACAGAGATAGACCTAATGTGAAACCAAACTTCCTCGATCTCTCTCCCGAATCTCTCCAAGATGCCGTAAACACTTAGTTTTCAATCGAGGAGAGTGACCGTCTCCGAGAAAACGAGAAAACTGACCTCGATCCTCCAGCGAACGGAGTGCACACCAGACCTCGCGAAATCAGGCTCACTCGAAATCTGTTCAAGCAAGAGGCAACGTCTCTCTTGCAAAGTCTCGGATGAAAACAGCGACGGAAACCTTCACCGTCTGTTGTTTCTGTAGATCCGTAATCCAAAATTTGAAGATTCTAGACTTGGGTCATCTACGAGGGGGCTAGATCTGATGTGCGCACTGGTTTCCCGCCCTTTGTTGGAGAGTGAGGCCGCGAAGTCGGATCAGAAATCTCGGTGCAGTCGACGAAGCTCATTTCCATGGCGATCGTTCTGGTAGCGTGACGAAGCGGTGGTCGGATTTGCGCTCTCGAGAGGTACAGTGATGCTCGCTTGGAGTTTTTATATGTGTCGAAGCTCTCGATTGAGTGGTTGAAGCATCTAGGTTGTTCGAGTGAGCACTTGCGTGTGTTCGGTGCGCTTTCAATCCAGCTGACTCTTCAGGTTTAGGAGTCTCTTTGAGGTTGTGATCCGTGAATGCGGCTGCTGGTCTACGTAGGGTGTAAGGCCGCATTTTTTTAATGAAGCTGCGACTTTAGGTTTGAAGCTGGTTTTCGCTTCTTTCTGTTGTGTGAATTGAGCTGATTTTCGCTATCGAGATACGTTTCAATCCTGCTGACTCTTTAGGTTCAGGAACGCCTTCGAGGTTGAGTTAGGTTTCATGATCCGCGGTTGGCTGGAGGTGAATGCGGCTGCTGGTTTACGTAGGGTTTAAGGTTACAATTTTGAATGAAGCTGTGGCTTTAGGTTTGGAGCCGGTTTTCACTGCTTACTGTTGTGTGAATTGAGCTGAGCTTTGCTATCGAGATACGTTTTAATCCTGCTGAATCTTTAGGTTTTGGAACGTCTTTGAGGTTGAGTTAGGTTTCATGATCCGGGGATGAATGCAGCTCTGGACAGGGGTTGAGGTCTAAGCTGCAAGCGAATTTTCACATATTCTTTTGTGTGAATTGAGCGCATGGAAGAGATGATCAGCTGAATAGAAGGATTTCTTTTGTTTTGAGCACGATAGATTTGTTGGCAGAGCGAATGGAGCTCTGAGAATGGCCAATTGTGTCGTGGACAGGGATAGAGACTAGGGCATTCTAATGCTGGGAGCACTGGTGGTGGAGGATTATAGCGAGGTGGTGCAGAATGGTGGTGATCACGTGAAAGGGATTGAGCCATGAGAGGGCGGGGGAGAGGGCCCGTTGGGGGCAGGGGCAACGGCGGCGGCCGGGGCAGGTTCGGGGGCGGGAGAGGGAGAGGTAGGGGCAAGTTCGGCCAGGAAAGCGGGCTTGCGGAGAGCCACAAGGACGGCGGTGACAGCGTGCGGAGGGTGGGCAGGTCCAAGGTATGGCGGAACTCCGAGGACGCGTTGGAAGCCAGCTTCGGGTACCAGATTTTCACCGAGGGCGAGCCTCGTCTCGGATGGCTCCTCAACATGGTCTCGGTATGTTAAAGACTTGCTCAGCAATGACTCTCGGTGGTCAATTTTATCTAGAATGTCTAGAACGGCACCCTCAGTTTCTGGCTGCGTTTCTAAAGATGATTTCAGGATTTGAGTGTGAGGATTTGTTAGATGATTTTTTTGTCTTTGAATTTGGCGCAGTCGGCGATGGATGATCCGAATAATGACAATGTCACATACAGCTGCGTCAATCTTTACTTCATGTGCCAGGTATGTTCAAATGAGCTTGAAGTGTAGATGCTTAATATCTCATGACTATGGGAACATTCATCTACTTTTCGGTCTCTTCTTGGATGTCAGAGAATGTGACATTCTTCAGGACTTATGAAGTTGCATCTGTATTCAGGATGGATCTACCTTCAAAGCACAAGTCAAGTTTGCCCCTTACTTCTACCTCGGAACGAAGGTATTATCTAGTGTTGGTTGTTTTGCAATTGTTATGCGCAATGCTCAAAGAGACACCCTTGGGGTTTCTAAAATCACGGATGGGATGAAAAACATACCCTTCTATGGAATGCAGTTCAAGCTGCATCGAAAGTGAAAGTTTCGAGACCCAGGAAATGCCTCATTGTTCCTCTTCATCAGCACCGATTTCTATGATATATTTTCTGGATTTCGCTTGCAGGAAAATACAGAGCTGGAGGTTGATGCTTACTTAAGACGGCGATATGAGGGGCAAATTGCTAATATTGAGATAGTTAATAAGGAGGACCTGAACTTGGTGAGTGTTCGATTCTCTGGGTATTGCATGTATGGGTACATGGTCTACTTGCTTACAGTGTGGACTGAGAGACCTTGAAATGAATCTGCTTGTTGTTCAGAAATGACATTATGAGACTTGTTCAAGCAGTCGATTGTGAGTGCAGTCTACTCCTGTTAACTCGTCTTGTCCAAGTCTGTTCTGGTTTGGGACTGCAATAGCTCTGCTGGAGTGTTTCTAACGACAGCACTTCAATTCAAGAGTTCAATTTTCATAACCATTACTTTTCTATGTGTTGCAGAAAAATCACCTTTCAGGCTTACAACGGAAATACTTGAAAATCAGCTTTAACACTGTGCAAGAGCTGATGGGTGTCAAGAGTGAGTTGCTGCCTTTAGTTACGCGAAACCAAGCAAAATTGGATGCCGCACAGGCTTATGAGTCACTCTTCAACAATTCAGTGTAGGTGGATGGAATTCTATTAAATTCTTGGAACACTTTGAACGGGTTTCGTTTTTTAAGTTCTTATTGAGCTATTTTTTAGAATTCAGGTCACTTTGTACTGTTTTCTTTAATAGTTTTGGAGCTTTTTTTCTGCTGGCTTAGTTCATCTGCAGATTTTTTTCAGATTCCGTTTAGGTATACTAATCTGGCAAAGTTGATGGTGGATTTCAGAACTAAACAACCAGGCAAGATTCAAGACTACGTCGAACATATGGTCGACCTTAGAGAATACGATGTACCCTACCATGTTCGTTTTGCGATTGATAATGGTGAGTCGTGGTATTTCATACCCTTGACTTTCATTTGAAAACCTAGACTCTTTGTAAGAAATTTAGAAACGCTTACTGTGGCTCCGGGTAGATTCAGCACGATGCTGGATACTATGTATAACAATGTAATGCCTTGTGCAGATATCAGGTGTGGTCTTTGGTACATGGTTAGTGTGGAATCTTCTCAGACAAAGTTGCAAAGAAGAACAGATCTTTTGCAACGCGCAGAGGTGCGGGTATGTGCATTTGATATTGAGACCACAAAGCTGCCTTTGAAGTTTCCCGATGCATCTTACGACTCTGTGATGATGATTTCATACATGGTTGACGGTCAAGGATATCTTATAGTTAATCGAGAGGTACATTTTCTTCCTCAGTCATTCTTTACGAGATCTACTCATTCAGCAACTCGATCCCTTTTAGTTTTAGCACAAGTATTGGTCTTGAGTAACACAACCTATCTGGATATGTTGTATTGTTCAGTCCCTTGTACTTCATCGTCTGCTAGGCTTGTTCCTGCCTTTGCCTTTGTTCTAATTTTTGTCTTTCCATTACGTTCTTAGCAATGTGCAAGGTTACAGTGAACCGATAACGTTTGTTGCGAGATGTGCAGTGTGTTGGCGCCGACATTGAAGACTTAGAATATACCCCAAAGCCAGAGTTCGAAGGTCACTTCAAGGTCACTAACACGCGAACTGAGGTAGGACATGCTTCAATAGTTGTCGTGATCTATGGTTTGCTGAATGGGCCCCTTAATGACTCTTTTAATGCTGAGTCACCGGTATGTTAGGAATTTGAGTTTATTCCATTGACAAGATTACACGTTGATATCGTTTATCAACAGGCCAGGGCTGTCCTCGTTTGACTAATCTGGGTCACTGAGATTTGCAGAAAGAGCTGCTTGTTAGCTGGTTTTCCCACATGCGAGAAGTGAAGCCAAGTATCTACGTCACCTACAACGGTGACTTCTTCGATTGGCCTTTTATTCAAGCCCGTGCTCTTCATCATGGAATGAGAATGCATGACGTAAGTTTCTTTGGTAATATACCATACATTCACTCCTTGACTTTTTCCTGTTGGGTGGACTTCATGAACAAGCTCCCAAGTGGAACTTGCCACTTCTTGTAGTTTATGTCACAAGTTCAGTGGTCTCTGTGGCTTGTGTGATAAAATTGGTCATTGCGGACTCTTGTAGAGCGTTGGCTTTGTTCCCTGTAGCAGTGTGAAAGTAGCACAGCTATACTGATGATGACAGTCCTGGCTCTGTAACAGGAGATAGGATTTCAACATAATGAGCAGCAGGGAGAGTGTTTGAGTAAATTTGCGTGTCACTTGGATTGCTTCGCATGGGTGAAGCGTGACAGTTACTTGCCGCAGGGAAGCCAAGGTCTCAAGGTAGGTGTCTTCCTTCATAGTCCATTTATTTTTGACATCAACCACTTCTATGCCTAGATGCGTATCACCAGCATTTGCTATGTTTTCAAAACGGAGGTTTATTGTTTGACAATAAGATTGAACTGTAAAACTTGCCTATTATTGGCGCTTGTGGATACCTTTTATATTTGAATTCCTCCTTCTCAGTTTGATTAAAACTGTTTTTAATTGCGAAATTATTTATCTTACTCGGATTGACTTCATTGGATCATGTTGTCTTGTAGTCTGTAACGAAGCAGAAATTGGGTTTTGACCCTTTGGAAGTTAATCCTGAAGACATGGTTCGCTTTGCTATTGAACAACCACAGGTCAGATTCCTGGGTGATAATTGGTTAATTGAGAGACTTGCAATCCTTAAGATCACTTTGAGGTTATGCATCAAACGTACTTCTTAATTTTGATCCTTTATCCAGCCATCTCGCTGCAACATGGCCCAAATTGGGAGATTTTTGCAAGTAGCTCTATCGCTTGTTAGCTTATCGAAATGAATACGATCGTAGTTGACAATCTAATCTGAGCCAGTTTACGCTGTGTATGAATTTTGTTTCTCTTGACCTTATCTATGCGCAGACAATGGCGTCCTACTCAGTTTCCGATGCTGTATCAACGTATTACTTGTACATGACATACGTTCATCCATTCATTTTCTCCCTGGCAACTATTATTCCAATGCCACCAGATGAAGTGTTGCGCAAAGGTTCCGGAACACTTTGTGAAATGCTTCTCATGGTTCAAGTAAGTGTTTCTCATCTTTATTCCTTCAGTTTTTTTGAATAAATCCCGGCGCATGTCGCTTTTGCTTCTTTAGCAGGTACTTTAATAGTTCAAGCGGTGTGGAATGCGTGTCCTAGTATAGAATCGAAATATAATCTGTCCGGGAGTGCTTTATTCTTGACTCCAATCATAAATTTCTGTAGGCCTTCAAGGGAAACATCATTTGCCCCAATAAGCACAAATCTGAACTAGAGAAGGTATACAATGGGCGGATGCTGGAGAGCGAGACCTACATTGGTGGGCATGTGGAGTGTTTGGAGAGTGGTGTCTTTCGATCTGATATTCCTACACGGTTCCATCTCATTCCTGCTGCATATCAGGTAGTTTCTTCAAATCCAAAGATTTGAGAACGAATTTAATTGCATTTTCAGTTGCCCGATTGGCTTGGAGGTCTTGTTATCTATTCTGAAAGATTCATTCATTTATTTCTGTTATCTACTTCCTCTCATGACTGTACATGACAAGTGCTTCTAGGACCTAACAAGCTGTGATTCGTGCAGAAATTGATCGACAATCTAGATCGGGATCTTAAGTACGCAATCGAAGTGGAAGGGAAGCATGAGATCGAGGCAGTTACCAATTATGATGAAATCAAAGAACAAATCAAATCCAAAGTAGGTCCATACGTCTCAGATTACATGTCATGTACATAGTTTCAAAGAGCAACATCTGCATTGTTCCTTCACTTGCTTGATTAATAGTAGATGAATCTGAACACTTAGGTTAAATCTTTTTTTTTTTTGGTCATTGTAAGTTTCTTGTGATTCTCATCCTCGATTTGTGGCTCTTATTTTTGACTACCAGCTTGAGACTCTTCGTGATACCCCTGTCAAAGATGAATGTCCTCTGATTTATCATTTGGACGTGGCTGCAATGTACCCCAATATCATTCTTACGAATCGTCTTCAGGTATGATAGCAATTTTAATGTAATTCACCATGAGTTTAACGTCATAATGGCAATCCCCACATCTGGCTAGCTATTAACTGTTTGAAATAAACCTTTATTGCAGCCACCATCTATTGTCACAGATGAGATCTGTGCAGCATGTGACTTTAATCGTCCAGGCAAGACTTGTATGCGGGAATTGGAATGGGTCTGGAGAGGTGAAACTTATGCAGCTAAACGGAGGTTTGTACTCATCTGAGCTTTCTTTTGATTTTGATTGGGTACATGTAGCTTCGTGTCTTTGCCATCGATTCTTAGTCTGGACGTCTTACATTTTACATAATCTTACCTGATGAGCGTAATATTGTGGAATTTCAATGTGCTCTCTAATTGCATGAAGAGTTTTTCAAGCATCTTGCGAGAATTATACTAGGACTTCTAGCTGATTATGCTCTTTAATTGTTCTCAGTGAATACATGCATCTGAAGAATCAAATTGAATCAGAACAATTTCCCTCCGAGGAAGGTTCTTCTAGATATTTTCGGGACCTACCTCGGGACGAGCAGCAGAGCAAACTGAAAGATCGGTTGAAAAAATATTGTCAGAAGGTATGTAGAATCTTGAACCTATAGTTGTCGATTGTGCACTGTGTAGACTCGGTGTTTATATTTGAGTATTTCTGCTGTATCTTCTATGAATTGACGGTTGATATTGTGTTTGTCTAAGGTGTACAAACGAGTACTGGAGAAACCGATTACAGATGTCCGATCTGCCAGTATCTGTATGCGAGAGAATCCCTTCTATGTAGATACAGTGAAAAGGTCCATCTCATCTCTTGCTTTTGCATTCATCGTCGGTTATTTTGTCAGGCAGATACAAGTAAGGTTCTCTTGTTCTGGTACTGAACTAGTGTTACTACTTCTCCAGTTTTCGAGATCGGCGGTATGAATACAAGGGCCTTAACAAGGTTTGGAAAGGGAAGCTAGGAGACGCAAAGGCTAGTGGCAATCCTATCAAAGTCCAAGAAGCTTCGGTGAGCACAAAGCAAATTAGTTAAGGACGTTGTATAGAAGAGTCATAATAAATTAAAATTTATTTATTGTTTTTTTTTAACCTATTTATTTTCCCTGTATCTTTCCTGAGTGGCCCTAAAGCTCAGAAGGATTCATCTTATAATTAATTTGATTTCATGTTTAATGTCGTGTTGCGGAACTGCTCTGCAGGATATGGTTATTCTTTACGACTCGCTGCAATTAGCGCATAAATGCATTCTAAATTCTTTCTACGGCTATGTCATGCGCAAGTAAGTTTCGATTACCATTTCCTATTTTTGCCATTGTATTTGCTTGTTTTTGTTCCTTATAAGGAGTCATATTGGCATGAAAGTATCCAGTAGACCCCTCTTAATCCCTTTTGTTTGAGAGCTTCTAGTTCAACTTGAATTTTTATCCTTCGTACCTTGTTTATTGCAGGGGGGCCCGTTGGTACTCCATGGAGATGGCAGGTGTTGTGACTTACACTGGGGCGAAGATAATTCAAAACGCCCGTGTCTTAGTCGAGCAGATCGGAAAACCTCTTGAACTTGATACAGATGGGATCTGGTGTTGCCTGCCTGGATCTTTCCCAGAAACCTTTAATTTCAAGCTAAAGTACGTACTCTAGTGTTTGTCTCACCTTCCTTCTGCATGCAATTGCTGTCTTCTAATCTTTTTAGTGTAGATTGATTGTGAGCCGTGATTTGATTTCTTTGTTTAAACATGAATGGATACTGTGGCGACAATATAGTAGACATTTCAGTATATTATCTGTAGCCGATTGGAGCTCTGTAGCGATTTAAGTATATCATCTGGTAACCATACTTGGTGGATTACTATAGTTAACTTGCGATGTGTTACTGAAGCATTCACTTACTCCATAACATTTATTCAGCGTAAACCTTGCCAAGGTGTTGAGAGAATGTGAGCTTGGTTTTGCCTGGTCTAAAGTTCTGACTGATACTAACGATTGTTTGTAATATGCTCGCAGTAATGGGAAGAAACACTTCATATCATACCCTTGTGTGATGCTTAACGTCGATGTTTCTATCAACAACACCAACGACCAGTATCAGGTCGCGTATTCTTTAGCTTTCCTTTCTACCCTCTGATTAGTTGAGCTGCTGCTTGGAGATTCCAATTGTTATCGATATTTAGGAGCATCAGCTCGGACCAAAGTTTAGATATAATTTGCTGAGAAGTTACTCCTAACAAGATGGTAAATTGGGCTTGTGCAGACGTTGGTGGATCCTGTTAAGCGAACTTATGAGACAAGCAGTGAGTGCTCGATCGAATTTGAAGTTGATGGGCCGTATAAGGTGATTTTCTTACTTATGAAATAAAGTTTGGTTGAGTTCATGCGAGTTGAAGGGCCAAGTTGAAGTGCGTCATTGTGTCCTCAATTTTCTTTGACGATTGTCGTGCAGGCTATGATTATACCCGCCTCCAAGGAAGAAAATGTTCTCCTCAAGAAGCGTTATGCGGTGTTCAATCACGATGGTTCATTAGCAGAGCTGAAGGGATTTGAGATAAAACGGCGTGGAGAGCTAAAACTTATCAAAGTGTTCCAGGTTCGACATTTCTCCTCCAATTTTCTCAGGATTACCTGTTGTCATCATTGTGATTCTAGTCCGGCTCCTCCTGTAGAGTCCTGTATAAGAATCTGGAAGTATTTTTCTCTGCGTATAGATTAACCAGAAATTACCTCACGGACCTTTGAAAATATTACATTGAGGTTTCGGCAAATCAAGTTTGAAATTTTCTTTACCCTGGAAAGATCAACTGTGAACCTCATGTGGTTTATACTGACTTGAGTATTTGATAATGTGTAACAGTCCGAAATTTTTGATAAATTCCTGCATGGTGAGACTCTAGAAGAGTGCTATGCATCCGTTGCTGCTGTTGCAGACCGCTGGTTAGACATGCTTGAGGTATGTGTGCTTTCATGTAATTGGCAGTGCAGTGGGTTCAGAGTCTAGCAAGGCAGATGGATATGGCAACATGTGCTTATGCATATCATCTTTGAATCAAATGTAAAAAGAAGTTTGGCTGCTGCTAAGGTTTTTTTTTTTTGTTTTTTTTTTCCTTCTGATACTAGTCCTTAAATATCTTCAAAAAAATTCGATGGATTTTCTGTGATTTGAACAGAATCAAGGTATCGACATAGCAGATAGTGAACTGTTGGAGTATATTTCTGAGTCGAGCACAATGAGCAAATCTCTAGAGGACTATGGCGATCGGAAATCTTGTGCTACTACCACAGCCCGGCGATTAGCTGATTTTCTTGGTGATGAAATGGTGAAAGACAAGGGACTTAGCTGTCGCTACATTGTTGCTCGTGATCCACAGGTGTGTTCCCTATGAACTATTTCGTCGTCCATGTATAAATGGTTGTGGCAGTTGAGTTGGTGTCCTAGAAGTTTTGAGTTTTGACCAACGTGGTTTTTTGCATTGCAGGGTGCACCTGTGAGTGAGCGTGCAATTCCTGTTACAATTTTTGAAACCGACCCTGGTAAGTTCTGGAAGAGTCACATCGGGTTGGCATACTGTAGAGTTATTTTGTACAGTTGATTTCGACAAGCTATGTTTTTTCTGATAGGTTTCGTCATGAGCCGCTAATTCAACCATCACTGGTGGGTGTACAGAGGTGATGAGGGTATACGTCCGGAAATGGTGCAAGTGTTCAACAGATGTAGCTCTTCGCAGCATTGTAGATTGGGGTTATTATCGCCAACGTCTTAATTCAGCTATTCAGAAGATCATTACTATTCCTGCGGCCTTGCAAAAGGTACACTTCCGAAGTACTTCGAATGGGCACATTGTAATGTAAATATTCTTGTCCGTAAATAGACCTGAATAGGATCTGTTTGTACGACGTCTAGAATGGCTATGACCCGCATATCTGTAAGTAGGTTTGTGCGTCCTGATATTTAAATGATGTGCTTAGATACTGAATTTTTAACTGTCAATTCTACAGGTCACAAACCCAGTTCCACGTGTTGTCCATCCTGATTGGCTTTGGAAGAGAATTCGAGAGAAAGACGATAAGTACAGGCAAAGAAGCTTGAAAGACATGTTTGGGCCAAAGGTTCACGTAGAAGAGACTCCTATTCCTGAGGATGGTCCTGAAGCAGACCTAGAAGACATGATTGGCACCAAAAGCCTTGGTCGGAAGAATCCTCGACCAGTGGTTCGTGTCTACGAAACAGGTAAAGACGGCAGTAACCTCCGAGCGGTCCCTGCATTGGAGGATAGTGCTCAAACGCCTTCTGTAAGACAAATGAGGGAGGCTACACCTGATAAGAACGAAGATTATGGAGCTTGGTTGGAGCAAAAGAAAAGAAAATGGAAGGAAGCTCGGGAAAACAGGAGACGAATGAGGTTGATGATCTTACTAACCCATAGGAATTGTTCAACTTCTCATTTGTACATGAGTTCTAATAATTAGATTGGTCACAGAAGAGAGATATAAGAACCCAAATACTGTACTGTATTGTTTGTGCATGTAAGAGTTACTAATTTTGTTTGATATATATTCCAAGCTTGTTGGTTTGTCAACTCAATCTGTTTCGATTCTTATTGGACTGAATGTGTGCAGACCGGATCTTGCTTCTGAGAATGTTAGTGGCGGAGCATCACGTAATCCCCTTGGGAATAAGAAGGGCAAAGGAGCTCAACCACGAGCTGGGCTTGGAGCTTTCTTTCGAAACAGAGAAGCTGCCTTGACTCACTCTCATTGGCAGGTGTTTGCTGAAGCCATACTAAACCCGCACTCTGGATCTTCCTTTTTATTTGGTGTATTATTGAGTCATTGTTTCTCTACAATACACACATTCAAGTTCCTCATCGTGTGTGCACTAATATTCATTTTTGGATTTTATTATACAGATATTGCATTTGGCTCCTGCTCAGAGGCCAGGGGAGTTCACGGCTTGGGTACTTGCAGATGGTGATATGTATAAGGTCCCCCTACAAGTTCCCCGGGTATTTTATTTAAACACACAAGCTTCCAATACCGAAGAATACCCTGGAGTACGGGTCACTCGCACTTTGCCGCATGGGCGCCCAGTTTTTAATCTCATTGAGGTAAGAGAGCTGTAACATTTAACAGGAAGGGCCATTTCTTATCTTCCTGTTCACTGTAGGCATTTGAAATAGGTACTCCTTTGACACTGATGTCTGTCTATTTTTCTAAAGCAATGATTGGCTTGAAATGTATCATGCAGGTCGTAGTAGACGAGGAACAGTTTAAGGTAGCGGGGAAGAAACTTGCTGCGCATCTTGCTGACCCGGAAGTGGAGGTAATATTTCAGTTCTAACAACTTCTTTTCTGGTTAACCTTGTTCTTTCTTTATCCGATCATGAACTTCAATCTCCTCATCTGCTGTTAAGATAGTTACAAGATCTAATGTTCTTAAGTGGGATCATGTGAGCAGGGGGTGTATGAGACAAAGATGCCACTAGCTCTTCATGCCTTGCTGCAGCTGGGTTGTGTATGTAAAGTAGACGCAAAGGCACGAAACCTTACGATAAGGGATGGATGGTCTCTCAATGATCTACACATGAAAACCACGACAGAGTGCTCATACCTGATGGAAGATCTACCGTACATCTTTTTGTACCACAGGTTGGTCTTTGGTTTTACTAAATCAACAAGCGACTTAGAAATTAGAAATATCATGTTCCCTAGAAGTGTCGAAGTCTAAATGCTCAATTATTTCAATTTAAACACTTGTTCCTTTTGTTAGCTTTGGGGATGCTTCTCTTTTATGCTGAAGAAATTTCTGGAGGTAGACGGTTTTATAGCAAAAGAGAACATGTATAAAGCAATGTGAGTTTTTTATTTTTTAGGTGTCAAATAATGTATCCGTTTGCTCTGCGGAACCACCTGACATTAGAATTGCTTTTGGCGAACAGCTGGATGGATAACAGAGGCTTGTATGCTTTATACACGCCGACAACTTCCAGAATTTCGGTTGTGGTTGTAAATCCCTTCAACAACCGTGAAGTTGCTATTGCCCAGCTGGAGCGACAATTTCGTGATGCAGTCCGTAATCAGAGCCAGTCTAATGTCGACACCTCTGAGTTGGCATGCAAGGTTGGGAAAAGATTTATTTCGTAGTGTTGTTCTCTTGTTACCAGTGTGAGCATTGTGCCTGATTCCTGAGTCGAACCTTTGGTAAGCGTGGTTTGTCATTTAACTGATTCAATCAGTTGCGGCCTCTTTTAGCATATCTTAACATCATTTTTCCACTGCTCTGCAGATTGAGTATGTATCAAATAATGCAGATGCAGGACGGTTATTACAAAGATTTCTTATCGAGTACAGGTGCAATACAATGAACCGTCTATTGTGCAATATTGTTGGGATTATTTATTAAATTTAAGGTCCCCTTATCCACATTCAGCGTCGGCGATTTTCTCATCCACTTACAAATTTCACCTTGTTTTCTATATCCAGAGATCAACATCGAGGTGCAACTCTGGCTGTAGTGGAGTGCCCGAACTTGGACATAATCAAGACCTCAGTTTCAGCCCTCTCTGAATTGCCTTGTATACAAGTTGCATGTAATGCTCGTGATAGTCACTATCAGGTATGTGATTCTGGTGATTATTTGTGAGTGGTCACTCTTCAAAGCGCTATTCATAGAGGCCTTCAGAGTATTAGATTTGGACGCATAAAACATTGCCTAGCTGGTCAGGACCGTTCTGTATGTGTTGAAAGTTTAACTCGTCGTGAGCATATCGTGTTTTGATTTAATCCATCTTCTTGATAAAATTTTATCCCTTAACCTTATGATCTAATGAAAGGTTTTGTTGTGGGTATGTCACAGACACTTGGATGGCAGCCTTTGGCTGGTAGGGTGGCTATGCAACGTTGTGCTGCATCTAGTGTATGGCTTCAGGAAAAAATAACTTTAGCACGATACGCACATGTATGACCTACCTCTAACTATTCCTCAGCACCAATAGCCTGTAATATGATAACCATTTCTACCTTAGGATCTTGACATTCTCCTGGAGTTTTCTGGTTTGAGTATGATGGAATGAAACAGTAATTTTTTTAAATTGATATTTGTTCAGGTTCCGCTGGGAAATTTCAATTCGGATTGGCTTCTCTTCACAGCAGACACCTTTTTTGCGCGTGCTCTACGTGATCATCAGCAGGTCACTCCCTTGAATTTGAATTCTTGGGCTCCCAGAGTTTGTCCTCACGGCCGATGGTTGTTGAATTACTTGGATATCTTAAACTGGAATATTTAGACTGAGCTGCATGCGTGACGTGGTGGATACCTTTGAATATGCATTTTAAGCAAATATATATTTTTTAAAAGTGTGGCTACTTTTGACCTTTCAAGACTCAAATTTTTTAATTCAGGTACTGTGGGTTTCAAATGATGGAGTACCGGATTTGGGAGGAGTTCCCGAGGAGGAACCAAGCTTTGCAGATGAGGTAGAGTCTTGAATGATTTCTTCTACGTTTGGGACGATAGGTTAAACTTCTGATGAATACTACCTCTGGATGACATGTTGATACTACAAAAGATTACCATACGAAGTCCCTCTTTTAGTTATTTATGCATAGTCTCTGTCGGTTTCAAGTATAACAGTGTTGTACAAAAGCAGCATATTGAAGGTACTTTTCTGAGTTTATTCTTTTAAATCAATCTGATGAGCTCGAGAGGGGTATGAACTTCCTGACAGTCCTTTAAACAGACAGAGTCGATTCTGAGATCAGTTTATCTCTTATTCTGATTGTTGTGTAAATTGATAATTGTTTTGTCAGGTTCAGCAGCCAGCATCGGTTTATCCAGGCGCCTATCGGAGTATTAGCATAGAGCTGAAGGTTTGGTTCTGTACACAACTAAGTAGCTCATTAGTTGGATGCTCTCCGGTCTACAATATGTTCTATCCAAGTAGATCACTTCTGATGTTTCATTTGAAGTAGTAAGTATGGCTTTGCTGATTCAATTAACTTGTTGAATCACTCTAATCAAGTTCATTTTATTACCAGGTGCATCACTTGGCTGTCAATGCTTTGCTTAAGAGCAGCCAAATCAATGAGCTAGAAGGGGGTGCTCTGTTGGGCTTCAACTTAGAATCTCAGGATGCAGCTACTCTTGGAGTTGGACAAACAAATTGGGATGAAAGCTTGTCCTGTGCACCAGCCTTTCGGGTTCTGAAACAACTTGTACAAGGCTGGCTTAGTGACGCAGTTTCATCAGGCAACACGTTCGCGGATGCTCTTTTGCAACATCTCTACCGTTGGCTTTGCAGGTGAGCCATTCTCATACTCTTGGAAATCAAAGATAGGCCGCATCTGCATGTTTGACATGGTATCTAGAAGTAGCATTTATGGTGTTTCCCACTAGTTGCTTTAGTTCAACCTGAGTTGTGGAACTTCATCAACCTAGCCAATAACACTGACAATAGTATTTATGTTGATAAAATATCAGTCCGACGTCAAAGCTGCACGACCCAGCTCTTCATCGCATTCTTCACAAGGTATGTGGTCTTACTGCAAGTATAAATTATTTATATGAGGATTGTAATGTTAGGTGAATTACACCAGCCACCGGAGGAACAGTTAAGAACCAAGTTATGCTTTCACGTAAAGCTTGCTCTCCATAGGTTAAATACTTATCCTTCAGTTGTTATTCTCAGAGAAGCTTCTGACGGACGACTTCTAACATGCTGGATATTGGGTCATGATCAGATAATGCAGAAGGTGTTTGCTCTGTTGCTTTTGGAGTTGCGAAAGTTAAGGGCCACTATAGTCTTCGCAGACTTCTCTCGCATCATTATAGCTACTGGGAAGTATAATATGGCAGCTGCTCAAGGCTACTGCGAGTATCTTCTAAAGACTCTAAAATCCAGGTATTTCCTCAATCCGTCACACCAACTACTGAGATTGGTGATTTTTCCCAAATGTCAGAAGGATATGGGAATGTAATGTTCAGTTTATCACGCCATTTTTTTCTATCTATTCTGAGGTAGTTCGAGTATCATATTCAGTGATAAACTGTTGGTTTTGTAACTCCTTGCAAAGTAACTAAGATATCCTTGTCACCGGCCATTTCGTGCAGGGAGTTGTTTGAGTGGATAGAGTTGGAGCCAAAGCGTTATTGGCATTCTCTGCTCTTTATGGATCAGGTTAGATACATTCTCCTGACCTTAAAAATCTTGAACCTTGTGAATTATGGCCATTGTATGCTTAAAAAAGACGTTGAGCTTATAATAACGATGGTTCTGTTTGTAAGACGAATCTGTTGACAGATAAGATTGTACGACCTTGCCAGTTCGATTTCATGATAATGTCTGAAACTGAGAAAACTGATCGCTACCGTTGATCAGGGGCAGTTTTTATAAGTTCAATATAAAGGTTTGGCGATTTTAATCATTGACCTCTGCAGTATAATTATGGCGGTATCCAAGCAAAAGATGTGCGACCAGAGCTTGAACCCAGTGATCTATCTCAAGACCCAAATCAAAACGGGGCTAATGAAATTGTATCAAGCTGGAATATAGCAGAGTTTCTGCCCAAGGTGACACAGGTACTGGCCAAATTCATCTAGGACTTGCAGCATTTGTTTGCACCTAGAGCAAGTCAAGTGCGTGTCGTAAGTCAAAGCAGATTGACACCAATTTAATCTGGTGGCTGTGCAGGACTACTTTGTAGTTATCGTATCAGAATACATTTATATTCCATGGAAGCACTCCCAAGATCGGGCAGCTATGCTAGCTGAATCAAGAGACGGAGACTTTACATCGAGCACACCATCTGTCACGGTTTCTGCAGGCTCTGATTTGGAAGCTCATGAGGTTGCCTACCTTAAAGAACAGGTGCTGTGAAAGTCACCGGTACCCTATCACTATTTTATCGTATCCTTAGAAATCATTGCCTGCATTGCCTGGAGGGTTTTAAGCAAGTATGTAAGTTTTTTTCTTCCATTTTCCTATCAATTTATTTTACGAGTGTTCTTTATCTCTATAGTCTGGTTGCATTTGCAGATTACGTCCTATTTCACGGACAAGCTATTGAGGGTCGTACGCGATGTGCAAAGACACATGAATGCGAGGAGGAGAGACGAGGAAGATTCTGATGCTCAGCTCTCACGAGAGTTTCCAAAGTTGGCTGGCTCACATCTGGCCATGTCCGATCCAGCCTTGGAGTTCATCAAACAAGTTTGTGCTGTTCTGGCTCTTGATAATCGTGTTCAGCATAATATTATGGTAAGTTCATGCAGAGGCCATTTTGCCATTTTGAATCCCTAATTTGAAAGGATTTTTCAGCTAGGTGCTATTGTCAGCAGACACTTTCTAGTATCTGCATCTCAACCCCAACTTGATTTCAGCCTTCTGGCGCTCTGGGGCCCCTTTTGCTCTTAAATGTATTGCTTGCTGTAATTCACTAGGTCATTTACCTGGTAAGAGGTGTTTTCGGTATCGAAAAGCATTTAAATTTGTTGCCACCGCAGGTTATGAGGAAAAACCTGTTGAAGTTGGTGCACGTCCGGGAGTTCTCAGCAGAGGCTGCGTTCGAAGACCCATGTCGCTCCTTTACCCTTCCAAATGTCATATGCAGGTACTGAACGATACAAAACGAACACGTCGAAATTCCTATTTCATACCATGGGTCTCGTAGCTAGCCTGTTCCTGGTCTTGTCACAAGTCGGAATGTTACTTGTTTGGAATGATACTCTGAATAGAACATTGTTAGTAGGCTCTCTGAGACTTGTGGTTTTTACGTTTGTGTTTGGGAACAGCTATTGTAATGACTGCAGAGACCTGGACCTTTGCCGTGATGCTGCACTTCTGGAGCATGATTGGCGCTGTATAGTGCCATCTTGTGGCCAACCTTACGACCGTGCTTGGATTGAGAACGCTCTCCTCCAAATAGTGCGGCAACGAGAACGTCTGTACCATCTTCAAGACCTTGTCTGCATAAAATGCCGTCAGGTAATTAATTCTAAGGATATGTTCCAATGGAATGGTTGTGTGTATTTCTGACTTTCGTCATTACATAATCTTCGACCATTTCATAATCTTCGTCTGGTGGAATTGGCAGGTGAAGGCGACACACCTAGCGGATCAATGTTCTTGTGCAGGCGGTTTTAGGAACACGACCAGCCCAGCTGAGTTTGAGAAGGGCCTGCAAGTATTCCTGAATATAGCCAAGTACCATGGCTTTGAGTTGCTGGAAGAGGTCGTCACCTGGCTTGTAACGCCTTTAGTGCGTACATCTTCCTGATCGATCCTCTAGCAATCATTCACCTGTCATCCGGCACCTCAAAGGGAAGTGCCGATCCATTTTTTTGTAGGGATATCTGTACTATACATAGTTGAATACGTTATGGACAATTCGAGACGTTTTCTGTTGCTGCAACAACGTGCTGCACCTCGTCCCTTCTCCGTAGGCAGTTGCACATATTATAGCAGCTGATGTATACGGGTCATTTTCTGGAGAGTGAAGGTGTTCTCCTTGTAATATATGATGCCTGCGCCGAGGTCATACCCGTTGACAATCAATGAGGATATTCTTCTTTTGGAATCTTCGGCTTTTGGGTGTGACTCTTTATATAGCATGGCACGCGGTTTGAAGGTGCCGCAGTCGGCGATTAGCTGCTTGCTCTGCGGCTATTTCTACTCACATTTGGGAAAGTGGCATGTAAATCTATATGCGCATGTGCAAATTTTGCAGATTAGGGTGTGATCGTGTCATCCTCATCTCAGACTCTTTACACGGCTTCGGAATTGAGCATCTCTGGAGCAAGGTACTCTTTCTTGACATATTTTGTGACTCTGTTGATAGCTAGAAGGTGAAGTTTGCCACCACTTGTTCTGTGTTGGAGGTGGAGGTTACATTGAAGAGCCTGGTCTGGTCTGGTCGTCATTTTGTTTTGGAAGTATGTTGGATCAACCATTGTACTGAGCCTGTGTGGGGAGTGTCGTATAGGGATTGCTAGAAGAGTTGGAAATGCCTCAAGATTGGGTCATGCCGGGGACGGGACTCATAGGAACGACCGATGACGAGTTTTTCCGGCGCGTTGCGAGGAGTTTGGACATCAAATCTTGGCTGGCTCTACCATGGTACAATTGCTGAGTTGAGTAGAAACTGTATTTTGTCTTGTGGAACTTCATGATCCATGTGTGGGGGAAGTCGAATGGTGCGCCTGGCTATGGCAGTGCCAAAATTCCGTCTTGCTGTGAGAGAGAAAGAGATAGAGCGAAGGATGGCACATCGCTGTTTGTTTTCCTTGTCAGTTGTACAGACAGGTCATACTATCGGCAATTTTTACAGATGCAAGTCTATATGACTGGACTCCGGCCAATGTATGAGTTCTATGTTGCTGGAAGTTATTGCTGAACTAGTAGAAAACAGAAAGGACACTTCATATTCAGTAATGATGAACGAGAATCACCCTTGGAAACAAAATTGATTATCCAATTATTAAATTTGCTAGAGCCGTTGGGAAACGTATATAGAAAAATATAGGAAATGTTGTCCCTTCCTCAAGGAGATTTAAACTTGACGTAAACGATAGAAGCTACAGAAAGCACCGAAACCAAAATCCAAACAAAAGATGGATTCAGAACTTTCATGCACTAAGAAATGGAGTCATTGGTGAATGGGATTGGATGAAAATGTGAGATTTTGTTAGACCTTTTCTAAATTCCAATTAATTGGAGTACTTGGTCAAGAAAGACAATATTGTGCACGTCTAAGAAGAAGAAGAACTCCGGTGCCGATGGAGACCGGCGTGAATATAGTGTTTGAAAAGAATCCGGCATGAATATAGTGTTTGTTCATTCTTTTCACTAAGCCTATGACCACAAGACATAGGGTAGTGTAATAGAACTACTTCCCTCTTTCAAGGGTAAACATTTTTTTACACAAAGTGCTTCTTGTACACTAGGTGCCCCGACATGTCATCCCCCCAAGGGCTTTTGGGTACCCATACAACGAGGTCTCATGACATACCTAAGTGCCTACCACCATAGTCCATCCAAGTTGGGTGGACTATGGTGGTAGGCACTACACCAGTGTGAGGACTTGAACTCACAACCATCTCACGGGTGTGCCATGATTCAAACCACTACACCGAGGCCTTGGTGCCTCTGCACACATCAAGAAACTATTGCATCCAAGAGTAATATATCTTTTCAACAATGAAATTATTATCGCAAAAATCGCAATTGATAGGTATACTCTGATCTAATAATCTCAATCAATATTAAGTCCTATTACCAAATCTCTATAGCAGCATAGAAGAACATTACACTCTTGCTTTTTTAAGAAATTCATAGGATGTCCAAAGTCTTGGATATAATATCATACCTATTTATAGCACTTCTTCCCTTGTCCATGTAGACCAAGTAGGCTACTATGTAGATAGAAAGTAATTACACATGGATTCCACACATGTCTTCATCTTCTCTTATAACATAAAAAACATGAGATACCCGGTGGCCGAGACCCTCCCATTGGTCTGGTGCACAACCCGGGTATTGGAGGTAGTGACCGAGGCCAACAATAACTTGATCGGGTTTTTTTTTCCTATGAAGCCCAATGTGCTTTTTTGATGATCTAGGATGAGTGCATTGATTTTGATATTTAGTATAAGGTAGAGGCACCCAATTCCGATCGGCCACCCAATTTAGATCGGCCACCTAATTCTGATCAGTAGAGTATGCATGGCATGGTGCATGAAATTGGCAAATGCTTGAAATGGTGCATGAAGTGACCCAAAACCAATAACTCAAAATCTGAAAACACTAGTCATTATCGGCATTGGGTCATGATGTGTGCAATTTTGGATTGCTCCACTTTCAATTGAGCTCTCACTGGTGGCATTGCCTCGAAAGTCGAACAAGGCCAATCGGTATTGGGTACCCTCCATTAGTTGGTTATTCATGACATCTCTTCTCTCTTTTACTCACTCTCACTTATTGGCATTGGGTGAAGGAAGGCATTGGGTGAATGAGGGCACCAAATCTCACCTACTCTAGAGTTTGATTATGGGCTCCGGTGGTTTCTAGGCTTTTATTTCTATATCAATTCCAAATCTTTGTGATTAAATTTGAAAAAATATTTGTTGAGTTTCATTCCTAATTCCCCATCTTTCTAAATAAACATTTTTAACATACAATGTCATTTGAGTCCCGATCTTGCTTAAGTGATCGGAATTGGGTACCTCTACCTTAGCGGTACTGTATGATTTGAAAGCTCTGTAGCTTTCTACTTTTGATGATGATTTTTACTGAGAGTACAACTATCTATACTACGTAAAGAGAGTGATCATTGTCTAGGTGGTTGGTAAAAGTATTCATCAAGAGAAAAAACTTATAGCATTACTATGAAGAAGAAGAAGAAGAAGAAGATCGCCGGTCTCCGAAGGACATTACTATGAATATAGTATTAAGGCTAGGAAATGTATTTAAAAGAAGATATTAAAAAAAAAAAAAACTTGCCATGTTGCACAACATCTTTTAACATCCTCCAGACGTTTTTGATTGGATTGAGATCGGGAGAGTTTCCAAGCCGATTGAGCTTCTCGAGAAGGTGAGTTTGTCTTCATTCTTCACATATTTTACTGCTATGGATGGATGCGCCATCTTCCATAAACACTCCTAATGGAACTCGACCCATGAAATGAACCAATTCGCCATCCTAGACCACTACTACAAAATCCTTAGCAAACGTTGACTTTCAGGCATAAAAACAAGTTCTCACTTTTGTCCTACAGCAAGTGCGCCCCAAATCATGAAAGAAGTCCGTCCACCTTTAAAAGTAGGAACTATACAACTTGATGAATAGCGCTCATTATACACTTCTCCAAACATGAATTTGTTGAGAATTTTTTCCAATTTCAAAAGTAGATTCATTTGTCCAAACAATATGCTCCCACTCTTCTGCACTCCATCCACGGTACTTTTCAGCAAAATTAGCTAATCATTGAGACATGTGACAAGGTGGCAAGAAAGATTTTTTTACTGCAATTCGACTTAAAATGTAACTTTTATGTAAGACCCTTTGAATAATACGTCTACACACTTGAGTAGGACATGCATTGGTATGCTCTGAGACTGAGGAGCGATGATGAGCTTTTGAGTAACACACAATACTATGAAGTTCATCCCTGTCACTAAGCTTTTTAGCATGACTTCCACCCCAAGGTTTGCACTTGTAAGTACCATCTTCACTAAATATTTTTACCAACCTTTCATCATAATTATTTATGAAGCCATTCAAAGTCATAAAATGTTACCAATCTTATGATGAATAACATCATATGTTTTTTAATAGCAATTAAACAAAGAAGAATTTGGCGGTTTCTAAACTCAAGCTAAAAGTAGTTCAAATGTATCAGAGAAGGAACAAGAGATTATGTTGTACCATGAATAGTACGCTGCCCTGTGATACCCGCAGTATGCTGCCCTGTGATACTAGTATGCTGCCCAATGATACCCGCAGTATGATAGTACGCTGATACCCTGTCAACCAGGTATCACCGGGCATGAGACTAGTATCACATAGATATCAGTCGGGAAGAGCACATTGCAAACCGCTGTGGATTCGTTGTGCTTCCCCTCATCACCGGAATCGTCAGATTTTCCACATCGACCTCGCCGTGACCACTCACATGAGCGGCTCGGATCATCCACACTCCATCGTCCTTTTCTCAGCTGCGTGCCGTGGATGGCATTCGACCGCAGAACTTCGAAGCGTGGTTCGTAAATCGAGCCGGCTAAACTGCGCTTGTGTCCTCGCCAGCTGACGCCACTTTTACTAGGATTTCTTTACTGCCACATGCCAGTGTTTCACCCAAAAATCAAGCTCTGGCACTCTCCGTCGCTTGCATCTGGCCTGCCTTTTCTGCATGCCCATCGACGGACTCGGTGCTCCTGCAACTATATACACAGTGTTGAGTCCTCGGTCTTGCAAGAAAGTCCTGTATGTGATCTTACATCAAGCGTAGTTTATACCATTCACCGATCCAGTTTACAGACAAGTGAGTACACTGGGTTTTTGTGTTCAGAATGGCTTCCGCTATGATGTCGCAGATGACTGCTAGAACCTTGGCAGGCGGTCTTACGGCTCTCACCCCTGCTTCGTCCAGGAAGCTCCTCAATGCTACCTCCCGCGTCGTGGCCACGCCCAGGCTGGCGACCTCGCTGGCCGGGCGGGTGAGGTGTGACGCCGGGAAGGGGCTGCGTGAGACCGTTGACGAGGCCACCAAGAAGGACATCACGGAGGACGAGATCCGGAACAGCATGGAGACCAACGAGTCCGAGCAGCGCTCCTACTTCGGCGCCAAGCCCACGCCCGGCTTCGACCAGGCCGTGGGCTTCACGCCCCGCCCCGAGATCGAGCGGCGCCCCGAGACCGGCGACAAGTCGTTCTTCAGCGTGTTCGCGTTCGATGGCGCGGCGCCCGAGGCGATCAACTGCCGGCTTGCGATGCTGGGCATGGTGTGGGCGTTCGTGGCGGAGAAGGCGACGGGTCTGACGGTGGTGGAGCAGCTGTTCAACCCGTCGACGAGCGGGCTGGTGTACTTCGTGGGCGCGGTGCAGCTGTTCACGTACGCGTCGCTGGTGCCGATCATGAACGGCGAGTCGACGGACGCGCGCAGCTTCGGGCCGTTCACGGCGCGAGCGGAGCGGTGGAATGGGCGGCTGGCGATGCTGGGGTTCTTGTCGCTGGTGATCACGGAGCTGGTCCGCCAGGCCCCCGTCTTCCACTGAGTGCCTCAAGTAGGTGCTGTCAGTAAACGAGATGATCTGTACAGATTTTTGAGCCATGGGCATTGCAGAAATTTACTCTACAACATGTGATGCTCAGAGAACAGTTTTCTGGAAATCGAGTTTATTTGTGTATATCATAGATATGCAGCTGCAAGCGGCTGAGTAGTTGATTTTAGGTTTTAAACATGTAGTTGCGTATGCATCATGTTAGGAGATTATTGCTTGCTGTGAGGATTATTTTTGCAGAAGTAGTTTGTTAGACATTATGGAATATTTTCTGGACATTCTTTCGATGAAAATTCTCAAAGTGAGACCTATTTGCATACACTCTGTACAGCTGCTCATTCTTCAGGCTTCATGACTGTATTTTGTCGTGACCTCTCCTGACAGAATTTTCTATCCAACATAATATTTCGCCTTAAGTCACCTCTTGGTTGGATGAACGAACTTCGATTGCAAGCTCAAACCGAAAATTTAAACACTCTTCAAGATCTCATATATTTAACCAAGGTTTACAAAGTGATTCAATTTTTGAGGTTTCGATTCTGAATGATTTGGCATAATATTTACCAGATTTTTCGCCAATATATTTTGTGGTACCTGTGATATTATGTGTAACTGTATCTCTTTCGGACTTCCCGAGGAAACATAACTTCCCACTCTATAGTTCATGCTTTAGCAGGTCAGAACAAACCAGCATCATGGATAGAACCATCTAGACTCTAGTTGTTGGAGCTCAGTGGAAACGTTGATCACAGCTGCACATTTCTGGCTTTCTTTCTAGGAGAATGAACAATTCTAAAAACATCTTTCCTCAGACCTACGCTATTGACCATGACACGTCTCACGCTGTTCTGTGTTCTCAGCCTCAGACAAACCATTGAACAAGCTCTTTACATGTGTAAAACTGAACTTCTGACCGACCACACCGGAGAATCCTAGCCAGCAGTGCCAAGTATGAATCTTCTTCAAACCAGCCAACTTTTGGAGAGCGCGCAGAAGCTCACAGCCAATTTCCGTCGATAGATTCCCATGGCAGGATTTAGAAACGTGTTAGAGCCCGGGTGAAGTACTTTAGCTCAGGGGAAGCGATTGCTTTGTGGCAACTATCAACAGATCGAGTATCATCGCTCTCGAGCCACATGCCACGTTCTCGCTTCTCCAACTCCTCCAGCCCATGCATGCTGTGTTGTTCGCCATTGCTTGCATCTCGCCTGCACGCCCATCGACGGCACTTATTCAATCTCTTCGAATAGCAGGACTTATAAATCCATCTCATGTTTTTCGTCATGGTTAAAGTCGTGGTTCGATGTACACGTTTCTGGAATTTATGACATGGTATTTCCCGGAATTTACGATTGTCAATATACAATCGTGGTTATTGTCACGTCTAATTTGTAAAATCTCTTTGGAACTTCCCGAGTAAACATATTCTCCATCTATAGTTCATGCTTTGGCTGGTGAAGAAAACCCAGCTGGTTCGTTGACTAGAACCATCTGGTTGTTGCAGCTCAACGAATAAGCATATGGTCACAACCGCACATTCAAGCTTCACTTCTAGAACAGTGAACAATTCCGAAAACACCTTCCTTTAACCTACACTACTAACTAGTACGACACAAAATTCACTCTTATTGAACGAAAGTACTGCATCCGTGACCCGAGTGAATTCCTTTACTCCAGGGTTGTCATACTGGACGGACGTCCGGTACGTCCGTCCGGTAGAGCTCTCGCCCGTCCGGGTAAGTCAACGGAGGGTTGACTTACCTCCCAGGTAAAAAAACAGGCGACGTGGCAGCCACGTATGAACTAAAGTGATGCCACGTGGGATTTAAACTAAAAAAATGAATAGTTGACTACATAAAATAATATATTGGCCGCAAGGACGTGTCCGCCCCTAAAAAGTAGGGGCGGGGACGTCACCGCCCCTAAATGATAGGGGCCGAGACGTCCCCGCCCCCAAATGGTAGGGGCGGAGACGTCACCACCCCTCCCCACCCAATTTTGGAATTAGGATCTTTGAACGATCATATCTCACTCAAAAATAGTCCAAATTAAGCGTGTGATATGTTTTTTGGCATCTAAGCAAAATTTAGATGCCAAATCACACCTCAAACGCTTGATTTGAGCTATTTTTGAGTGAGTTATGCCCATTCAAACATTCTGACTCCAAATTTAGGCGGGGAAGGGGCGGGGACGTTAGGGGCGGGGACGTGAGGGCGAGGACTCAACCCTTTGAAGGTTGTAAAGGAACAAAGTTGGGCAAACTCCATTTTCGCCTTGGCAAAGGCTTTCCTCCTTCCCATGCGTTAGAGAAACGATATTTTTAATATAAATTTCGTTTTCCTTCCAACTTCTAGGGAATGACATGATTGCCGTGATGATTGAGGAATGCAAAGATCTTGTCGGAACCAAATATAGCGGCTTTTTCCTCTATTGGACTTGAATTAGGAGAAGAAGAAGAACTATGGTCTTCCAATGGGACCGCCGTGAATGTAGTGTTCATTCATTCTCTTCACTAAGCATATGGCCACGAGACATAGGCTAGTGTGTATAGAACTAACTTCCTCTCTTGAGGGTAAACACTTTTCCACACTAAGTGCTTCCCTACACTAATTGCATTAAAGATAATCGACATGTCATCTCCCCCAAGGGCTTTGTGGGTCCCCATACAACGAGGCGGTGGAATCATCCATCATAATAGGGTGGACTATGGTGGTACTTGAATTAGAATGTTGTATTATGCTATAAACAACAAATTCTTTTTGACATTTTCAAATAAAGTAATATTCTTTGCACAAGTGAAACCTCCTTTATTATCGACGGACAAATACCATTGAGCAATGTAATTTTAATGTAAAGATGTGTTCTTAAATGACTCATCTTGAGGTCATATTCAAATTTATGAAGCATAATATCGAATCATTCAATGTGTATATTTCTCTTGTGAAACAAGCCTTCAACTTTACTTTACAAAGGAATTACTCAACTTAACTTTATAAACGAATTATTTAAACATGCAGTGAGAGAAATTTATATATCCCCAAACATAAGGGCTCATGTAAACTTCTAACCACGGAGGAAATGTACAACTTACCCAACAATAAAATGTTGCATGAGTGCCCCACAATAAATACTCCCTTTTCATCCATTGAGAAATAGTGAGAACACAAATCAGTATAATCTACCATTCAAATTTTGTACCTATTCATTCCATGATATTTTGTATGTATTAATTACATAGTTCTTTGATATTATATCTATTTATATATTATTTATAACCATATTTCACACTTTTAAAGCAATGTATGTTTCATGTACTTTCTTTATAAAATTTATCCTAAGTGAATATATTTGCCCCTATTTCTTTATCGTACGTCGTTTCTACAATTTATGCTAGTGGCCCCTTCGAGATTACTTTTTTTTCCAACTTCCTCAAAAAGTGTAAACGTGCTCTACTTGGGTTAAAATGTATTTTAACAACAAAGAAAATACTTTTTTTTGGAATCTTAGAAGAAGGTAATACGCTTTATATATAAATATTCTACAATTGAATCCAATGTTAAGAAGGGGCATGGAAAGATAAACCAAAAGGTAAGGAACATACAAATAGTTTGCACGTGTTAGAGGAAATGTAATAGTTTCCATTTCAACATATAGAAATTGACATTCCCAATTTATAAATACGGCATATGTATAGTACATCACAACCTCAAAATTATATTTATTTAGGAAAAGAATTTCATGCAAACCATACAAAGTTCTATCGTTATTGTATACAGACATGAGTTCAAGAAAGAAGTTAATAGTTATGTCCTATATTGCTAGAAATTTTACTAGAGCTTCTATTGACATTTATATTTTTTGTGCATCTATATGTATACTAAAAAACTATTTGGTCCAATGTCTCTCCCCTACATCCATAGCTTTTACAATAGACATGCTTAATGTGACCTTTCGAGGTGTATCCCTTAGTTGCAAAGCCTTTTGGAGTTTCATCTAACATTTGCAAGGTTTAATCAATTTAAAGTTAAATTGACACCATTTAGTAAGAAGTGTTGTGAGAGAACCACTTCGACTTTGGAACATTGTGGTCTTTAGAGAATGCTTTTATTTGCATCATCTTTCTTTATGATTGAATAAAGCAATAAATAATCATAACCTCAACAATTTAAAGATAGATATTCCATCGACCCTACGGTTATGAAGAGTAATTCGTGGATTGTTCCAAAGGGGTTGTTACACATTGGACGATTCGACATTATGCTTCATAAATTTGAATATGACCTCAAGATGAGTCATTTAAGAACACATCTTTACATTAAAATTATATTGCTCAATGGTATTTGTCCGTCGATAATAAAGGAGGTTTCACTTGTGCAAAGAATATTACTTTATTTGAAAATGTCAAAAAGAATTTGTTGTTTATAGCATAATACAACATTCTAATTCAAGTACCACCATAGTCCACCCTATTATGATGGATGATTCCACCGCCTCGTTGTATGGGGACCCACAAAGCCCTTGGGGGAGATGACATGTCGATTATCTTTAATGCAATTAGTGTAGGGAAGCACTTAGTGTGGAAAAGTGTTTACCCTCAAGAGAGGAAGTTAGTTCTATACACACTAGCCTATGTCTCGTGGCCATATGCTTAGTGAAGAGAATGAATGAACACTACATTCACGGCGGTCCCATTGGAAGACCATAGTTCTTCTTCTTCTCCTAATTCAAGTCCAATAGAGGAAAAAGCCGCTATATTTGGTTCCGACAAGATCTTTGCATTCCTCAATCATCACGGCAATCATGTCATTCCCTAGAAGTTGGAAGGAAAACGAAATTTATATTAAAAATATCGTTTCTCTAACGCATGGGAAGGAGGAAGGCCTTTGCCAAGGCGAAAATGGAGTTTGCCCAACTTTGTTCCTTTACAACCTTCAAAGGGTTGAGTCCTCGCCCTCACGTCCCCGCCCCTAACGTCCCCGCCCCTTCCCCGCCTAAATTTGGAGTCAGAATGTTTGAATGGGCATAACTCACTCAAAAATAGTCCAAATTAAGCTTTTGAGGTGTGATTTGACATCTAAATTTTGCGTAGATGCCAAAAAACATACCACACGCTTGATTTGGACTATTTTTGAGTGAGATATGGCCTCTCAAAGATCCTGATTCCAAAATTGGGCGGGGAGGGGCGGTGACGTCTCCGCCCTTGCCATTTAGGGGCGGGGACGTCTCCGCCCCTACCATTTTGGGGCGGAGACGTCCCCGCCCCTAACGTCCCGGCCCCTTCCCCGCCTAAATTTGGAGTCAGAATGTTTGAATGGGTATAACTCACTCAAAAATAGCTCAAATCAAGCGTTTGAGGTGTGATTTGGCATCTAAATTTTGCTTAGATGCCAAAAAACATATCACACGCTTAATTTGGACTATTTTTGAGTGAGATATGGCCGTTCAAAGATCCTGATTCCAAAATTGGGCGGGGAGGGGCGGTGACGTCTCCGCCCCTGCCATTTGTTGGCAGGGACGTCTCCGCCATAGTGCCACAGTGGCGTGACATGTCGGTATGTGACGAGGCAATCACAGTAGAAATTTCTTACTTGCAAAAAATTACTGGGCGCTCTTCGGGCAATTTGTCCGAACCGTTCGTCCGTGCCGTCCGGACTGCCTGTCCGGTTGTCCCGTCCGATCACCTCAACCCGTCCATTATGACAACCCTGCTTTACTCCATTCTTTCAGCGCATTCCTTGTATCACGTACGTCACTAGTACAGGGTACTGAACGGATACTTGTACCCTATACTCCGAGCACACGAATTCAATAACCTTGCACCATTGTACACAACCATGACGAGTGCAAATTAATTTTATAATTTGCTAAATTTGTTCGTGGCAGCTTATTTCTGACTACAGTAGTTGCAACGAGCACGAACGAACAAGCAAACACATGATCATGGCGCCCCCTTGCACCACGAATTGACCGCTAAGGCTCCAGCATGATTCATGCTGTCGATAGCTATACGATACTGCCCCCATACCCCGAGTTACCGAGGAGATACCTGGTACCTTTCCCATGCACCGGAAATTATAACTGCCTCCGACCAAGTATTCTACAGTACACAAATTGTGTACGGTCTCAGTCGCATGTGCCAAATCTTCACGACTAAGAAAACATGGGCTTGAATCAGAGCACCACACTCGTAATTCCACAACTATGTCCAACGTCCCTAGACTTGTGAAACGTCACCTAATTTGTTACCAGTATTTGCATTCATAGTACAACTCTATGTGGAAATATCAGACCAGAGCTTCGTAATATAAATGCTCAGGTTCACCTCGCATCAGCCATCATCTGAGGACCTGTTGGTGATCAACTCAGTCATCATCTACAATGAAGAGATTGATCTTCAGCTCAAGTCACAGTGTGATGTGCAAGCTGGCGGCTTTGCTGGTGGCGTTGCAGTTCATGGTGGCCAATGGTGAGCTCCACCGAGGAGGACCAGGAGGGAGGTTCCTGGTAGAATCTGACGTCGGCGCTACTGCAGCATCCGCGCGGCGTTTTTTGAATGCGAATCTGTGTGGGAAGGGGAACTCGCCCAACTTCAACTGCGCGTCCCTTCTGAAGCGGCCGCAGCAGCCTCGGTGCTGCAAGACGGGGTCGATCCAGTCGTGCAAGGACGTGGGCAGCACAGACGACGACCACTGCGGCGCGTGCAACCAAAAGTGCGGCTTCCGCCTCGACTGCTGCGGCGGCAAGTGCGTCAACCAGGACTCCAACCGCGACAACTGCGGGCGCTGCGGGAACCGGTGCCGCCGCAACCTGCCCTGCCAGGGCGGCCAGTGCGGCTACAACGGCAAAGACCGCGATGATTGAGTCTAAGATCTAGTACACATATGCATGCGCTTCATATTTAAACCTCTCATTCATTGCGTGCGAATACATATATTTTTCACGCTGTTGATCCTTCGGGATGAGAGATATATTATATATATTTTTCACGCTGTTGATCCTTGGGGACGAGAGATCTAGATTGTATCACATTATTGAGAGAATTGTTCATTCTTGGAGATGAGAGATCTAGATTGCATCATGGTCTTGACTCTTGAGACCTGCAGTCGTGGTGGTATGGACTTATAATAGTGGTAGCTTTTTTTCACATGTATTGCGAAATTATATGCGATATTATGTCGAGGACGATGCATCATTACTAGTGTGGGGAATACTTTAGCCGACACCCTCTGATTATTCAGACTTCGGTAGACGGTTCAAACTTAATGATAAGATCACATTATAAATATTTTTGCTTATCATTTAATAAAGAGTTCATGTTTATGGTGAAGAGTGGAGTCCAACCTCCGGAGTTGGCATTTCTAGTGGAAACAACATTTTTTTTAAGAGGATGAGGACTAATTGTTGGTTCAACTGTCCAAGGTGGAAAGTTTGTCTTCGGTTGAGTCTTGAGCATTTCAGAAGTGGACTCTGGAATGTGTATCATGGTCAGAGAAATAGTATTTTGAAATCCAGTTTACTTTTGTCTAGTGTATTTTTATCAGCAATAAGTCTGGCTGCGTAGTATTTTGTGAGTATGTTGATGTATCAGTGAGTGTATGCGAAGACAGCTTTGCTTTGATAGCCGTAAGGATTTTTCTAAAAAGAATCTCCTTGTGGTTTCTGTGAGTACGAGATGTCTGGATTCTATTGCTCCAGGCTCTATGGTCCCCTTCACTTCTAATATTTACTTTGAGTTATGACAAATAATTGTCAAAATTGTAAAGTGTATTGAAAATGGCTAAGTAGAATGATTAAACATGGTCTCGACATTCACAAATCGCCAAGTGCAAATGGAGTCAATGTAATTTTATCAGTCATAGGACGTGACATAGCTTCATTGCCTTGAACTTGTATTTTTAACCGTGATTCTCGTGATCGATATGTCAATGTTACTATCACGATTCTCACTAAGAAAGTCTAGCAAGTCGTAAGGGTTGCAAGGCATTGTGACGGATTCCACAATTCATTTCTCTTAATAGGGCCCTTTCATATTTGATTTCAAGTCATTCCCTCATAAGCAGTTTAGAAGCAATGGTAAGATTTTCTTTCTGTCCGCAAGAACTTGTTGAACTTCAAATTTTCGGAGAATTCGGTCCAGAGTACAAAGGGAGGTGAGGGCGAAGCTGCTCTGGAAACAGGAAGTGTGCGGTCAAGACCGTCATGTGAAATGCTCCCAAAATGCTAATCACGTAGCATCATATGATCACGATGTACTTGAAGAACCGAACCTTCACATCGACTCTTGTCGGAGACTTTAAGCCAGTATGATAGTCACCACCTTTTCAACGAGATACAAAAGTAGTCTCTTACGGCTTGTCAGTCACTCTGAAGGCATTTGGCCGATTTTTATGTCTCCAATCTGAAGTTTCCAAACTCAAGAGCTGCTAATGCCTACTCAAACATTCATCATGAAAATCACGATCAGGTTTATTCACCGACATGACAATGCAAACGTCGAACTAGCAAAACGAAGAGGACTCTCCTAGTTAACCACCTTATGTAGTGGTAACCACTACCTTAGACAGCACCGCACATGTATGTAGTTAATTTATTTTCATCGCTTTGGACATTACCCTTCATGAACAAATTCTTCAAAACTCAGAGACGCATGTAAGAAATCCGGTTGCGGCTTTCTTAGAATATTTCGTTGAACTGGCCTTTTGGGAAATGCTTGTGGTTGGTGGCTTACGTAGTTTGACTGATGAGTTCAGTGATCAAAATGTCAGCTGGGTGCCTGTTTGTACTACCCTCTGTCTCCTCCAGTTTTCTGACAAGGGTGACATCAGTATGATTCCCATGGACAACACATGAGAACTCACTGCACTAGAGCTCTATCGATAAAGCTAAATCTATCAGTGTCGCTGTTGGTTTTCCCATGTGCAGCCGCTCACCTCAGAATTGTCACGTTGTCTGAGTTTCAGTCAATGCAGCGTCTTCGGGATTATGCGGATCTTTGGTCATCACCCAGATCATACAGAGGCTGTAACTGTTCGTTTTTAGCGGCCGCAAAAATTCAGCCTCTCGCTTCCTTCTTCATTCCATTCTGCCCTTGATCAATCCACGGATAGGTGTTGCACATAGTGAGCCTGCTCCAGAAGACAGCAGATCCTTCTCTATCAGTGCTCTAACCACTTCAGTACAGTGTCAATTGGTTCTGCGACATAGCTTGTCAAGGCGAGATACATATAGAAATAGCTGCTCTTCGAAGTAGATTTGGCTCAGCTACAAGTGGTTTCAATCAACAAGTAGCAGACTTCGACTTCGATCATCTGGAAAGCCAGTCTTGAAGAGTTGGTTGACTTAGACGGAAGTCATAGTTTGAGAACAGAAATAATTGCATTTTGGTGGTGTACAGAGCTGCAACCTGTAGCCATGGGTGCAACCAAAGTTAGCGACGAGCAACAGGCTTCCTGGGGAACAGAGTTGGCTCTCAAGTCTCACAAGCAGGATCTCGAGAGGCAGGAAACGATTCCGCTTAAGGCCACCCCAGAATCCGAAGATCTCGAAGCTGCTGCTCCCAACGATGGCACTTCAGAGTCCTACTCCAAGAGAAAAGCTGCCATCTACTGCGTTTCCACATTCGTCTCCTTTGGTTTGGCCATATTGATCACATGGCTGGTGCTTCGGCCCATATACCCAGCAACCTTCGCTATCGACGACACCCAGATCCGGGCCCTGTCCGTGAACGCCACCACGTCCACCGTCACAGCCGACATCATCTACAACCTCACGGCGCGAAACCGTTCAGGTACAACTGGATCACGGGCGACGCGTCCTACAGCGGCTGGAACTTCGCCCGCAGCACCATCCCCAAGTTCAAGCTCGCCAAGAGTAGCAACGCCACCATGCACAGCCTGCACTTCGTCAAGAACGCCGCCATGCCTCCGGCCGAGGCCTCGTCGTTGGCCCTGGCAATCTCGAAGGGAAACGTGCCGCTGCGGGTGTTCGCCAAGGCGAAGCTGCGCATGACGATCGGGAAGATGAGGTTGTCGCCCGCGAATGTGAACGTCGATTGCAGGTTGACGGCCGTGAAAGTGCCCGTGCCATCGACCACGCGGGCGTTCAACGTGGTATCGAAGGTGTGCCGGGTGACGCGGCCTCGCTACAAAAGGGCCAAGAAGGTCGCATCGTACAACCCCAGCCCCATCCGCTCTCGCCCCCGTCACCTGTAAATCTAGATCACCTTTGGATGCGCTTGCTTGAATTACATTGAATCAAGTGCGTTTCCATTCCGTAGAGGCTGAATTCACGATTAAATGAAATGCACCTGTTGAATGTTAGCTTGTAATGCTAACAAGTTTTGTACAATATTTTCTTTGAATCATCGAACAATCACGTATTAGAAGCGGAACCTTCAAAGCATTGGGAGCTTTGTCCCATCTCGATGCTTGAATGAGAAGTAGTCGTTTCTGTTATTGAAGGAGCCGGAGAATTCATGATGCCCTGTACCACAATCCATTCAATTAGTACCTGTAGAAACCATACAATGAATATTCAATAAGAGTATTCAAATCAACTTTTGTAACAAAACTAGGACACTCAAGAATCCATGCAGTATAAGAAGGTCCATTAAGTGTTTCTCATTCTAACTATCACTAATAATGTTCAAATTATATAACTAAATGCCCTCGACTTTTGCAACTACATCATAATGTGAGTTAAATAAAATTCTGATTTGCACAATTCGAAGGAGCAAAGAATAACAGAAGATGTAGTGTAATCACAGTCAATTTCCTAAAGCAAACAAATCACATTCAAACCTTTGTACTTCAACTTCTAAAGCTTGGATTGCATTATTTACCTTATTTCTAGTTGCAACTCCATTGCGTTCATTCAATGGCTTATGAATAATCCTCTTGATGTAGTCACCGATCTTCACTTTGATGAATTCATCACCTTTTCCTTGTGGAGTTGACTCATAAGTTGGATACCCTCTCAGAAGTTTAAACCTCAATGCTTCCAACCTTGTCCAAATCTCTACAAAAGAAGGGCGATGAGAGGGATTTGTAGTCCAACAATCCTCCAAAAGGGATGTCAACTCTTGTGGGCAATCTCCAGGTAGCTCAAGCCTATTTTCAGCCATCAAGTATGTGTATATATCGTTTAAGTCTATGTCCTCGAAGGGTATTTTAAGAGACAACATGTGTGCACATGTCATTGCAAAACTGAAAGCATCTGCTTTGAACCAACTTGCCTTCCCTACACCATCTAAAAGTGCCCTGCTATGTATCTCTGGAGCTCGATATCTCGTAGTACCAACATTTGGGAAAGATATAGTATCAGACACAAACTCCCCAACTTTTGTTTTTGACACTCCAAAATCAAGTAACTTAACACAGAAGTGTTTTGCTAAGTGATCTTCAAAGTGATCTTCAGGGTTTAGAGGTGCGAGAGGCTCTACGACCACATTTTGTGGCTTGAGGTCCCGATGCGCAACACCTTGGCCATGTAGATAGCACATTCCTCGTGCTATTTGCACCATGATGTCCACCACTACAGGGAGTGAAAAATGGTGGTTGCGTCGCTCTGTTATCAACTCGTACAAATCCTTCTCCATACGCTCCATGGCAATGAAACGATCCCCTCTTAGCACGCCATTACCACAACATAGAAAATCAACAACACATGGATGCTTCAAATGTGCTGATATTCTTGCTTCTTGTATAAAACCCTCCCGAGAATAACTCAAATGGAACACCTTCTTTGTGCACGGTATGCCCATCCATTTCGTGTAGCAAACACCATATAGACCAGCTCTCAGGAATTCCAAAATTCCCAATATCCTTGTTGGTATAATCTCCTTCATCCACAAGAATGTACTGCACATATGAAAATTGGCATGAGGTGGGTGATTCAATCTCTCCAACAAGTATCTTGCAAGCCACTGCTCGTCACTCTCTCCCTTTTTCGAAGCTAGCTTTTCAAGCATTTCTTGAAGCTCTACTTGATCTTTACGAACATCAACTTCCGATGCAGGCATGAACACATTAGACTCTCGAAGATCTTCTGGAAGGTTTCTTTCAGGTTCCAAACTTCTGGCTTGCTCATAAACTGCATTGTAACATAAGCCCACATCCAGTAATATCTCTTGAAAAGCAATCTCATTATGAATCTGGAACACCGCTGCCCTGCACCAATCTATCCTCGGGCCACACTGTTTCACCAGCAATTTTGCCTTCCCTATCTCTAGATATAATTTTCCAAGAGCAGGCTTGAAGAGGTTCGCAGGTGCTCCACAGCATGAAATTATCTTCCGAACGTTTCGAATGGTTTTCAAAAGCTTCGCAGAAAGATCCATGCATTGTCTTTCATTGAGAAAAATCCGGTCTTCAGAAAATAAATTCCTCGTTGGCTTCTGTTTCCCGAAACTAATAACGATACGTTCATAGAAAACCAAAGGGTCCTCTTCAACTGGCCGATGCCGCCAGCGTATGAGAGATCTATTTTTGCAATAACACCCAATAATGAATAATATTGCCACCAGGATTGCTATTAGAACCAAGCTTAGTAACACGAACAGTTTTGTACTCGGAAGGAGAGCAGACGCTCCTTGAAAATCATCTGAAGCACAAGCTCCGCAACAAGTACGCTGCGCTAGTGTACTTGCAGTATCGGTTTGAGGGCATATACCAGAGGAGTCTAGCGCCGGGCAACTCCAGTTTGCGGGTCCAGTTATGTTGGTCTGTACACAAATGAAAAAATCAGAAAACAAAAAGTAAAATGGGTTTCATGAACCAAACCAAGACTTGTCATATATGATCAAATTCCAGACTTCTGTACAGTACAACCGAATTTGCTCACCTGATAGTAGCATTTCATCGAATTGTTAGCAGGTGCAGAAGGTGCTCCTCTACTCCGCCTCGAAAGCTCTTGCCAAACTAGAGCCCTCAGCGGCATGTCAATCTCATCTAAAAAGACGTCAGCGCCCGCTACGCCAATTAAAAGGCCGTCCCTTCCAAATGCTGTCAATGCAGAACATTCATTACGTCCTTCAAATGTTCAATCATATTCTGTCTAGTTGGAGCTCAATATAACCATTACATGATGTTAAGAATTGGGAACATACCAGGATAAGCTGGGCGGACGACCCTGTATTTTTGGGGGAAATCCTGATACGCATTGATCCAAGTGACGTTGCCACCCGCGGCACTCAACTGAATGCTAGCCAAATATGTGAAATAGCTTCTCATTGAGTACAAAGGGTTCGACGTTGCCAAAGCATCAAGTAACTCAAACGAACCCTGGACAGAGCAAATGTCCTTCTGGAAAGGCGTCCTCTGTAAAAATGTGTCTCCACCATCATCATTCGTCGGGAGCTTGTACACCATCAGCTTTGCTCGATAAATCTGTAAAGCAGCTGATGGAAATGACGTGCTGTTCACGAGAAACAGCCCATTTGACAGGACGATAATAACCTGTTACACAATCAATCACAGATACAGATCTTAACTTCAGTACACCATCACCGTACCCACTTTTAGCAGAGTGTCGTATCAAGCGTCACTCACCTTCAAAGACTGTATTTGATTGAATGAACCGCTGCCCTCCGAATAGCCCCATTCAAATCAGATGCCCCGGCAACAGAAGATGCTGCCAATGCATTCACATTTGTCACCAGGCCAGCAAGCTCAGGGTTCGAATTGTATGGATACATCACCGCCAAAGCCCCTCCCAATGAAGTTGCGTTGGTAGCGTCGAAGGTGAACACCTCCACAATATCTCCAAATGAAGACGTCTGCAATAGCACTGCAGCCATGTTCTTCGCGATGTCCAAGTACGAGGTTCCTGGGGGTCGTTTGTAATCAACAGTAAGGAGTTGATCCATACTCTTTGCAACGTCCACCAAGATCTTCACGTCCCTGGACACCGATATGCCTTTCAGATACCAAGGTCTCAGTCCGACCTCGTCAGAAGTGCATTGCGTGTCACTTCCTTCCCTCCCAGGGAACGAGCGAAATGCGCCTGAAATTGACCCGAAGTATACGTTACTATAATTTGATGGGACCGATACTGTCTTGAAAGTCGAATCTAGCCTTCTCTGCAAGCAAACGTCCCGAGCAACCTCGGTTTCCAAACTTGTGGTAGACGCGCCAGCAGGGAGACTGCAGTCAATCACGGTAATATACATGTGAGTAAACCATATGTGAGCATTTGAAGAAGGCCATCCTGAAGAAAGCGCAGTATTAAGGAAAATATGTGGGCTTTGGACTCACGTCACATAGCTTTTGTTGTAATCCACCAGCATCATGTTTCGGCATCCAAAATCTTCCCTTGGACATGCCTTAAAAAACTCGCTACCGGGTACAGAGACGCATTGCCGCGATTCGCCGCTCAATGGACGGCACCTTTCACGAGAACACTCAGCTTTGCAACTGGCCAAACTACCTGCAGCCATAGTACAAGAACATAGTGTTGATTGTACGATCAGTTAAAAGCAACAACAAAGACGTGGTGGGGCCAGGAATATTGAAAAAGCAAGGCCAGATTCTTTCATACTAAACTTCCGCAGACTTACAACGTGTAGAGTCAGTATTCACCCCAAGTGAAAGCGCAAGAAGCAACTACATAGTCAGATCATCTTCATCAAGAAAAGCAACCTTTACAGACTGCTACAGGAATGCACAGAAGAAGAACGGACACATGTGGACAGAAGAGCAACAAACCAGGTTGGAATCGACACAAGCAACAACTCACCACAGTTCGCATCGTTCTGGCTTGCATTTCCTGCTATCCACTTCACCTCCAACTGCTTCTGATCCAGAAAAAGTGCGGCCGCATCTGCACCTTGCGCGTTCACTGCTAAACGACCGTCACGGAGTATCAACAACCCGACCAACACTACGGCGTGCATCGGGAATAATGTGCCAAACACACCGACAAACTTCCAGATCATAGACTTGGCAGCCATCGCTGCCGCTCTGTCCACAACGCAAACCAGACTAAACAAGGGATTCTGCCAGACTAGTATGCAACTTACACCAGGAGGTACTGTAACGTAGGAGTTAGCGACTCCTTAGCTGGCTAAACTTAGCTCATAGTGGAGACTTTCATGCACCAGATCACGCCAACCCACCGACCGACCGAGTTTTTGAATTTTCAAACTGTGCACCCATGTTTAGTGGGTGGCCAGCAGAGGTACCCCATAACCAACGACCAGAAGTTAGGGTCTTGACTAATAGCAAACCTCAATTTGGAGCTCAGTTGGTGGTTATGGGATGGAAGAGGGATCACCATAAACAGGGGCTACGAGTGTTTTGGGGCTCGTAGCCCGAGCCCAAAATTTCTGGGTTGCACGCCCCACAGCAAGACCCCATCAAGTCCCCCCTCCAGCCCGAGGTCTTAGCCCGTATCCTGACACCCCGCGTCTTGACACCCCACGTCTTGAAACCCCACGTCTTGAAATCCCGCATCCTGAAATCCCCCGTCCTGACAGCCCTCGACCACCAACCCTCGACCTCCAGCATCGCCGAGATTCTTTAGCCCTCACTCGCATGAGGAGTTTAGGGTTTACTCCGTGAACAATGACTTCTATTGAGTTTAGGGTTTAGCTCCACTCTTAATCACGGCCAAGCATTGGGATTTGGCACTAGGTTTTGAATTTAGGATTGGCACAATACTCACGGTTTAGGGTCCACAACTTTGACACCATCACAACATCCAGGTCGTCATAGTTTTAGTTGCTAAAATCCACAACTCAACGATCGCCTCACCAAGAAGCTTTGTTGGCATTGCCAAGCTCTCGTGGAAGCTCCCACAACATTGTTGAAGAGCAATAGACACTTTACTCTTGAGTCTCATTAGACAGGGATAGGACCGTGACATGACCAGGACACAACCGTTGTTGTGGTGATGAATCACTCTATTGCAAAGAGTCGCTCACCATTGCCAAGCTCTTGTGGAAGCTCCCACGACATTGTTGAAGAGTAGTAGGCACTCCCTATACTCTTGAGTCTTTTTAGATAGGGACATGACCGTGACATGACCAGGACACAACCGTTGTTGTGGTGATGGATCACTCTATTGCAAAGAGTCGCTCACCGTTTTAAAGAGGAGTCTAGGACGCACGATTGCGTTGACGTGAAGTTCTTATTTGCAAGAATCGTGTCATATAACCAAGCATTCAGATTGGATACAATCCATTCAGGTCAAATCTTCTCCTTTTGAGTTCTCTTTTATAGAAGAAATCATAATGTCACTTTGTATACCTTACCATCCACAACGTATATTATATCACGGTTCGTGGATATACATTTAGGACAGAATAATCCTACAGAAATTTTTGTTTCACCTATTTTATGTCATATTATTTTTTTGTGATTGAAATATTATGCAGAATGACATTGTGGACTTGGCTACTGAAGACAACCCCTTCGTAGATGCCCTTGACTTTAATGCAGAGGCCTACATCACGACATATTCCCTAGACACTAAGACAGGAACAAAGACACATGAAGTGACATTGCAAAATCTTTGTGCACGTTTGCAAACCCCCCAAGTAGGTCCTTTTGATAGGACAGACTTCGGTGGGAGGTAAGAGCTAACAATGGGCGTGGCAGGACTAGATTTACTAAGACAACCATTATTCCTTGGAATAGGGTTGAAGATTTTATATCTGGAGAGCAAAGTATGCGGGACTTTCCATGCACCTTCAACGAAAGGGCCAAAGCCGGCCATGTAGAAGGAACTGCTGAGAATGCCAAACAGACAAGCTTCATTCAATTAATTCGGTACGCCTTTTTGATTGTCTTAGAACTTGTCATATTTCTATTGTTGTCTTAGAACTTGTCACATTTGTTTATTAGTCTCTTTAAAGTCTGATTAGCAAATGTATCATGTCTTTTATGTAAAAAGGGAATTTTTGAAACATAAAGTGTGGAATACTTAATAGGTTTCAGTGCAAATATGGGCCGGCAGATAAGACAACTAAAACAAAAAGAGAAAGCTGCTAAGAAAGCTAAAAAAGAGGTTGCAAAGGAAGCAAGGAAGACTGTGCAGCAGGTCCTAGATACGGAGATGTTGCAAAATCATCATGTCCTACCTGAGGAGGAGTTCCAGGACGGATCGGAAAGTGAGGAAAAGACATTTACGTCTTCCATATCCATGCAAGGGACTCAAGTGGCAGGTAGAAAAAGACAAGCTAGTGGAGCATAAGCAAGGTTGACGTCCAAACAAGGTTGTCAATGCAACTTTGCGGCAAAGCAATTGTACATGGACAATTCTCTTTGCGAGATTCAATATCATGAAATGGATCACATCAACAAGGGAGGACAACCGTGTCATGGTAAGTCTTTCATTGGCTTTAGACACTCTCTAGGAGCTAGGTTGTCATGGCGCACAAAGGAGTGGATTCCATCCAAATTAGCTTTAGGATTTAGTCCGGCTCAAATTATGGCTGAGCATAAAAGAGAGGTATATGAGTGCAAAACAAGGCATACCGTGTACTAGAGATACTTTTATCATGTCAGATGATCTGTACAACCTAGGGAAGAAAAGAACAGGTCAATTGTGGGAAAAACATAAACGTGACCCATTAAGTGTGAGGAGCAACGCTATCTTGTGAGCGGTGAGCAGCGAGCGGCGAGCAGTGAGCATAAAAAATCCTAAAATTTTGAATTTTTTTGTCATTTTTTTGGGAAAAAAGTGAAATTCGAGGTTTTTTCAGCAGATCATCAAATTTTGGTGACATATTTTTCAAAAACTTCTAATTTTAGAAAATACCCTATAGCCGTGGTATATTGCAAAATTGCGTGTTTTTCCTTTATTTCGGTCTTTTAGAGTTCCTATTTTAGTTTAAAGGTGTGTCACATTTTTTTTCGATAAGTGGTACAACTGTGACATTTGGCCTTAAATGTTACAAAATTTACTAAATTAAGAAAGTACCCTATAGTTGTGGATACATTGACAATTGATAGTTTTTTTTCCATGTTCTTATGCATGTTATGGAATTTTAATCTTTGTGCTTTTTTTACTTTTGAGGATTACATTTGTACTTTTATATAGGATGGCAATTTATAAAACATAACCTTCTAATGAAGTGCTAGAGTACTAGATGTGGAGTAAGATAATTTATTTTTTGAAGCAATAACATAAGATGTTTCTATAGAAATATCAACAGTCTATGAAAACCTTAAACTACTGGGTGATGGTGAGAGTTTTCCAACTTCTCCAAATGGAAAGGTGTAGGGTTCAAATCCCCGTTGTGGTATGTTGGCTCTATCTAACGGAACTATTGGAAGTTGCCAACAAAACAACTCCTCTGTGGTTTGAAAAAAAAACAAAAATAAATAAACTACCACCTACAATCACGCAGTTGGAATATTGACACCACATCAGCTATCTAGATATAGAAAGAGTATTAAAATTTATGCCGTGACGCACATCATCATGCGATTTCTGCAATATAAGCAAGCTCTAGTATGCGTATAACTTCATTGAAGCTATAGCTTGGAGCATGCACGAACATGTCTTTTTTGTAGTTTAGTTTATACAAGTAACGTAAGATGTAGTACACATGCTTACAATATTTCCATTGCCCCTTCTTTCCCAACGCCTCTCCTGACATCTTCAAGAAATCTGGGCACTACATGCGGGGTAGTCTGTGATGGGAGCGACGCTATCTCGTGAACGGTGAGCGGCAAGTGGCGAGTGGCGCATTTCTCATCAATGTGACATACAATGTTTGGCATATTTGCGTCAATTTCTTCGGCACGCGAACAATAAACCACTTTGATGGATCACATACCAATTCCACACTAAAGTTGTATGTAGAACTGTTGAATCTAGTCCATTGAAGGCCTCTTCTGTACTTGTTCGAGTCACTCTTGTTCCATCTTGTGGATTAGAGAAATTCACCGTATCCAATTAATGAAAATTGTGGCCTGACATGAGTGGCATGTCAAGCTTGGTTTTGGTAGACTTAAAGATCTCCGCACGTTTTAGTCTGCATGTCTTGGAAGGGCCTAGGAAAGTGTTGAACAACTTTTGCAATAAATCTGGAGTCACCTGAACATTGTATGGATCGCTACCAAAGCATACATATGTTGTGACCTTTTTCATCGTGCCACGTTTTAACCAGGCTCAATATGAAGTGATTTTTGTGAAAGCTCGGATGATATTGTCCATGGTAGCCGCATACAAACACCTCATGGTGGTTTCAAATTTTACGAGGCAATGACAATAGAATGTATCTAAAAGGCTGAAAGATGGCATGCCTGCTCTTTCATCAAGCGTGAGATCTTGCGAAGACACAATAATTCTTATGTAAATTCTAATTACATTTCTAAATAGTTTTTAATTCCAAAATGTACAAGGCATTAAGAGTACTTACAAGTTACATTGTGCACTCCCATTGTCTATATTGCCATCCAATCCTCAAGAGCAAGACGCTTGCTCTCGGCAGTAGCACCCAAAGATAACCACCACCTTTATATAACTTAGTATTGTGCTTCAGCCTCCTCTTGTGTCTTGGACTCTTTCCACACCTTGCACATGGGAATGTGTTGACCCTGGGTACATGAGAGAGAATGTTATTGTTGGTGCCTTGTTGCAGGCATATAGTTCAATGGAATAAAAATGTCCATTTTTGATATTCTATAGGCACGTCCTTATTGCTACTACCATCAAACTGCTAGATGGCGTGCTAGCTAAGAAGCCTTAAATATGAAATTAAACCCAAAAATTTATTCAAAAATATCAACTATCTTAGTTATCATCAAGACACAAAATTTGTTTGCCTCTGTTGTTGCTATGTTCAGATAATCTAAGTCAATTTATCAATTCCATTTTTTGAATTTTTTTTCCCAAATGAGTATACATGTATTTTCAACTCTTTTCAAAATTTTGAGTGGCCCAAAGAAAGCCTTTGGATCCAAAACTCCCCTTTGAGCTAGTGAAAAACTTGGAAATTTTAGAAACATTGTTTGATAAACAAAGATGAATATGAAAATAAATCCAAAAAATTCTTCAAAAATAATATTCATCTTCACTTTCTTACCTTCAACCATCGAGTAAATTTTCTTTGTAAAATATAAATTATATTTTGGGATTTTCTTTTGTTGCTAGATTGAGATCTTTCAAGTTTTTTGTGAACTTTTGAGGGCCTCCAAAATGGCTTTCGGATCCGAAAGCCATATTTGGGGCACTCCAAATGATCTCAAAGGTTAAAAATCATGCCTTGATTTCCAAAAAATAATTTAAAAAAATAGAAAATAGAAAACATAGAGTTTGTCTTGCTTCTGTTGTTGTTTCTTTTCAAGTAAATAAGTAAACCTCATAATTTTATTTTTTGAATATGGTATTTTTCCATATGAGCATACATGTATTTTCAACTCTTTTCAAAATTTTGAGTGGCCCAAAGAAAGCCTTTGGATCCAAAACTCCCCTTTGAGCTAGTGAAAAACTTGGAAATTTTAGAAACATTGTTTGATAAACAAAAATGAATATGAAAATAAATCCAACAAATTCTTCAAAAAAAATATTCATCTTTACTTTCTTACCTTGTGACTAATTTTTGGTAAAAATTTAAGGATCTCATCCAGAGGAGGGGAGAATCACGAATTTTTACCAAAATCAGTGACCGCTGATTTTGGCTTTCCGATCCGAAAGCCATTTTTAGGGGTCACTGATTTTGGTAAAAATTCAAGGATCTCATCCAGAGGGGGGGAGAATCGTGAATTTTTACCAAAATCAATGACCCCTGATTTTGGCTTTCGGATCCGAAAGCCATTTTCAGGGGTCACTGATTTTGGTAAAAATTCAAGGATCTCATCCAGAGGGGGGGAGAATCGTGAATTTTTACCAAAATCAGTGACCCCTGATTTTGGCTTTCGGATCCGAAAGCCATTTTCAGGGGTCACTAATTTTGATAAAAAAATTGAGAATCCTCTCCCAGCTAGAGAGTTCTTCGACGCGCGTGTAGAATTCTTCTTTCTTTGACGGTCATGATCATGAGATCGTGTTCACGATTTCTATATTTTACTCTACCTGATCCTCGTGAGAGTGCTGAGGGAGTGCAGATGCGAGAGGTGGTGAGGGTGGGGAGTGTGGGTGGAAGGGTGGTGAGTGTGTGAGGGGAGGGTGGGGAGTGTGCATGGTAGGCTAGGGAGTGTGAGTGGGAGGCTGGAGAGTGTGGGTGGGGTGGGACGTGAGTGTGTATGTAGGGAGGTCCACGGGAGTTATTCTGTAGTGAGTGAGTAATATGTGAGGTCTAGGCTGGGGTGGGGAGGGGGTACGATGTGATATATGCTCTGCCTCGACTGCTTAGAAGTATGTGAGTCTTGTTGTTAAGAGAGCGCACGCGAAGGATCTCATCCAGCACGGGGGAGAATCGTGAATTTTTCCAAAATCAGTGACCCCTGATTTTGGCTTTCGGATCTGAAAGCCATTTTCAGGGGTCACTGATTTTGATAAAAAATTGAGAATCCTCTCCCAGCTAGAGAGTTCTTCGACGTGCGCGCATATTTCTTCTTCCTTTGACGGTCACAATCAGGAGATCGTGTTCACGATTTCTATATTTCTCTCTGCCTGATCCTCGTGAGAGTGCTGAGGGAGTCCAGATGCGAGAGGTGGTGAGGGTGGGGAGTGTGGGTGGGAGGCTAGGGAGAGTGGGTGGGGGTGGGAAGTAGTGAGTGAGTGGCTTGAGAGGGCTAGGCTGGGGTGGGGGAGGGACATTGCTTTATGTCGTCCAAAGTTTTTTTCATGACCATTTTGGCCATACTTGTTGGATTGCATGAGCAGGAATTTAGTTTACTCATCCGTTCTAGATTTAATTCTTAATTCATTTCAAGTTTCTAGTTCAGGAGGATACAATTTGTTGCTTCGGTTTCTCATGCATACTTATTGCAGGTTGAGAGTTTGGGACCTACAGCAACTTCTTCATGTGAGGACCTTGAGATTATGGAGGACAAAGCACGCGTCACTGAACTTGTTGATGAGCATGGGCTGGCTCCTACACTTCAATCTTTGCGGAGGTCCATCCGTGGGACCTCATACGACATCCTACAGAGCAGCATCTGCTCTTTTGCTGGTGATCTCCCAATTCCTCTCTGCCGGATGGTGCCCATGAGTGAGGTGAGGTTACCTCTTAGAAGTGATGTCGAAAAATTGAAGGGGGAGTTCGTCAATGGGTATCGGCCTAGTTCTGCATGTTTTTATGTGCCAGTGAAGAATTTCTCCCTTGTCGAGAAGCGGGTGCAACCACTAGACAGGTCAACGTGGTCTAAGCTTTGGATTGAAGAGGACCAAAAGTTCGAGGAGTTGTTGAAGACTCGACTGGAGTACTCAACGTTTTCAGAGAAGTTCTTCTTCGAGCCATATGGCAATCATCGCCATATGGCTTGGACCGAGGTGATTTCCCAACTACACCCATCCGATGTCACCTTTCATGTGCCCGTTAGAGCCGTGGTTATCGAGCCGACTATCGAGAACCGACACATCTTGCTCACTGTAATGACCGACTTGAACAGGTACGCTCGAACTTAAATACTCTGAACTTTGTTTGTTTCAGTTGCTTTTACTATTGTACTTCATTTAATGACACTGAAATATTCTTTTGTCGTAGGCAAAAAGAATCAGATCAAGTTGTGCAACACCTCACACACGACATAAAGCGTGTTCAGCATTTCGGCCTCTTAGAGTTTGAACAGTTGAAGGGGCTCATCAGCGATGAAGATTACGAACTGAGTGTCCTTGAGTGGTCAAAGAAGGGACAACGAAAGTGGTATCATATGACTCTCGAAGCATTTGTGAAGCTCATGTATGAGGTACATAATGATCCCTTTGTCCAGGTAGCATTTGTCATTCTTCTCCTTTTAATATTCCAATTCAAAATATTAAAACTCATCACGACCTTATGTTGTCCACACCGGGACCTGATAGCTGTTCAAGAGGAGCAAATCCAAAAATTTAAGGACAACTTGGTCACGGGTGTTAGTGAAGATCGGCGTGGAAGTGCTGCAGAGTTGGTGAGCCGTTGCACTGAAGCTCTGTAAAAGAATAAGACGACTTGCCAGACCATGCTCACTCGGATGTTGACAATTGCCAATCCGGCTAACGGGGAGGATTTCTTCAAAGAGATAGGGTAAATGTTTTTTTTCCATTCCTTTTCATATTGAATTTCTAACTTCTGCCCTTGTAAATTCCACTCTAATTCTTGATATTGTGATGTAGGTGAATTATCACTCTGATGTTTACCAGGTGCGGCCCAAGATGACTCCCGAAAAACTCCAGCTCATCGCCACGGCTTGGGTAGCTGCGAAGTTCAAGTCGCGCTGGTGCACGTGGTGGAACATGAGCAAGGGCAGCATAATGGAGTATAACTTCCCCGCGTCGCCAGCATCGGATAAGGTTCTTCGTGGTTGGATTGACAAGGCAACGTTCTGGGCTGGGGTAAGATCCAATCTTTCTTGACATTCACATCTTTTTTGTATGATTGTTCTATGATCATTTCCTAACTATGTGGATTTCGTTGTACAGCTAGAAGAAGAGTCTGAGAAGCTCTACGCAGAGATTCTCCTTGAGGACAACATTGTCCTTAAGAGTGAAGGGCTTCCGAATTCCATCCCTACCATTGGAAAATGGATTGAGGCAAAGAGCATGACGTTGTGGACTAAAGTGTTTTCTACTCACATTAGAAAGGGAGGCTCCTACACGAAGAACAAGGAGTTTATGGCGCATGACGATTGCGAAAAGGTCATGAAGCGAGCAGTGATGCGATATTTTTGGAGAGTGCTCGTAGCCCATAGAGCCTTGTTAGTCGGAGATCTACCCATCCGTTTCACAAAGTGGATAGATACTTTTGCTCCAAGTGTATCTTCACAGATCTATACTTAGAGGCGTCGATTTTTTGTGCACCACCTCCTCCAATGCCCGTGGTACTTGGAGATGCGGGAGGTGAATCCCACCCTTGGAGACGAGGTTCAGCTACAAGTGGCCTCCGAATCCATTGCGGTCCCTCATGTTTCCAGCAGTGTACTTCCCTTGTTGGCGGCTCCGTTGGCAGCGTCTGAGGAGCAATTCGAGAAGGCCAAAGCCAAGGCTGTTGAGAAAGCGGCTACGGCAGTAATTAAGGAACATGAGAGGGAGGCTGCTAGGCTAGAGAAGGAGAGTTCAAAGAAGGAGAAGAAAGAGATGAAGGAGAGGTACAGGGAGTTCGCGGCGTTGGTGGCGAAGGAGGGGCCTCAAAAGTTGTTTACTCAACTAGGGGGATTTGGAGGATTTGCAGTCCCTCCAGCGGTGACACTGACGATCGGCGTTTCACCCTCAACTAGCAACCAACCTTCTACCTGTCCCATCGTGAGTCATCTTCATTCATGTCAAAATCCCATTCTTTTCACGTATGTCTATCAAAAAACATCGTATGTCATGCTGCGTGATGAGAAGATTTCGTTCTATCTACTATTAAATATATGATTAATTATAAATATCCTTTGTAACCAAGCTGCATGTCTTCTGAGTTTACATGCTTTGTATCTTAGGCATTGCTTTTTTTTAAACAACCGTAGTCGAAGAATTGGAATGTTTCAATTTAGAGTGGTTCGTACACAACGGATATCTCCATGGTATCTACTTTTTATTCCCTAGGTATTACATGGATATCATCAAGGTATTATAAGGGTATGAACTACGTATCACATGGATACTGCCTACCACCCTAAACCATATAAATTCGGTTTTTTCCATTGTATTTCCATTCTATTACCTTGTCGCAATACCCTGAACTCTAAATCCTCACCCGTAAGCGTCCCTTCCAATTTCAATTGAATTGTTGCAATCAATCCTAAACTACTCATAATTCCATATGTCCAAGCCCATTGTCGTCATAAATTTCTGTTTATTTTTCATATGTCAACACAGTTTAAATAGAACCCACGGCTGTAGGCGACCCTTTCCAAATTCATCAAAAAACACTACCAAAAAATTTTCAAAAATTCAGTGCTCTACGCTCGCCGCTCACAAGATAGCAATCATGTTCAGCGATGTTGGCAAGCTCTAGAATGCGCATGACTTCATTAAAGCTGTAGCTTGGAGCATGCATGAATAAGTCCTCATGGTAGTCCAGCTTACATAGATATCGTATGACGTAGTACACATGCTTGCAATACATCCATTTCCCCTTCTTCCCCAACGCCTCCGATTGCATCTTCAAAAAATCAGGGCACGAACACCCTGGTAGGTCCGTGAATGTCACGGAATAGGACTTCTCCTTCCCTATTATAAGAGTGATAACGCATCCCCATCCTGGGTACGGCATCGCAAAGAGGTTGAAGACGTAGCAATTATTCATAACAATAGCGCTTGACCACTTGTTACGTTGGTCAATCGAGGGAGCATCCGTCGTTCTACGAATTGCATAGCCGTGACGAAAGGTGTGGTAAGAATTTGGATTCGGTGGAGTAGGGAAGTCTAATCGCGGAAGTGGCATGTCCATAGACACTTGAAATTGTCTTCGTGGAGAAAGAGCTCCACGTTGCTGCAATTGGAAACCTGCTTCCTCCAACGCTAGTACCTCCTTCAGTATTAAATTAGTGCCATGCTTTAGAGGACATGTCATTGGAGCTGGCCAATCCACCACGAACGGTTTCTTCGATTTCTTAACACACCGACCAATATCATCGGGACAAATCGAGAACTCAATAGCAACATTCCGTGGGGATCTGTAATCCTTCTTCATACCGGCATATGTGGGGGCTGGAGTTCCAATGTCCATGACTCCCACGCGCAATTTTTGTGCTGCAGGACTACGCAGTGTGAGCTTGCAATGCTTGGCATTTTCGAGCAGACTTCTTCTGGAGGCGGGCAATGTGCCACTTGGATGGATCACACTCTAATTCCATAACGGATGTTGTGTGCTGGACTCTAGAGGACCTCCTCAATGCGCCCCCGAGTGACTCTTCTGCCATTGCGAGGGAGAGAGTAGTTCACCGTATCCGATCGGTGGGAATCGTGGCTAGACCCTGGTGGCATGTCAAGCTTCGGTTTGATAGACCCAAATATCTCTGCACCTTCTAGGCCGCCCGTCCTCGTCTGTAGATCATCGGCCCCAGGGAAGTTCCTTACAGCCTCAGCTATGAGTTTTGGATCACCCGAACGTTGTGCGGATTGCAATCGAAGTGTCCCTTTGTCCAGACCTTTTCCTGACATGCCTCCTTTCAACCATGCCCAATACGACGTGATTTGCATGAAGGCACGGATGAGGTTGTCTACTGTTGTAGCGTAGAGACATGTGATTGTGTTTCCGTATTGTTGGAGCCAACGGTTGTGGACTGTTTCGACAAGGTTGCACGAAGGCATGTCGGCTCTTTCGTCAAGCGTGAGATCCTACGAAGACATTCCAATTGTCATTACATACTTCAAATTACTACATAAGAATATATTGAAATGTAAAATATAGAAGATTGGAGAGCACTTACAAGCTGCATGGCGCCGCCCCACTATCGATAACGGAAGTGCCAAAACGTGTGAGTGGCCAAATGGGCCCCTCATTACTTTTTCCTTCATTTTCCTAGTTTTATGATAGAATTAACCGAATTTAAGTTAAAATGGTAGACAATCCATTAATTAAAGTCAAATTTCTAATTAATAGGCCTAGTGCCATGATGTGACACTAAATTTCCTTTTCTTCCTCCTCCCTACTAACATGCTCAGAAGTATAGTGGAAGTGGAATTGAAGTGAAAGAATTTTTTCTTTTTAAAAATGAAAAGAAAAGGCCTTGAAAAATGACTACAATTTGAGAAATGGGCCAAAAAATATGGAAAAATTTGGAAGAGTGTCTTCTAGCAGGTAGAACTAGTGGTAAAATTTCTAGAATTTTTCGAGTTGAAATGTTATTTTATTCTAGGGTTTGACTAGTTGATTGACGGGTTGACCGTTTGGGAAAAATACTTAGGAAACTTCAAAAAGGCTAAGAAAATTAAGGTAGGCTAATTAGGGTGCTAGAAATCCAGCTGTGTGGTTAGTTTTTGAATTAATAAATAAATTGCAAATCATCAATAGATAGTATAATAGTATTAGATCTAGTTTAACGATTTTTTAAAGAGAAAAAAAAAAGAAAAAAAGTAGCTGGAGGTACTTCTCCATACACATGCGACGTGACAAATCTAGCCACCATGAATTTAATTTTAAGGGCGGCATGTCAGGTGCAAAACGGCGAGTTGAATGCTCGTGATAAATGTCGTAGTACGCGTTGGCAAGTATTCACATCTTAACACAAAGATACCCTTAAGGTAATCGTTCCCACAGAGAGTCACCGAGAACTACAACGACTAACAACAAACCATGATCTGTACAATGTCAACTATACAATATATACATCAAAAGAAAAGAGAGAAAGGTTTAGATTACAAGGGGGAGCGTTAATTACACCAACCGCCCCACCCAAGTTCTTTACATGGCCCGGATCCCGGATGGCCCGGATCCCACATGGCCCGGATCCCACATGGCCCGGATCCCACATGGCCCGGATCCCACATGGCCCGGATCGTACATGGCCCGGATCGTATATGGCCCGGATCCTACATGGCCCGGATCGGACATGGCCTAGATCGGACATGGCCCGGATCGGACATGGCCTGGATCGTACATGGCCCGGATTGTACATGGACTTTACAACTATATATATTATAGACATCCGGATACTTGCGTATCCGGAGAGTGTTTTATCACCATGAACAACGGTTCACGGACTCAAACAAGTTTTAGTAAACGTTACTTCTTCCTCACAGTTTCTCCAATCACTCTTACGCACTAACTTGGGATGGTTGTGGTGTCACTGGGTTTCCCCTATAAGAGGGGATAAGGCTTGGACCTTAAGGACTAACACTTACTCTTGTGGCACGTACGTGGAGTACCCACCCTTCGAGCTGTTAAACCTTCCTTCACCTCAGAATCAGCTGAAGGAATAGTACGTCGTGGGATCGCCTAGTTGTTAGCCCCGGGTACCCGATTCCCACTCCTTTTCTTCAGGGAACAAAGTCCTCCTCCTATTACTCCGATGGTCACCTTGCAAAGGGGTTAGTTGGATCTCTTTTCTTCTCTCAAGATAATCCGAGCTGTTAGAGCCGGTCTGGACTTACTGCCCGTAGGTCAAACCAGTCTACTCCGTCCTCAACACGAAGGGTTGATGGTGTGTAGTGCTCCTATGGATCAACATATCCGACCAAAGGTTGATGCGTCTGGGATCTAGAGTACATCTTCACAATCGATGACATACTGCCGCCGATCGGTCACACAAGACATATCAAGACTCCTTCCACACCCGTCACTCCCCCCTCGTCCTCCCCTAACCACTTATAATCTCACCTATTATTCCCCTCCACCACGACTAATCTACTTGAGGGAACAAGGAAACAATCACAAGGGGTCAGAGTTAGAGTCACGCCCAACTAACCATCTAACCATCTCACCTGTTATTGCCATCCACCACGACTAATCTACTTGATGGAACAAGGAAACAATGACTCGACGGTTAGTATGGACTTGAGGAGTGGACTACTTGAGATGGTACTCACAGTCATATAGAATCCGAGCTCTCCAACCGTCGAAGGTTTTCTGAGAGCATAGGTTTAGAATTGAACTGAAAGCAAGTACACACATCAAGCAGTGAAGAGAGAGGCCACGAGACTCCTCTCTTACACTGCGAAGGACTCACACAAGAGTCCAAACTCAAACGATACCTTCTAACTAAAAACAGTGACAATAACTACTCTTGGCAGCGGTGCTGCCACTACACACGACGTGCACCGTCAGAGGTCACTTATTACACGAAACCCAAGGCAAAACCAAGTCAAAACCAAAGTCAACCGGGGGCCAAATCCCGGACTGAATAGTGACCTACAAACCAAGATCTTGGCCTACTTCTGAGCCAGATCCTCGAGTCTCTTCCGCTCCTCCCTCCTCTTGCGCTTCTTGGAACTCCGGCTTGAAGTCGGGGTGGGCGCGGCTGCAGCAAGTGCCACCAATGGCGCAAACACATCGGTGGAAGGCGTGGGTTGGCCAATTGTTGCCCTCAACAAGGTTTCCCTCGAAGGCAAGGAGGAATCCGTGCCATCCGAGGTGATTGACACGGTAGTCATGCCCGGATGTGGCCCGGATTGTATCGGAGGGGCCGATGCCTGACTCGGGGTGCCCATGATGATATCCTGGCCGGATATCTGTCCTGGAGTGTACAAGTAAGAGGAACTCTCACTTGCGGTCTTCCTAACGTGAAGCCCGCTCTGCAAAGGGGCCACCATGGGCATAGTGCGCGGGGAATCACAGAGTGGCAGCTGGCGAGGGTGCACAGGAAGTGGTGGCTCCATGGCAACCCCCGGGCGTTCCTTCCAACCGCTTTGCATCGGTGCGGGGACCTCCGAAGGGAATGGTCCTGCCGGGACCCTCGAGCTCACGAGTGGAGGGGGCAGATCCGGGCTGTCAAGGTCCACCACTGCCTTCTCCTTCCGTGGGCCGTGATCGCCGAGGTGACGCTCCTTCGCGTTGGTCTCCGAACCCGAGTCTTCATCCTTGCCGGAACTGTCGGAGTCTTCCACAAACTTGGGTAGAATGTGAGTGAGATTACTCACCAATAACCGCATGTTGGCATAAGCCGCCTCAACCTTCACGGTTTGCTCCATCACGAAAGCAATCACCCGCTTGTTGGAAATGTGGTCATCCCTCTCCAATCGAGCATCAAACATCTTGGGTTTAAGTACCACATCTGCGGGGATACGTAATGCTTCGTCTACTTGCTGTAACGTTGACGCCGAGGTAGTGGCTTGGAGAAGAGCCGCCTTGCAACTTCTCTCTGCCTCCAACGCTCGGCTCCTTACCTTTGTCACCTCGAGCGTTAGTCGGTTAACCTTCTGCTCCATGAGGCGAAGATCACCAGCTCCTCCGACCTTCTCCTTGATCGCAGCGATTAACCTTTCACGTAGAGGATTACCCACCAAGCTGCTCGCTTGTCCCAAGGTCCTATCCGAGTCTTCCACATATACGCGAATGGCCTCGATGTTAAGCGGATAACTAGGATTAGAGGACCAGGGTAGTACTTTTCATTTTTGGACTCCGGATGAGTTTTTTAACTCTCCAGTGGATAAACCTGGCCAGGCGGATGATTTCCGTCCTGGATAGTATTTCATCCACTGGGCTGGGCGGATGGAATCTGGCCAGGCGGATGATTTCCGTCCTGACCAGTTTCATCCGCCAGTTGGATGAACCTGGGCAGCTGGATGACTTCCATCCAGCCCAGTGTTCATCCACCGGATGACTTCCATTAGGGTTTGGTGCACATGGAGGGGGAGCTTGGAGCTCTCTCTCTCTCTCACACACTTGTAACTTAGAGCTAGAGCTTAGGAGAATTAGGGTTGGAGGAAGTTGAGAGGTTTTTGAGGTCACATTGAGTTAGAAAGACTTTACCATGTACAAACTATGACCTAGCCAATAAAATCCGACGTGATTTGAGGTTTTATGAGGAGTTTTGAGCAAATTAGGGTTTCATTAGGGTTTTTAGGATTTCTAGGATTTATGTGAAAGTGAGTTTGTAGGTAAATCTCCCTTTAACACTCGAGTAACTCGGAGGCTGGGTAAGACTTGCCTCCAAGTTGTGCCGGTCCGGTGGCTGCGGCGCGTATGGCCGCGCGGGTGCGGGTGGAGGGGGCTCCTCCCTGTCTCTGTCTTTGGCGCTTGGGGGGTGGTACAATCTCCTCTCCTGATTGTGATGAGCTGCTCCCTCCTTCAGACCCCGGTTCGGGTTCTGATTCTGTCCCTTCAAACTTCTTCATCATCAGTTGCGTTCCGTACGCCATGTCCTCCTCCGGAGTTGTCTCCTTGAAATGGTGATATAGGTGGATCAGAAATGGGCAGAGGGGGGCACGCTTGACATTGTGAATGCTCCTGGTCAAACAAATCACCACATCCTTCTTGATGATGGCCCAGTTCACCACTCTCTCGCCAAGGTAGGAGCCATACACGGTGTTCGCGAGAGTAACCGTCACTCGGGTAGGTTTCTTGGGGTGTAAGATTGGTACGAGGAATGCGAAGATCCTCCTGGCGCAAGGGTCCGCGCAATCTTGTACCACGT